>VZTH01013192.1:813692-963433 GCA_013397815.1 Aleadryas rufinucha | reverse complement strand
AAAAAAAAAAAAAAAAAAAAATTCCCTCTTCAGATACCAGGTAGTTTCCCTGAAAAATGTGTATATGTGTGTAAGATCTCCTGTTTTTGTAGCGCCATTTGAATTGTCTAGCATGGAAGGTATTTTCTTGCAGAATAAAATTACTTTAAGATGCCTTGATAGGCAGCACAGCCTAAAGATAAGATGCCTGTGGGAGAAAATAATCATTAGGATCATAGAAATCACTTTGGGATTGAAAACAAACTCTACTTGTTTACATATATGTATTTAATCCCTCATTATAATAACTCTGACTGCTCCAAACAGATCTGCAGTAGGAACTTAGGCACAAAGTGCACATGCAGGTACCTACAAGGAGACAAGACCATTTCAGTGTCCAAACCTCAAACCAAATCCCACTAGTAGACACTTGAAGAAATTAGGGATGCATGAAAGCGTCAGTACTATGAAAGAACTAAGGTTCCCTTAGAGACTTCCAGTGCACTAGAGCAGCAGTTACTTAGAATGAAAAGTCGTTTAAGGAAAAAAATTGAGTATGTCATGGACACCATGAAAAACATCCTTTAGCCTCAGTGCATCTATGTGGAAAATTTTGGTTTTATGATAACTGAAACTCAGCTCAAACCATTTACTGCCATTAGAAGGATGGAAGTACCAACAAGAATCTGAGCTGCATTCACCAGTTTGGGAGAGCAATCTCAGTTCTTCTGCAGTGTAGTGGCTACAGCACTGGGATATGCAGATGAAAGGAAGTGAGAAGGGGAAGAGGAAGATCAAACAGTCAACAGCTTCACAAGAGCTTTTATCAAAAAATTATCAAAAAAAAAAATTATCATTATCAAAAACTTCTTAGTAACTATTCTGGCGTAGAAGACTAGAGATATTTTTCCCAGATACATAGTATGATTGAGAATTTGATACAATAGGGGATGGAGGGGATAGAAGCCTGGAAGTTTTAAATGCACTGACTAGAGAACCAATCAAATAAAAACACCTGGAGCAAAGTCTACAGCTACTTTATCTTTTGTGTCAATAGTTGAAATAAATAAAGTATCAGCAAAATGTTTGTAGCTTGAAGTGACTAAACTAGTGCCAAAGATGTGCCAAGATGGAATAGAACCACAAGCTAATTAAGGGTGTAGTGCCACAATGGTCTTTTCCTCAGCCACTACCATCACTTTCCTAAGAAGCTCAAGTACCAGATGAAGTTTTGGTAATAAATCTGGCAAATTTTACGGTATTAAGAAAATTTTATTAAAAGTAATAGCTGAAAGGTATATATTGAGACTTGAAATACCTGACAGAAAGGATTATTACACCCTAGACTGACCTGAAGTGAAACATTTCATTAAGTAATTAATTAATTAATACTTGGATGGCTAAATTCAAAGTCCATGTAACACCCTGCCCAGTTCTGTCAGCCTATTGAAGATCCATTACCACAAGCTCAAAGGACCACAGGACCACAATGGCAGGTGGGAACCCAAATTATGGAATCAGGAAGGGCCGAAGTCTGGGTCCCCTGCCAGGCTGTCCTGGGACAGCTTCAGCTCCAGTGTCTGAGTGTGAAACCCATTATGGTAAAATGCCGTAGCACTTCTTGGAATGAGTGGAGGTCAGTGCCTAGGAGCACAGGACACATGACGGGATGCAGTTTTGGATTGTACAGGACCTATTATGGGATGTTTAGGGGAGGAACCAAGGGCAGGGGAAGGGATTCAGTGTTTTATGGGGGGCATGAGTACATGAAAATAGAGGGTTAAGGGGGAAAAAGAAGGACTGGGCACATGCAGTTTTGTAGTCAGTGTGTTTGTCCAGCCATGACTCAAGCCCAACCTATGGAGACTGGGATTCAGGCGTAGCTGCTGGGCATACTGGGCAAACTGTCTAAGCCCCACTGCTGGAGGCACCCACAACGTAGATACATACATATACATATACATGCACATACACATATATATACACATATACTCTCCTGAGTGGACCTCAATCCTGCTCAGCCAGAGAGGGGAACAGGTTGAGGGTGTTGGTGCTGTCTGAGAGTGCTCGGTGTGTTGTATAGGATCTGTGTGGCCCATCATGTACATAAATATATATATGGATACATGTAGTGTATATGTGTGCTCTGCCCCTGTGGGCATCTTCACCCTCACAACTGTCCAGACCTGGGCATGTGGAGCTGCAGCAGCCTCCCTTCTCCTGGGCTTTCAGATCCAGCTCACTGTATTTTCCCCCCCAAAAAATCAAAGCAGATGATGCATTGCAATGATAGTGTTAAGGTTTTAGTTAAAAATTACACTATGTGCAAGCATAAGGCTGCTGGTTATTTATTTAGACACAAGCATTTGACGAAAGTAGGTTGAAAATCTGTATTTTATTAACGTCTTTTCAGGAGGAAAGAGATAGACCATAGTCTCGGAAGTGATGCCACCGATTCTGTGGCAAAAACCCCATTTTACACGAAGCATGTAAAGTGGGATTGAATCTGCCTCATTTAATTTTATTTAAATGCTAGTTAAAGGATCTTCTCTGGGGTCTCCAGATTATGAAGTTTTTTTAGGGTGGGTGGAATCATCCTCCTCTTCCCTTGTCTACCATGGAAGCTCCAACAAATCAGCTGATTTTTAAAGAGCTAAATTTGAAATCAATGGCCCCATTAGAAACTAGATACAGAGTGAAGTTAATTGCCACTAAATATTCTATAGAGTTTAAAGAATAACAGCATTAAAAACTATGAAAAAAATATGTATCTTCCTCTTTTCCTGAATAAATGCATTCAAAAAGAGATGTTATTAATAAAACCAAAACCAAAATGCCCTGAATAACATGCTTTAACTCTTGGTCAGCCATGAAGCAGTTAAGATGTTGGACTAGATAACCACTGCAGGCTCCCTCCAACTGAAAATATTCTATCGAAAAAGCCAAACCTCAAAATTAGTAAGAATGCTTTCTTCCATGCAAATAATCTGGGATATACTGCTATAGAATTTCTACCATTTATATCTTCTGAGGTATTAGAGCCTGACACATACTACCCTGGAAAAACATCACAGTATTCTTTCCCAAAGGCAAGTTTCTCTTTAATATTAGCTTTTGACCCTACTACTCCTTTCAGAATGTTGTCATGATTTAATGTTCTTCAGCCTGCTTATTTTCTCTTCTCCCTTAATTTATTCCAACAGATTCTTAAGTCACAAATGGTTTTAGGTGCAGTTAGTTCTTGGTTTTAGTGCTGTTCCCATCCCTTCATTTCTATTTTTTTCACAGGATCATGGTCATACTTAAATTTCTAGCCAGTTTTCTTGTTTCCAGTCCTAACTTTATAAATGCTGTTTGTGGTTTTCAGTGTACAGGTAATTGTCATGATTTTTTAATTATAATAATGCATTAACATCATTATATAATTTGCTGTAAATGGTTCTCACTGTGCCTCAATTGCTGAAGTTGTTAAAATCACATTAAAACAATTGTTCATAGACAATCACTGAGTAAATAAGATGCCCTTGCTAATGTCTGCAAATACATTTTATTTGCTTTCTTTAAGGCAAATTAGTATGAACACAGAAAGCACTTCCCTCATCTCTAGTGGAGGGGGACTGAAGTACTTTGCATTGACAATATGAAACTAATTCTAGGCAAAAATTACTCTCCTACCTCGCTAAATGCTCTTCATTTTGGTCATCCTTACAGCTTTCCTTCCCCCTACCTTTTTCCCATACTTCTTCATTTCCCCCTTGATTTTGCTGAGCAGCAGCAAACAGATTCCTGACTTCATTGATATTTTTCTTCATGTACAGGCTTTCAGATACAAACACTAAAAGAAGAGCAAAGCTCACACAAAACATAGCTACCTGCACCTCATTGTGCCTAAAGAGGTAAATGGGAACAGAGGTGAGGTCTAGTGATGAATAAACTTGCACGAATTCTTTCATCTTCTACTGCAAAGTCCATCTGCCACCATGAAGGGATCAGGCGAATAACCCATATTTGATTATATAATTCCAAAAATTCCAGGGAAAGAAAAAAAAAGAGGAAAAAAAAAGTATCTTGCATATAAAAAGGATTATATGTAAAAAGTTCATTGATTTTCATTCCACTATTGTTTGGAAAAAAAAAAAATCTGATCCTACCTCTTCACAGGCGGTCCTGAAATCCATGTGCTATGACACAGCAAGTGATATTTGTCTAAAATGAAGAGAAAGATTTCATTAGAATGAAAAAGATATAGCTACATAAAAAAACCATAAAAGTTATCTGTCTGAGATGAGCAATTGCACTTTTCTTTGCTAGGTCCAGTTTATAGCCATTGCTTAAAAGGAGAAATGATCAAAGTTGCAACAGGATTAGGAAGATGTTAGAAGTTGTTCCTGGTTCTTACAAAGTACACAACCTGTTTTCATTGAATATAATCAAAGGAATGCTTATGTTCCCATCACCTCCTCCCTTTCACAGGACATTCAAACACACTTTTCTTATTGCAAGTGTAAATTCATTTTTTGCATGTTTTCCAATTTTTGTTTCAAGAGTAAGAGTATACTCAAAAGTAACAAAAATAAAGACAATTAAGTGTTGGTCTTCAGAACACTCTCTCTCCTTTAAAAAACTCTTTTTTTCTTTTCTCCCCTAATTAAAAACCATCACGCACCAGTACTTTTTGTCTCACATTTCTTTACTGTACCTAATCTCTCTACAGAAGCCGCTGTCATTTAACAGTATGCTTACTTTGCAGAAATATTTGTGAGTTGAAAAACAAATGTTAGGAAAGTCAGGAATATGTGCAAGTGCCAGCAAAATGTCACACCAAATCCTGCGATTATTACTTTGCCTGGCCTTTACCTAAAGTGTATTCATCGCAGTGCACACTTATGCATTCATTTATTTTGTGATAAAGCCACTGGAACAGGATGTTAGCAGAGCCTAATAACAGTATCCTGCTTCTGGGTCTGCAATAGATACACTCATGAGTCAGTCAGCAACATTTTTAGGAAAAACAAAAGAGTCCTGGGAAAAACAGCAGTTTCATTCAGTGGCTGGAAAAAAACCAATCCTGTAACAAAATTCTCTCCATCAAGTATTTTATTGCTATCTTGTATTAATTATGTGCTTGCAATTATTTGTGTAGGTATAGTACTCAAAGTTTCAACACAAAATTTGCACCATTAGCCTAAGCTTAAAATAAAATTAAAAATTGAGGAATAGTACAAAAATTTAAGTCCTAATACTTACAATTAAACCTCTTAATAATAATAAAATCTCTTCATTGAGTCTCTTGATTTATTTTGCTGCCCTGAATGCAGTTTTATTAAACAGCACACATATGAGGTTAAAGTTCTCTGTTTATTGAGCTCTGCCTGGTTCATAGCCTGTGCTCTAGACGAATTTTTAGCAGAGACAGCCTAGGTTGGCTAGGTTACAATTCAGAAATTTAAAAAGGACCCATCATCATTCCTTCCTTATCAGCTTTACAAGAGCACTAAGATCCAATAAAGAACTGTATCTGTAATTCTGCTCTCAAAATGCTCATAAAATCAAGGTCACTATTACTGTTTCAAAGATTTTCTCTATGGTGGGTCAGTCATTCTGTTACAAAGTAAGCTTCCTTGTAATCTTTATGAACCCTTTTTTCAGCTGAATAAGCTGAAGTGGAAAAGAGACTTTACTCACCTTAGCCAAATATTCTGAGGACTTCGTAGCCTTCTGGAACTACAAGAGCATGTGTCTTTGAAATATAAACTGAAGTAATGCACAGTGCTCTCCTTTCTTGGGCCCTTATTATGGCAGGTCACTAATTCCTACTGCAGTCAAAAGTTTATTCGCTTGTGCTATGTTCTGCCTTATTAATAAAAGTTCTGCAAAGTTTGGGTTTGGGCAATTTTGGTTCCACAGTCAATGACAATTCCACTTTCATTGTCTTTTAGCTACTCTTGATCTAAACCTTATCTAACCATGGTAATTTCCACAACTCCGTATTACTCCTTTTTTCTTCTTGTTGGTTTTTATGTATAATGCATTTATTCACTTATTTCAGAAATACTTGTATTATCACACAGAAGAACTTTTAACTATAAAATATTGTCTAAAATGTAAAGCTGGATCGACATAATTCTCAACACAAAATCAAATTCATAGCAGAGAGTTTATGTGTTTCTCAGGCAGGCAACGTCTCAGTTACTAATCTCTGCAATATAGCTGCCACTGCTTCTGCTCCCCTCTATTTCCTACCGATTCTCATCTGCAGCTGCACAGAGAATGTAAGCCCATTATCAATGTTCTTTTTCTGACTATCAGCAATTTTATAACATTTGATATTTTACAAACAGCACACAAAAGGTTTGATTACAAAGTGCAGTACCTCATAAATCATCTCAGAAATGTCATTGTTTCCAGCATTTGTACCCCAAATAAACACTCTAGATAATTAAATTACAGGAATACATATCATGCATCATGCACAAATGTTATATCTGATGGTGGTAAAAGCCCCAATGATTACTAATTGTCTCCTCCTGTAATACCTGAAAAAAGGAAGAAAATATAAACCTAAATAATTTCAAAAATAAAACATTTGTAAAATGATAAACTGTGAAACCCACTGCTTACAGATATCCGTGATAAGCTTCTGGCTAATCTCTGTAACCCCATCTCCAAATCACAGCCACTTGCACCTGAGCAACTTTCCAGCTCTCCAAGGAGCTTCCTTCAGCCTGAATATTTTTTTTTTTGCCCCTCCCCACCATTAGGTTGCTCTTGGACAAACTGTGCTTCAGAATGTGAGAAAGGAGCTGCCTGTGGCTTTGAATTGAGGAGGCACAGAGGAAACAGCTCCAGGACAGAGCCTGGTTTGCAGGCACAGAGGGAGGTATGAACAGCATATATCACTCAAAGAGAAAGGAAGGCTCCAAAAGCAGGAGCTTGTGGCTTTCTCTAAAGGGGCTGGGAGCCACTGCAATTAAAGATATGTAAGCAAGCAAGCTTTGAAAAGTTACTTGCCATCCTTTCAACCTGACTTGCAATCTGCATCTCCTCCAAAACTGAGTTATCAGACCTATTTAGCTCACCTCTGCTGAAGGATGTAAAAGGAACAGTGTGTGACAGACAGGTTGGGCAGAGACTTTGACACCCCCTTGGCAGGACAAGCAGTTATTCAATGCTGAAGAAACATTTACCAAGCAGTATTATTATGGCATTTGTGTTCTAAAGGGAAATCAGTGGCTAAAACATAACAGCAAAGATGAAGGCTATGGCAGCCCTCAGAGACAAAGCTTCATTTAGGATAATGCACTGAGCACTTGAGCCATGCTCTGATCTTCTTATAATAAATCAGGTCATATTCCATCGGTATAATAGATGTAATTTCACAAAGTACTTCCTTGACTGAATACTCTGGTATTCTTAATGAAACAAGATAGCAAGCAAAAAGAAAATTTCTTGTGCACAAAACAGCAAGAAGAGACACTTTGTGAAGTGTAGGAAATACCACAAGCCAAATGAAATACTATCAAAGTAAAAGTAGGAAACACTTCATTCTCAAGGTTACTGGTGCAAAGTAAGAATACAATATTGCATGCACAAATAACAAGTTTATGGAGAAATTATGCATTATCAAATGCAGCTTCATTTAGCATGTGATATCACCGCAGCTTGTATATGTCTTACTTGATGGAGACAAATCACAAGAAATGCTTATTGTGTGAGAAATGTCTGAACTGCTGAAGGGGAAAGAGACTAAAACCATATTTCAAAGGCACAGTCCCAGAGCAGCATCTACTTATGATAATAGTTCACTACTCTTTGCCTTTCCAAGTCCTTCTGCCTCCATTCTTGCCAACATATTGGCTCTACATTGTGAAAATGACTGAAGAAAATAATATCTGTCCTTATTGTGTGTGTTAGGAAATTAAACATACATACATTTGTAACTCTGCAAGGCCTTTTTTTTTTACTAATAATTAAAACTAAACCCCAAACCTTCTCTATTATAAATAGGGAAAGTAGATATAGAAATTATCCTTACATATAGCATAGCAAGTCCTTTGTGCTTTCCAGGAAACAAAAATATTTCTGGAAAAAGAGAAACATTACTTCAAATCCAAATTCCATGAAGGCATATTCATTCCATTGAGCTTGCCACAAGGTGTTTGAGGAGGAGTGGTCAGACACATGCAGACACCATAGTAAATCAAAGGAGCAGTTGAGTAACTGCAGATTAATAAACCCTCATGCAGTTATTGCTTTCCAGCACACTTGAATTATATTTTGTTTGAACACTGAGTTACTTATGTTCAGTTAACATAATGATTTTTAATAATTTACATATTGGACTCATTTGCTGAAAAATTTCTCAGCAAGTTGTCAACAGACAGTCTCCAGGTTCAAGCACTTCCTCATACCTCCTTACAAAGTTCAATACATGAAGGGGGGGCTGTATATCCATTGCACAGAATTACAGTTTTAACAAATTAATTTAAGTAGAAAGATGCTCACAAGGCTGGAGGACCCTAAGCTCTATGTACCTCAATCTACCTAATAGCGCAAGGACTGAGATGAACTTTGGAATCAGCAAACCTGTGCAGTTCTTTGGCAGGGAGGAAAATAATTACCTGACAAAGCTTTTTAACAAAATGTCCAGCTCTTAGCAAAGCTCATGCTTCACAAGAATTGAAGTTGGGAATTAGTAGCTAACATGGTTTTTAAAGTTTCGCTCATTTTACCTTGGTTAAAACAAGTATGGTATTTATCTGCCAGTCATAATTTATTATTTTAGTGGCAAGCATATTTAATATGCAAGCCAAATTAATTATTCACTTTATAAACAACAATTTTTCAATATTCAGTGATCCACAAGGCAGTATTAACTGAGTGAATGCATCTTGGACTTCTGTTTGCTTATTCAATGCTGTTTGCATTAACAATTACCTAGTGTCCCCCAGAACAAACACCCACAAAATGACCTAACGAGTCACCCAGTCTGTACTGGCTTGGCAAAAGAAAACTATTGCAAATGACAAAATAAAAAAAAAAAGCAACACAACAGAACAACACAATTCAAAATCTTTCAGAAGGAGAAAGCAGTATTAGAGGAGAATAATCTGAAAACAGCAATATTAAATGGCAATGGGGTGCTGCTGCATGTCTTTATGTGAAATGCACTATGGCAAACTGGAGCATGAAAATTTGGCTCTGGGTCAAACTGTGGAATGCTGTTAGAAAAAAAAATAAATCTTTGTCTGGTTTCTCACTTTTCCAACGTTACCCTTTGGTGATTCAGTAGACATGTCTAAATATAATTATGTACTTGATTTCAAAGAGGGTAGTGCACATGTCAGAGTCCAAGCTTGTACTAAATGTCTCCTTATTCTTCACTGCTCTGGAGGCTGCATGAACTGCGACATGATTTAGATAATTTCTCAGTTTTGCCTAAATAACAGTGCCTTTTGTCAGAGATAAACAGAAATTCTTCTCTGATTATTAGGCACAGCAGTCTGGATTTTCTCTCTGTTATCTCTCAACTCAGAATTTTTGTGTAAAAGACATACTGGCATTCCTCTGCCAAGGCAATTGTTTCATGTTCAAATGTAAATTTCATGCCCCTGGCATTATGCCTAATGCTAATAATTCAGTGAGACTTTCCACATTATACTGCATCTTTTGATTTCACTTAAGTTAAAAGAAACAAGCCAAAAATACTGCACCAGTGTCCTAAAGGAGGCTAGAACACTCAGGAAATATTTCTTTGGGATTCTTGTATCCTTTATAAAAACCTAATAAACACATTTATACCTGCATATATAAACACGTGTCAGATCCAGAGTTAACTGCAGAAGTTCTTGATAAAAAAAATAATCATTCACAGTGAAGTTTTAAAAATCTGTATATCCTGCTTAAGAAAAATCAAAATAATAATGTGCAATGAATAGTGAAAATTGAAACCAGATTAAATGAAGAAAGGACATTCTATCAGATTTAGTACAGATGATGTTAATTGAATCAAAGTAATATGAAGATGTTTTATGCCTAGTTTACAAGACTATAAAGAAGCACATATTTCAATTTTTTCAACTAAAATTTTTCCCACATACCATGGAAAACGCAAACCAGGATTTTCCAATAGATATAACATCATTTCTGCTCATTTGATACAGTTTGAATCACAAACTCCAGGATGTCTTGATAGAGCTTGAACTAAAAAGGTAAGAATAACTGAAAGAAATGACAAAATCTATTCTCAGAGAAATTCAGATGTTTCATCAACTTCAATGAAAAAAATATGAATAAGTCATTTTTAATTGCCTAAGGACAAAAAAAAAAATCTCCAAATTTCATTTGAAATTTCATTACCAAACCAATATTTGATTATGACCTTTCTTTATTTTGATGGGATTGAAATTATTTGACTAAGGTCAAAACATTTTCAGTCTGTTTTATTGTTAGGTTTTAGGAAAAGATTCCTAACACTAAAAAGAATATTCTTATTTTATATTCACAATATCAAAAAACTGTCCATATTATATTATCAACTTATGTATCACGATGTAACATATTTGTAATGGCACTAGACCTTATCAGTGCTTTCCACTGAGATGGTAACAGAAATCACAGCAGCCCACTAAAATAGCTGGCAAAATTTATCTTCCAGTGCATATTTTCATATTGTTATTTGGAGTTTGCTTTCTACTTAGATATTGCCACCATCACCAGTTTTGCAACTGCAGTCAACAGTTTCTTTGCTGAAATGGAATTGGGCTATCAGAGGTAAAAAGATTGGGGAATATGACTGGAAGCTGCCAAAGAAGATGGGCAGAGAGGCAGTTTGAGAATCTATGGGAGAAAACTGAGTTAGTGCAAGCTGGAAAAACAGAAGAAACCAGGTACTTCTTTTCGGTAAACAACACTCTTTGCAGAGACATTGAACTCAAATGACTACACTCTGGTACCAGAATCACCTAGGTAAAACACCAGAGAACAAAAAAATTGGACATTGTAAGAGCAAGACCACAGATTTCTTATTTAAAGTGGACTAAGGCATCCCTGCATTGCACTGCTGCTTTGACAAACTGTTGTTGTTTACTGCATCAGGTCATTGATCCTTGAATGCCACTGATTTTCTTCACTGCTATTTTGTTCTTCCTTCCTTCCATAAAATACGAAATTACAGATTTTCCATAAATAATCAAGTCAATAACCAAAAAATCAATTCATATAAATATTTAAATCAATGTGATTAACTGACCGTTTGATGGATTTAGAATTAAGTCTGAACTGCAACTTAGTTTCTAGTACCAGGTCCTGTAATCAACAGCAATGCTCCTGTCTCAGAATTCCTACCACAACAAGCATGCACGCAATCCCAGTGGTCACTATTAAAAACTATGCATTTGTTTTGCCATCTCTGGGATGTCATAGCTACAACAGACACAGAGACCAAGGTTTATTGCAGTTGCTGCTACAGTCTTGCCTCATCTGCAAAGTCACTTATAAAGGCTACCAGTAAACAAAACACTTCCTCAGGTTAAGGTAAAAAACTCAAGCAATCAAACAAACAAACAAAAAACCCCAAACTCCCAAAGAGTAACCTATTTCAAAGAGTTGCCAGCAAAGCAAGAAGGAACAATATAGTGTATGAACTAGGAAATTCTAGCCAAGAGAGATACCATAATCATTGTTTGCACAGTCTTCACCATATTTCCCTTTTTTTTTTTTTCAGAGCAGATGCTTCTATATAGAAGAATTCAGTACTTATAGAAAACAAACACCAACAACTTGGCTCAAAATTAATCAACATAATTAGATCTTCCACTTGAGTTTTTATATGATTGCAGCAAAAGCCTCTTTAACTACTCTGGAATACAGAAAGCAGGAATTTGTAGCAATGCTGTTGTAATATCATCAAGTCAAATTTATTTACCATCAAACTGTTCCTGCAGTAGTACATTGTCAAAATGTATAAAAGGGGAACTCAAGATATGCAAAATATGCCACATAGGAAAACACAGCACTTAAAACACTGTAAAATTAAAACAAACAAAGTTAAGTAGCCAGTGAGAAGTACTTTACAGCTAATTAGAAAATATCCCTGTGAGAGCAGCATCCCTCACTGAAATTCCTCTTCTGTGGAAGTGGATTGGAAGGGTCATCCCAGCTGTCCACACATCTCAGCTGTCCACATCCCTATCCTGCAGAGTGTTAATCCTGCTATAGGGCCATCACAGCAAGTCAGAAAAAAACCCACCAACTACAGTGTGCTCCACTTTTAGAAACAGAGGTTGATTCAGACAAACACTGGCTAGTTGTAAACTGCTGATCCAGGAACACTGAGTTGCCACACAATGAAACCTCTGCAGGGCAGGCATGGGTGGATAGCTGTAAGAAGCATCCCTATTGAATTGGTCACATTGCAATTACTCATTTTGGTTACCACATTTTCTGTATAATCAACTACTGTTCAGATTAGATTTCACTTAATGCATTCTTGAGCTCACTGAAAGCCAACACAGCAAACATTGAAAGTCATAAGGATTCTTCTTTGTAAAATCTTGGACACATTCATGATAGAAGGTAATTGTACTAGAGGTGGGACTAATATCACTGATTCCTTCTACGATTTTCTTTCACATACCACTAAATGTAGATGAAAAAAGATAATGAGAACGTGAACTGTACAGTCAAGCAGACTGGAAGATGCTGAAGTCATGATGAAAAGGCGTTACCAGGAGTAAAGTGAAAAGAATGTGAAAGGGAATCTAAAACTTGGTAAGTCAGCAGAAAGGATTTAGGGTACATCAGACTGAGGAAGCTTTTGCACCATGGGCAAGCTGAGGGATGAGGAAGAAGAAGACAACCTTCAGGACATTGCTTTGAAGGTTTTTAGACACCATAGAAAACTTGATTCCAGGGAAATGCACCCAAAATCAGACCCAAATTCCACAGGCATAGTAGTGTTACACCTGTTTTTCGGTACAGAATACAAAAATTAAGCAATGTCAGCAAATTCATTGTCTCTGTTGTAAAGATACTTGTATGGACTCTCATATGGATTTAGTCTATGACAAGTAATACGCTCCAAAACAGCAGGCTACGTGACTCAAGAATTAGTAAAAGGGTGATTTTTAACAGCCAGTTTCCTCACAGCCACCTTACTCCATAAGAAAAAGCAGTTAAAAAAACATGGATGTAGGCCGTTTTATACAATTACCTTAATGTCAGAAGTCAGTTGCATTGATAATGATAAACAGGACCTAGGAACTTCCTATTTTGGAAACTCACAAAAAGTGGCAGAATATTACAGCCGGTACACTAGCTCAAATAACAGCTCTGAAATGTCTGTCCCTGAGAGTACCAGAAGATATCTCATTATGGGTTACTTTTCACATTAATTTTTTTTTAAAAGTCGGTTCCAATAGAAAATCTAGATTGTGAATGTGTAGCTGAAACGGAGTCATACTGCATACACAATGATGACTTAAATTTGCATACCTTTGTTTAATTCAAGCATTTTCCAAGGTTTAACTTATCCGAAAGACTTTAACCGTAAGTCTTGAATCAAATGGGATTCAAATTTCAAAAATTCCAAATATATCACCAAAATTCACTAGTATAGTAGATGAATATCTATATTGGTGCACTAAACAGTACCAAAGGACTTCTCCACTTCAGACACAGTCACTGAAGCAAAGCAGGAGTTTTGCTCTTCCTTTTTACATTCCAAGTCTTTCAGGCAAGAGAGTAGGGGAGAGGACAGACTTCAGGTCACAATTTCTTTATTCACTTGAAAATCTATTTCAGGGAATGGAAAGATTATAGTTTAAAGAATCCATCACCTTATCCTGTGGGGAATTACAGGAAGGTATAGGGTTCTTTTTCAGCATACTTTTTCCCCCAAGGTAATGGAAGTAGGAACAAAATTTGAGAAAGAGTGAGACTTTGTTAATAAAAGTAACACAGCAACACAATGCCAGTCCAACAAGACTGATGAAAGAGGAAAAAACATCAAACAAGAAGAGAAAAACATGATAGAAAAGGGAAGAGATAGTTAATAAGAAGAGCAAGGAAAGAAAAAAAAAGTGAAGGAGGGGAAAACGGAAACATATTTAAAATTCATTTCATTTCACCATTACACATTATTATGTGCTAAGATAAATTTTGTTACTTTTTTTCATTAATATTATTCCCTGCACTAATTATGACTGGTAAACTGAAGGAAAGTACTTTAGGTATATGGAAGAACCTAATCTTTAGATTCTTTAGAACCTAATCTTTAGAACCTTCTTTACATATTGTTTTCTTCTCCCCCTCTCTCCTTCCTCCCAGCAGACTTGGGTAACAAAAGATAGAAACTGGAAAATGAGACGTATATGTAAATCTTAGGGATAAGCTGACTATAAGCAATAATATTAAGGGAAGAGGATCAGAGATGCATTAAGAAATAATTCCCCTGCATTTTCAGTCACATGGCTATGGCAACTGGGCTTTATTTTAGAAATCTTTACACAAGATTACCAGAACTATCAAAGTTCATTGCTTGTGACATGCCTACTGAAAACAAATTACTTCAATGCACTTTTGGGTACCATCTAAATAACAATTGCTTAAAAGCTTTCTTTATCATTTCAGAAATATTAAAGTCAAAGAGAGATATGTAAAGAGAACAAGCTCTGTACAGAAGTCCAGTGACACACTGAATTAAGGCAAATTAAAGCAACGTTAGCACAAGACACTGATGGAGGAAATGAATATGGCTGTTGTGGGGCTGTACTGCATGCTTGAGGATCTGAGATTTGGCAAACCTTTCACAAAGGAATGATTAAGGCAGGAAGCTCAGCTAAATTAAGATCATGCAGTAGAACAAAATACTATTCTTAGAATCTGTTGACGACCACGCAGCCCAGGGAAAAGACTGGCCTCTTGCTTTCAGGGTAAGTGACAGCAATGCCATCAGGGTAAACTACAAGGACATAATGAGAGTAAACGGCAGACAAGTTAAATCTGAGACATATACATGACAATGGGAAATGATGGCTTAGCAGAAGTTCTGTAAACTTAATTTCAAGGACGCTGCTACTCAGAGAACCCAAAATATATGTTTTTTTGCCACTTAATAAACATGCCTAAATAATAATTAACCTAAGAAATCCTGGTATCAGGCACCTTTATCCGAGCTTGAACCTTTATCAGGAAAAAAAAATTGTGAAGTATAATATACTGACAGTGAAAGGGAATATTTTATGATGGTTCTAACTTCAAAAGTGTTTTCTAATGCTTGCCTGTGATATTTGATAATAGTTTAAAATAATTCTTCATAAAGCATAGCTGACTGAGCCTGATTTAAAAGTAGGTGAAAACTACAATGCTAAAGAAGATATTAAGAGAGTTTTTCACTCTTTGGGAAATGTTTCTCTTTTGAAAATTACGATTTTTTTGTGTGTGTGTGTGTGTTACCGGTATTACCTCTCCAAGCAACAGCACAAGTTCCAGGTTTGCTAGCCTGATCCCCTGGGATAGCTCATTGTCTGCCTGGGGTAGCAGGCCGGCCCTCCTGAAGGACCGTCCTTGGGGCTCGCTTCCGCAGCGGTCCGTGTCAGGGAGCCGGGGAGAGACCGGCCGTCCCCGGGGTTGGATAGCCTGCCTCAAGGGTGCAAGGGTGTTTGCTTCAGGCACCAGAGGAATGAGGCAAAGAGAGAGAGAGATCTCAACAGCACTTATTAAACTTTCGGAGAAGAGGAGATCTCCGGGCGGCTCCCGCCTGTGCCTGGCATTTTAAGGGAAAGGGAAAAAAGGTGGGGGAAGCCCCCGCAACCAATAACACACCAATAAGTGGGAGGCACCCGTGCCCCCACACCAATAATCTGAGGGTAATGGGGAGGGTCTTCCCCACTAAGCAATCCATGCTCATAACTTGCAGAACTTTCCAGAACCGGGGGTGGTCCTGGCCCTGTCTCTCCACCCGGGGGTCCGCCCCGGGGGTGGCTTCCAGTCAGTCTCCCCGCCCAAGGAGACACCCTCAGACTCGGGATCATCGCGCCATTGGATGGCCAGGGCTTGACTGATAGGGACTGGCCACAGCTCAGTCGACCCAACGGGAGGGGACACCACTACACAGGTTCTTGAATTTCTTTATGGTTTTACAGCCATCAAATTCTGCTTAAAATGCTGGTTCTCTCCATGAGAAATGTTTAAGCTTCCTCCTGTTTAAACTAGTCAAGTTCCTCTTTTTTTGATTCTTTTTTTCTGAATACTGCATGCCTTCTGTAAAAATAGCAGCAGTTTTCAAGCAGCAGTTTTAATAATCATTAAAGTCAACCTATAAAATATCATGAGAGTCTGGAAGTACTGCTGTGAGAATTTGTAACCTACCACTTGAACATGAGCATGATTTGGGAAAGATGATAAGGACTGACAAGTAGTAAATATCCATCAAGGTTCACAGTTATTTTGGATTCTTGCAATGTGGTGGAAGAAACTGAAGAAAGAGGGCACATCTGCTAAAAACATGGGAGAAAAAACTTTCATGATTAGTTTTTAATAGTCCAAAAGAAAAAAAAATCATCCTTAACACATGCGGTCTCATGGTCTTCTACTTGCTCCTCTGACTTTTAAAAGAGACTGTCTTAGGGGAAAACCAGCTGATAAACAATCTACTACTATAACTGTGGCATAATGTTTGAGAAAACAGTGCATGCTACCTTCTTGATCTCGGTGTACACAAACTTCCTGAAAAGCGGTGTTTCCTGCACTTTCAAAAACAAACCCCTCACAATGTGATGTGATCATGCCAGTTCTTGCAGGAATTGGGATAATCGTCTTCACAAAGTCTGAAACAGCCAAGTACCCAAGACTTTCCTTTATAGATGATCATTTTAAATTCAGCTTAAAAAAATTAAAGGAAGAAGGGAAGCGTCTCTGCAGTTTTGAGCAAACTTCAGTTCTGCTCAATATTCTCTAGTAAAACCCTGTGAATAGCCTATAAATAACTGCCTATCTGGATTTCGTTTTAGAGAATAAACCTTGTAATCCCACTTTATATGACCTGGGATCTAAAGCACATACTTCTTCTAACTTACCCATTTATTGAGCTCCCTCTATTCCTGATGCACCTGACTGGTTATGGTGAAGTGAGGTCATATAAACACACATATGAACATCTTATTTGAAGAAGGATTTATCAAAGGATTTAGAATACTGTTTGACAATTATCATATCCTACTACTCAACCCACCTATTAATAAAGAAACACAACATCTAGCAACTTTTCTTCAACAAATAATTTATTGTATACATAACTGGGAGTGCTTCTTAACCACTTGTGAACAGGCTAGTCCTGCTTGAGGCTTGAGAGTAGTGTTATGTATAAGACTTTTAAAGAGGATCCTAGCACAGAGATGAACGCTTCAAGAATGGTTTAAGGTTTGCCAATCCAATGAACTTTTTGGTTCTCCGTGAGAACAGGGCAGGAAGATAAAACTTGTATTTTGAGACCTTCCTCAACAGAACAGACGAGTTTATGTGCTCTCTTGGGTTCTCAAATTACATTTAGCTAGACCACACTCCTTCTGTTCAAATGAGATGAAGACAAAGTCTGTGCCTTGGTATTGTGGGATCTTTATATATGGGTATGAATAATAATGCAAAAATATTACTATAATAATAATAATNTAAATATCCATCAAGGTTCACAGTTATTTTGGATTCTTGCAATGTGGTGGAAGAAACTGAAGAAAGAGGGCACATCTGCTAAAAACATGGGAGAAAAAACTTTCATGATTAGTTTTTAATAGTCCAAAAGAAAAAAAAATCATCCTTAACACATGCGGTCTCATGGTCTTCTACTTGCTCCTCTGACTTTTAAAAGAGACTGTCTTAGGGGAAAACCAGCTGATAAACAATCTACTACTATAACTGTGGCATAATGTTTGAGAAAACAGTGCATGCTACCTTCTTGATCTCGGTGTACACAAACTTCCTGAAAAGCGGTGTTTCCTGCACTTTCAAAAACAAACCCCTCACAATGTGATGTGATCATGCCAGTTCTTGCAGGAATTGGGATAATCGTCTTCACAAAGTCTGAAACAGCCAAGTACCCAAGACTTTCCTTTATAGATGATCATTTTAAATTCAGCTTAAAAAAATTAAAGGAAGAAGGGAAGCGTCTCTGCAGTTTTGAGCAAACTTCAGTTCTGCTCAATATTCTCTAGTAAAACCCTGTGAATAGCCTATAAATAACTGCCTATCTGGATTTCGTTTTAGAGAATAAACCTTGTAATCCCACTTTATATGACCTGGGATCTAAAGCACATACTTCTTCTAACTTACCCATTTATTGAGCTCCCTCTATTCCTGATGCACCTGACTGGTTATGGTGAAGTGAGGTCATATAAACACACATATGAACATCTTATTTGAAGAAGGATTTATCAAAGGATTTAGAATACTGTTTGACAATTATCATATCCTACTACTCAACCCACCTATTAATAAAGAAACACAACATCTAGCAACTTTTCTTCAACAAATAATTTATTGTATACATAACTGGGAGTGCTTCTTAACCACTTGTGAACAGGCTAGTCCTGCTTGAGGCTTGAGAGTAGTGTTATGTATAAGACTTTTAAAGAGGATCCTAGCACAGAGATGAACGCTTCAAGAATGGTTTAAGGTTTGCCAATCCAATGAACTTTTTGGTTCTCCGTGAGAACAGGGCAGGAAGATAAAACTTGTATTTTGAGACCTTCCTCAACAGAACAGACGAGTTTATGTGCTCTCTTGGGTTCTCAAATTACATTTAGCTAGACCACACTCCTTCTGTTCAAATGAGATGAAGACAAAGTCTGTGCCTTGGTATTGTGGGATCTTTATATATGGGTATGAATAATAATGCAAAAATATTACTATAATAATAATAATAATAATAATAATAATAAAATAGTGTCAGTGTATGCAGGAGGGTGCCATGTTTGGCCAAAGAACTATCCAGTAATTACAATGTCTAAATAACAGGCTAAAATTTCCAGAGAGAGTTCCAGCATTGTGGGATTTTCTCAGTCTCTTTCAATATACTTGACAACAATCAGCTGCCTTAAGAAATCCTTTGTCCCTGGACTATTTTCCTGTAAAATCTCAAGATACCAACCTTGTAGTAAACACTGCAAAAACACATTATACTTTCCAGCTTATCAGATCACCTTCACTGCCTGTGCATCATCTCCCATCACTCCATCTAGAAGCCTGCTCTGATATGGCTTTGGAACACCTTTCCCCATTTCCTGGGAAAGCAGTTGTTGTGCTCCCCAGATGTGTTCACCCAACACCACTTCTGCACAAGAATCAGTTGGGTACGTTTGGTGGTTGAACAAAAACAGAGGAGGAAAAGAAACAAATTCTATTCCAAGAGGTTTTTTAATGTAAAATAGCTCCTGGTGCTTTTAAGACAAGAATTTAGCAAAGGTCTTTTCCTTCCTTCCTTCCTTCCAAACAGCTTTGTGAAGTTACCACTTACAAAGTCTCATTTTTAAAGTTAGGAACAACTTTAAGTATCTTACTGAACTGAGGCTTCACATCTACTAAGACTGAAGTTGAATTTTCTTCTCCCTGTGTATAAAAAAGTTATGATGCTAAAATTATTTTGGGATTATCTAACTTCCAGAAGTAACAGATCCAATAAGGCTTCTTGAATTAATGTTAATAGTTGATTTGCATTTTTGAACATATAATAAAAAAAGAAATGCTACCAATGCATAATATAAAGATATCAGATGGCATCTTTGTAGAATAACAAGAAACTCTTGAAATTTAAGTAATCTTAATAGTGAAATAGTCCACATGAAAAACATCAAATAAAAACACTATTATAACCATTACTGAGAAGTCTCAGGGAGGAAACTTTCATATTTACAAGTCTGCATAGTATAACTCACTTGGTCCTGAACCACACTGATTAAAAAAAACCCTATACTTCAAAATCTAAAATGTAATTTTTCAAAAATTTGTTATCTAGAGACTACTTCTTATACTTTCCTTTCCTCTTTTGCTGTTTTGCAGTCTTCTTTTACCCTTTATTTTAAGGAATATGGATGACAGAAAAAAATATAAAGGTGAATTCCAGGTCAGATATACTTTACCAGCCTCTGCTGCTGGGGTGAGATTATTTGCAGTGACTGCAGAATTTTTAGTCTTTTGTAAAAGACTACATGCTTCAAAACTGTAATTCCTTTGGACTTCAGTGAAGTTTATCATGTGGCATCTCCTTTATGATCTCCCTTGCTTAGCCTCCTTTTTCAGCAGAGGCCATTTTCAAAAAAACAACCTACACAGCAAGAACAAAAATTGAACATACTACTGGAATTATTTTTTCACCCAATGTATGTGGACCATGATGAAGCTGCAACTAATCTGTATGTCAGGTAAAAATGAATGGCATTTTCCATATTAAGTTTAACTTTTAAGTTCCTTGGGGGAAGCAGTCATGAATTGCACTAAATTGCATGGAGCTAAGAATATCAAGAATTTGATAATTAATAATAAATATATAAGATATATCCACTCATTTATTATTTTCACTTCTAATCTTTTGCTTGTGACATCTTACCATCTCCACAACCCCATTATTATCCTTATTAGTATTTTTGAATTTTTATGTCTCACTCCTTATCTTTTTACAAATTATATTAGGCCTTGGTTTTAGTTTCTGCTGGAGTTCCTCCCAAATTCAATTTCCTTCTATTTATATCTGAAAGTTATGTATGAAAGCTGGATGTGGCATACTTGGTAAGGTTCAACAGCATCCATCCTTAGATTACAGTATTAGAAATGCCCTAGTGTACACAAATATTAAAAAACTTGGACTGAAAGAATTTGCTGTAAGACTCTAGTTTCGCATCCCATAGCTTTCTCCTTTCTAAATTCTGAAGATGAGGTATCACATTCATCATCTTTTGGAAAATTGTAGGTCATTTAATCTAGTATACCAAAGACCTGCCTGAACATTTTTTTTCTTCTTCCTCTCAATATTCCAGATAAAATAATCATTTTTCAACAAAAGGTACATCAAAACCAGAAAAGAAAATGACACTGGAATAATATCGCTGAGTCTCTTTCTGAAATCCTAAAGAAAGAAAAAAAAATTGACTAAATTTATGTACTTACAGAGTGATGAAAGCTAACTTGGACCAAATATAAGTGGGAAGAAATTTGAAAACTTCCCTGTAAAATACTGAAAAGTTCTGCTACAGAAAGGAAGGAAAACCCACAAAAGTTTAAGTGATACACTGGAGTCAGCTTTGTATCATGAAAAAGAATGTATTTCTCAATATGCAGCTCATTTGAAGGATGAGCTGTGTCCAGGATGAAACCTATTGCTCATAGATTTTTTTTTTTAACATGACATAATTTCTTAAATAAATGCACACTTGACATATAACAGCACATTTGAATTTAGGCAATTCTCCAAATTCTTCATTTTCTACAACTTTTTTTTGAAAATAATGCAGGTAATTCTTAGCAGCTGACCTCTTACTCTGAGAAATCATGCAGAAAGCTGACTGTGATTTAAACAACGCAACAGATTTGAGAAATTGCTCTCATGCTTTTTAAGTCAGAAATACAGTGATGCTTCAACCCCACTATACTCTGTGCTCTGCAATCCCCCAGGTAGTTCCATTCAGAGACACTGTCCTAAAAAATAAAACAAAGGATCTCAGAAACATGTCCTACTTTGAGATTAAAATTCAAAGGGCCATTAAATTAAAGCATTGACTAATACTCCTTCCTTTTCTCTCTACTGCCTCTCCTTTCACATTTCATGAAACCATGTCAGGACTAGCCTGCTGAAGCAGAATTAGAATTCCTGGGAGAAGATCTGAACTGTTGAAATGTTAAACATGTCAGTGTGTGAGAGATCCACACTTCTGCTCTACAGCAATAAGTAGTACAAGTTCTATCTGTCTCTTCTCGATCTTTGTGTGAAAAGAACAATTGATGTCAGTCACATTCATACCTACTTACTGTATCTTACCCTGCCAATCCAGACAGAAATTAAGTGCTGCAAGACCATTCATAGTCTCTGAAACTGCAAAGGTAGGTATAATACAAAAATTGAACAAAATATATACAGTTCTTGTATATTAAAAGCCTTTTGAAAAAGTCATTAAGAGACATCATGGAGTTTTCTTCAGAATTCTCTTGATAATACAGCCAATTACGGAAAAAATTAGAGAAAAGGTGAATATATACAGTTTAACACAGAAATCATTCTATTATTTAAAACATTTTCGCAGTGGCTACTGTGGAGTTCAGTCAGTGATGAGCTCTAATGCAAGTTAATATGCAGTAAAGAATATCTTCCTTTTTCTGTTCATTCTTCCTTCACTAAATAAATTCCAAATCATTAAATAGAAACACCTATCTGCATGTAACATTTAGCTTCAAAATCCCAATTCCAAAAGGTGTGAACGGCTGGCACAGAAGTATCTCAGGACATAGTTGCACTGAATAACGTTAGAATGAACAATGCCTTTTGATGCATATCAGAAACAGATAATGTAGATAATTTGCTGCTGCTTTCAATGTCCTAATGTTAACTCACAGTCATCTAACCTAAAGCAAAAGGCCACCAGCTCTGCCACTGTCAGACAAATAGCTCATTTAAGATTAGCAATAATCTATTTGCTTTCATCTGTTGTAAATAAAAGGGAATCAGTAAAGAAAATAAAACACAGCAGGATTTCGTTCAGGTTCAGGCCACCTTTTCAGTCATGAAAAACCATTAATTCAGCTGGGTTTCAATAAAAACCTTGGGATGAGATCATTGTCACAAGACAAAGATGTGCTGGCCCACCTTTGGCTCTCACTGTCCTCTAACTCCTCAGCACACGGACAACGCAGGAAAACGGGTGATCCAGAGCTTAAAACAAAGCTGTGCAACCCCAACAATTAGCACCTTTCAACACTCTCAAATTCATACAGAGGATGATCAAAGTCATGGGGGTGAAAGAAGGTGTTTAAAGAGGGATAGACGGGGCCACACCAAGGCACCACTCGTGTGCCTCCAAGGCTGCCCCTTTCCTCTTGGTGGTGGAGGACACATTAACCCTAGCTAACCTGGCGCACAGGGAGCGTGCATGAGCTGAAAGACTCAACAGATGGATCCAGTTAACTTCGAGTAGTAGGACTCAACCACAACACATAACGTATGTTTGTACAGTTTTTTTATGCTGCCTTTAAGAAACTCTAAACAGTTCGCTTCTCCTTCTTTACTCAATTAAAAAAAAAAAAGTATTTAAATTGTACTTAGTAATTACAATCTTTGTTTACTTTTTTTTTGCTATGCCAGACATCATACAGCTTGCTCCAAACCCATCATTTTAAAAGTCCTCCTTTTCATGATGGGTATCATATATGCCATAAAATTTAAAATATTGCTGCAGCAGAAATTATGGCTACAATTATGGAGGAAGACTCAAAGCCTTCAGCAACAGCATAATATAAATGCTGCATAATAATTCCATTTCCCCTCCAAATGTTCACTCAGATTAATTTACACAAGCACATTGCCCTTTTCCTCACATGCCACAGACTCACAGTCACCCTAGAGTGATAGATAATCGCTTTTTATACTCAGTTTTGTTCAACTGATTGGAGTGAGACTTTCTTATTGAGATGCAATGACTGTACTAACAACTGTTGCACAAGTGACTGGATGACAAGTTGTTTCTATGAAAAAGTTGACTCCTGTGACCGCTGTTACAAAAACTTTGCATCAACAACACGAAGAAAAATGGTTTCACAAATGAAAACTTACACGAGGCAACTACAATATGCTGACCAATTTCACTGGGTAAGGGAAAATAATGACTGACCGTAGTAAAGCCAAACCTCAGTGGAATATTGTTTCGTAAATATATGGTATATATTAAAGTTTTGTATCAAATAGAACAATAAATATGAAAGATAAAGTCACTCTGTCTTTACAGCAATGTACCTGAAAGCATGGACTGTTTTCAAGTTTCATATCGCAACGTTTAACACTAATTTTCAAAGGAGTGCGCAGATATTTATTTTTATATATTCAAATCTTCATAAAAAATAAGATTTGCTCTGAATATGGAAAGGATTAGATATATCTTAAGTATTATAACCTGTTCAATGCTTTGAAAGAATATTATTTTGGTAATTATTACATTTCATAATTTTCTGTCCATTTTATGGACAGATGAAGTCAAACAATGAAGACAAAATCTATAACCAAATATCATATATATATATGAGAAAACCTACATAATTTACAAGTGGAAACTGTTAACTAACTCATTGTGTTTTATTTCTTCTCACTGTTGTCTTTTTATGAATTCTGCACATATCTACCCAGTTCCAAGAATCTTTTACTATCATTAACTATGCCTTACTTGTTCAGAGTTTTGCAGATGAGATTTTGTCTCTGATGACTTGAGTGGAAATTTTTGCCATTAGTCCATCTTCAAGGACACTAAGGACTTCAGCTTCTCATAAGATTATTCTTGATTAACAAGAAGATGTTGAGTCTAACTATAATTTCACATACACTGGAACCTGTGACAGCACTGAGGAATGACCCCTGAAGTTCTGGTTCTGTAAAGACAGATCAGTGTTTTATACAATGGTACAGTTATGATATTAAAGCCCACAGTTTCACTTACAGCAACATTGAAAGAACATGTTACAGGGACCACTGTTGTGAGAACAATCTTCTGCATTTGTCCTTCACTGCATGATCAACATTCCATGAGCACCAAAATCTACCTTCATAGAAAGCACATCATAGTAAATAAAACTAATGTCTTCACTTTAAATAGTTGTCAGTTATGAGACTTCCTTTCACAAAGTGAATTTTGCCCATTGATTGGGCACCTGTTACCACCCATCAAAACAACCCTCCTCACCAAAACGCTTAAGCAGAAAGAACAAGTTCTGATTTTCAAAACAAAATGTAAATTATTATGACTCATGTAATGATGAAATGTAACAAAATTAACACAAAATGCTTAAAAATTATCAATATTTTTTAAAAATATACACAATTTAAGATTATGAAATTAAGAAATAGCAGAAAATAAATTATCTCATATGAAGAAAAAACCCCAGTATTTTGCATTTGTACAGCCACTAATGGTGATTCAACTTCCCTAAAATGTTCTTTATAAGGGTTTACTTTAATTTGTAAGCCCATATACGCTTCTCTTTGGAGACTGAACGATTTCTATTTGTTTTTTAAATTCTTAGAGTCTACTTCAGTCCCAAATTTAATATTAAACTGAACTCATTAAAAGGAGATTATCCCCATTTTTTTAAAATAAATGTGAATTGAAAAAAATGTTCAAGTGACCCTCACAAACTCTGTTTTATCATACGTACTACAATGTTCATTTCAGGACCAAAACAAGGGAAATCTGTCAGAAATGTTTGAAAGATATTTATATGTTAATGTTAATGAAGAGAAAAAATTATTTCGACCTGCCTTTCCATTTCAGTTTTGGAGGCCAAAGAGTTCAAGCAAGTTTTGGATAAGCAAACAATGCTTTGGAACTAACTCTCAAACTTTTGTGATATTTTCATCATTGTCACTCTCTTTACTTCTGCTATAAGTAAGTAGCAAAATCATTAGGGGAGAAATGGTATAGAAGTAATCAGAAGGCCTCAATCATAGCAGACAAAAAGAAAGCTGTGGTGGTTGATAGGGAAAATGCTAAAAGTCTTAAAAAGAAAACAGAAATTTTCTCAAATTCCATCAGTCATATGATTGTTATCTCAAATTACATTTACCTTATCATCATCACAATCCAAAGGCACCAAAGCAGCACCTTTTCTTTTCACTTTTGGGCCATAATCGGCTTTATTTGATTGTATGAGGACCTCTCCTGTTCACCTGTTTTTGAAGTCTTTCTGTAAGTCAGTATAGGCACTTTGATGACATCAGCTGCTGAATGATTTGATATATAAATTGTATATGTTCTGGTCCTACCCCCTAAACAATCTCTTGTTTACAAAAAGGTTCTTCTCAGTTGAAACCACGTTCTTTCCAAATTTACAAGGAAGCTCCTCCATTTTTTTTTCTGTGAAGTATCCTTTTTGAAAGCTCCTGAAGGCTTTTTCTCTCATTTTATTTTTCAATAAGGAACAGATTACACTTCAGGTGTGGGTGGTTTTTTTTTTCTTTTTTTAATAAATTATTAGTTAAGGCACAATCAACCATGGCTTCCACATACATGTAAGATGGTTATTAACTTCATTCTGATCTCCCCAGTGGGCACCACTTTCTCCAGGATAAGGAAAAGTTCATGATTGAATCTCCATTTTCTAAAATTCTTAGTATATAAGTAATACCTGACACCTCTTCCCATCACAGTTTTGCAACTACTTTTGATGGAGAAAGCTTTTAACCAAGACAAAACCTCTAAAATATTGTAAACATGAAAAGTTTATGAACTTTATTTCATTATAATAACCTTTCAGCAGATATAAAAATAGTCAGGTGAGAGACATTCAATCCGATTCACTGCATTCTAATATCAGCAGAATTCACTGGAGTTTTCCTCAATGAATAAAAACCCCAACATAATAGTCTTGATATTTATTTCTTATTCAGAATTTAATTTCCTGTCAGCCTTTTGTTTTTGCAAAGTGCTTCAAACCTGATTCGCACTACACAAAACCAGCAGCTTTTGATATGACTTACGATATACTAGCATTAATCTAGTATTAATTTTTACTTTCATACAATTCCCTGGAACTTTTAAAGGTCTGAATTGAAAATGAAATTAAAAGTTTTTTGTTTTATCTACTCCCACAGGTGTTTCAGTTCTTGAGCACAGTTGTCTGCCACTGCACACAATACATATTAATGCCCTCACTGCTAAGCAGAGGATGGTAATTCTGAGCTTTAGAATAGAACATATATACCAGGTTACCCACTGTAATGGAAAAAATTACACAGAAAAAGCATGAGAATATGCAAGCAAATTTTAAAAGGCAGGTTTAGTCTTTAAATAAATACAGAAAATACAGTGCAACGGGATCTACTTCAGTAATACCTGTGTATTGTGTCTAATGTATTACCAAAGTAGTCCTTGCCATGGGGAGGTAGAACACCCTCAGCACTGGTCAATATTTGATAGGCTGCTGTGTCTGAATGGTGTCCCACCAAAAGCAGCACAGTATCAAACAGGAACAGCAATCTGGCACCATGTAAGAAACTGCTAAATGAGTGCCCAAAAGACAGACAAGGAAGATTAAATATTCTGCAGAAAGTGAGAGAGAACACAGTTCACAATTTTTTCCAGGAGTAAACTTTTAAAGGTTTTAAAGACTCACTGAAAACATTATCTGCATGACATGGTCACATATATATGCCTATTTTAGAATACATTTATATATATTAATAAATATAAAACCAATCTAGATTTTTCAATAAGCTGGAAATGTCAGACAGAGGGAATCTTTGCAGCTTAGCGTAGTGGTCTGGGTTTCTAAATTCAAAAATATAAGTGCAACACAGACTCAAATTTCTAATGCTGGACTTAAATTTGACTTTACTGAAAATCTCATCAAGTTTGTATATTTCTCAATGATATAATCTTTCTTTGAGAAATATTAAAGGAATATACCAAAAAGAAGTTTTCTCTTACAGCAGAGTATATTTATCCATATGAGAAAGCACACCAAAGAAATAAAAGTGATAAGGTAAAGGGAGATGCATTTTATGTGTTAAAAGTTACTGAAGGTGCACCCCCAGTCAAACAATCATATCCATGATTAAGTCATTCTGTCACTGAAAGTAGCATAAACATTCCTTATTGTTCTATGTATCAATATCTCAATAAATGGACAGTATCAAACACAATGGTGCACTGATCCTAAGAGAGCAGGAAAGGTCAGCAGCTGCATTACTTTGCGTCTTACCTTCAAAAGAATCTTGCTGTATTTTTCACTTACTAATTTGTGAGAACATATGAAGAACAAGCTTGGCCAGATTAGTGCAGTGGTTTTGTGAACACACAGACATGCACACGTACACACAGTGTATTGTACAAGCACAGCTGTCCCTGCACTGTTGTGGGTTGGAGGCTTGGGGTGGGGTAGGGGGTGTTCATGTTGTGACCTTCAGAGTGCTACAATATCTGAAATATCACTGACAATAATTCATTACTATGTACAGATTATCTTTACTTCAGAGACAGAAGTGTGATTCTGTTCCCCAACACAAGCTACTAGTAAAGTTTTCATTTTAATTTCAGAAACAAGGCTCTTGGAACAGCTGAAATTAGGTTTATCTAGCTTACATTGCCAGTGGAGGACGGCTTGATGTAACCACAATAAAGGAGCATTTGTTCCATCCAATCTGTTCAAGCACTACAAAAGCCTCCTGTGGTCTACTGTTTATAGTTTTGGGTACAATACATCAAGGAAACAAACATGAAGCAGATGGAGACAGTTCAGGGGATGGCAATAAGAATGATCTAACACCCAAAAATGTGACCTATACACTGTGCAAATTTAAGTCCATCTAGCCCAGAATAGAGAAAAGGCAGCACATGTAGACATATACTTTTAAATATACACATATAAATACATATACACACACAAACATATGGAATTAATTCATAGTAAGGATGACTTAAGTTACACATGAGGAAGAACTTTCCAGGAGTAGAAACCATCAAGTTCACAGAAATGAACTAAGGAACTTGTGATCTTCTTTTCTAAGAAACCATTAAGTAAAAATATTCTAGGGTTGGTTCAAATACAGCTGATCTCATGCTCTAGGGAAGGATTGCACAGGATGATCTCTCAAAGTTCATTCTGACACGTTTTTCTAAATTAACATTTTTAAAAGCTAATTTTCATGTAAATTAAATTTCACCTTATATGCTTTTTATCTGCAGAAACATAAACCAAATCCAGCATTATATTCACAAAAATGTGACTATGGATACATTAATTACACATCAAATATTAATGCACTCTATATAGGTTGGGCATGTAGATTTAACATTTAAACCAGAACTGCACAAGAAAAACAAATTAGTTGTGCTCCAAAATGTTGCATTTATACAGAGAATGCAAAAGAAAAAATTAACTAGGAAGGTACAGAACATTTTGAAAAGCAATTTTAAAATATTAATGCTTCAGCCATTAAAGCTACGGAAAGTGGGTGCAGCCCAGATACCAGCTTCAAAACAGTTTCATTTACTATAAGCAAACATACAGATGTGTGAAAAGGACAAATTTAAGCTTTAATTTCTATTCAGGTCATTCGGACTCATTTGTTCAGGTTATTTATTACTACTGGTGTTATGGACAATATTTAAAGTTTCCACTGACCATCTCTTTAAAGAAAACTTAAAATTGCTTGTATTGAACATCAGATCTTCAAGTACGTGCTTTGTATTTCTTCTTGGCAGGGATAAGATGATTTCATTGATTTTTGGTTCCATTTGTGTCCATTTTGTGTTCATTGTGACAAAGAACAGGAAAGTGCAGAGCAGCAATGAATGACTGTTATGTGTAATTTCTAAATGGTGATGGTTACATTTCTGTTGTTTCATTCATACAAATAAGGGGAGACAGCTACAAAAAGCAAGTCTTAAATACTAAGGTACTGCTCACTTTGTGAGAATTTTTTTAGAATTATTTTGGCAACAATAAACTATTTTATTAAACCTCTGCCTCTTATCTTTTGCTTAAGTGGTATTATAAAATGTACATTTAGCAAAAACCTTACTCTTCATAAAATTGGCAGACTTCCACCAGTGCTGTGATTCGGATGCACAAGGGTACTCAAGTACAAGTAGTTTGCTAGCTGCAAGATGTAAATGTTATCCAAAAGACTAAAATTCACCCTTGAAACAGGACTTTCACGGGGCATAGACATTGTGCTGACAGAATTTATCAGGGCTGAACTCCAGCAGAGATAATTCTTACTGTGATTCAGAAAAAATTCCATTACTGGAGCTGCAGAAGTTTTGCTGAGGAGCTGGCAATCATGCACTGGTGAAAAAAAAAGCACTGGAGGGAAAACGTGTAGTAGGTCAGAAAAAAAGCCTGCTTCATGTGACATTCCAAATGTACAAATGATTTATCACCAGTGTTTCATTAGTGATGATGATGACACATATTTTTAGTTAAGATATACAGGAATCTCAATTCATATTTGCCATCAAAAATTGCTCTAATTTACTGATTTAGACAGAAAGTTCCTATAGCCTGGAACAGACTGAAGTGCTCAAAGGGAAAATAAATCAAACCCATAAAATTATGAAACTGGTATCTCTAATTATGATTTCCCCTGAAAACATTTAACCTTCAAAACCAGCATGCCTGGATTATTTCCACTCACATTCTTTTCTTAGGAAATTGCATCTATAGAAAAAGATAATGATAAATAACACATCTGCTCCATTAAAAAAGAAACCTTTTTTTTCTAAATGAATGGCAAAAGTCCTGTAAGGAAAAGTCTATAATCACTGGCCAAATGATTAAAAGCACACTAAATCTTGTACTCTGAAGGCAATGTTTTAATTGAGAAAACTGGAGTGTAGAAATCCACTGATGCATCATAAGCATGATAAGAGGGTTTTTTATATGCATCAAGCCAAGCATTATAATATCTTTGGCCCATATGATGGATGAAGTGTTTCAAAAGATGCAGAAGTCTAGAAGTTTCTGGGATCTGATATTATAATGAAACAACCATCAAGATAAGAAAGAAAAACTTAAGGCTGACATTTAAAAAGACTGAAAAGACAGGACCCACGGAGCAGAAGTTTAAAGAACAGCATGAAGTGTGGCTCCATCTGTACATTTATTTATAAATTAGTCCCAGTCCTCACAGGCCATGTCCAAAGTATACTTCTTCTGTCATCGACAAAAATGTAAATTTTTTGTAACCAGGACCAAAATTTCATGTGTTTTTGCACGTCTCAGGTCAAAATAATTTCCACTTATTCCCCTACTCACATAAGAAAGCAATACAGTAAACACAGAGCTAAAAAGCTAAAAATACTTATAATCCTGATAATGACTTAGTTTGCTATAAGTTCCCACCTATTGGGAAAAATAACTAAAACTAAAAAAAGTATTTCCACTTCCTCTTTGTTTCCTGCAGCAAAACAGACCAGGAAACAGAAAAAAAAAAAAAAAGGTTATTGAGGAATCAATTACTGGAGGTGGTATATAGCTATGTAAGAAGTTTTAGTTGATTCAAATATCAAAAATTGCCATTTTTCCTCACACAGAATCATATGCAAATACACTGAGTAACAGCTGGATTACATAAATTCAGCATTTTCTGCATTTTTCTTGTATGGCAAATTCAGTGTCTCTATGATATATTTAATACATCCAGCAAATGGATGACCTGGAAGCCTCAAGGTCAGCAGCACTTGTGCATATACTTCTGATATCTGCTTGTTCTGCAAGTCTGTGCCTCCTTGAAATGTCCATCATGCTGCCTTGAACACCGTAACTGGGCACTGCAAGCCTAGGGAATGTGCACTGCAGGAGTCACTGCAGTTTCCTGACATTCAGCAGTCCTTCAACTAGTGCTACACAGCTGGCTTCAGGAGCTGTGACAGATCTGCAAAACTCAGAGAAGCCCCTCAGATGTTGCCAGAAGGCTGAGAAATCTCCCACGGATTTTAGCCAGAATGTGTTTACAGTATGAAAACATTCCGTTTATCTTTCTGTAGGAAGGTAAAATGAAACACTGGTAAATGTTTCTCTAACACTGTTGTATTTTTATTCTTCTGTTTAAGAAGACCTGGCTGTCCTATTGGGGCATGAAACTACAAAAGAATGTTTATCCCTCCCCTGAGTATGGAAATTCTTCAAAAGCAGTTGTCCACCTCTGACTATGAAGGATGAAAACTGCTAGAGCACAATGGAAGTAATAATGAGCTCTCTGAAGTTAGACATGTCATGGTCACAGATGCAGGCTCTGCAATCTAATGAAAAAAAAAGAAATTAATCTAGACAGTAGATTCCTGTTGAATTTTTCCACTGTCACCAGCTGTTTATTGTCATGCTACATTATGAATAAGTGAAAGATTTAAAAGGCTTCAGCATTTATTAAATTCCTAATTGGAATCACAGATATTGAGATCTGAGACTACTTCAAGTCATTTTCCCTGATAAGCAAGCTCATCATAACATCCACAAAGAAGCTATTCAATAAATATGTATAAGCATTTGCTGAAGCAGAAAGCTGTTTCTCTCCACTCCATAGGAGTAAAAAGTTTGGGGTAGTTTCTTTAGTCCTAATTGTAGCTACATCAGTAGAGTCGCAAGTAAGCTGTCTGATCTGAGCCTGTACTGGTGGGCAGAGACAGATGTAAAACAAGAAAGAAATATGAAGTAGGAATGTACTGTGAAATGGGCATGTTTCACAAACTCAAGGAAATTGAAAAGTTAGAACTATTTTCAACATAGTGTGTATAAAAATCACTAGCATGTCTCTATCCAGCACATGCAGTAACTCACATACAAATAGAATCATATAATAAGCTGAGTTGGAAGGGATCCATGAGGATCATCAAGTCCTGGCCCTTCACAGGACAGCCCCATGAATCACACCGTGTGCCTGAGAGTATTGTCCAAAAACATTTAAACAGGCTTGCTGCTGTGACCACTTCTCTGGGGAGCCTCTTTCAGTGCCCAGCCACTCTGGGTGAAAACCTTTTCCTGATATCCAACCTAAACCTTTCCCCATGCAGCTTCAGGCTGTTTCCAAAAGTAAAGAGATTGGTACTTGTCTCTCCACTTCCCCTCATGAGGATGTTGAAGACTGCAATGAGGTCTCCTCAAAAGAAAAGAAACTGCACAGAAATTTTCTTGACAGAGGAGGAAATAAAGGTGTATATTCCTGACTGAGAGCTTACAATATACAGCAGACAAAGTGATTTAGATATGCAGGATCCACTGGACTTGTACTGTAACTAGGACCCTGACCCACAGTCTCCCTCACATCTTTCAAAAAAACAAGGACATACATGGCCTACATATACTCTATACCAATATCCAGTATTATCAGACCTTCTGTGACAAGATTTGGGTATTCATATATATGAATACCCTCACAGTACAAAAATAATCAATGACATTTAAAGCCAGATTTTAGTTATCATTAATGAGTCATTATTTTGTTGTCAAGTAGCAACAAAAAGAGACCTTGGAAAAAGAGACCTCTAAGACCTTGGAAGCAGTATCTGCTATGTGTCTCCCACTGTGATGACCACCGATTTATTTTACTACTCTACTACTCAGACTTCCTTCTTTGAACTCAACCAACTCTCCATACTATCACTCTTTCTTAAGTACAACTCAGACAATCAAAAGCAGGAATGACAAAAGGAAATAAAGAAATAAGGAATCTGGCACTGTTTCAGGAACACCCTTTTGAGCTGCTGCCTGGATCTGAGATTCCATGTTCAGAAGTTGAAGGATGAACCAGATTTTTGCACGCAAGGCAGACCAAAGGGCGAGCACACTACCAGGACATGAGGAAAATTCATACCAATGAGGTAAAGAACAAAATGATGCATGTAAAAGAAATGCTAAATTCTGAGTTTCTAGATCTAGATAGCAACCTAGAGGAAAACTGGTGTGATTTTTTAGTACAAAACACAGATTCCTCTACAAGGAATCTTCTTATATTCTGTGTATTTCAGTCATATTTCAGTTTATGATTTTATTGCCCTTGGAGCTGAAAATATCCTCAGGGAAAACATTAGTCTAAAAGCATATTGAATTGCAAGCATTTCAATATTAATCTGCTTTATTCAGTATAGCTCCCCCATTCAAATGACTCTTGGTTGATGCAAAGCAATTCTGCCATTGACTCTCAAGAAATGACAGGGCACTTAATACTGATAGGTCTGAATCCCAGTACCTGTCTGACCATAAAAACCCTGGGGACAAAACCTAATATACCTAAATCCTACCAGTCTTCACTTTGCACATAGTTAATAGGGCTTAATTCTGGAATAATCAGTCCAACTAAAGTAGATTAGATGATTTTCTGCACATTTTCAGGGTTGTCTGCTTTTTCTTCATGTTGCCTCCATGCAATGGGAAGCTTTGGCTCATCCTTTAGAACTAGGAGTTTCCATTAATTTAAAAAGAGAAAAAGAAAACATCATGTATAAGAAAATAAAAAGGAACACTCTCTCTCTCTCTGCCAGGCCGAACAGTACAGATATTTTAGATACGTAGCATAATAATTTAATAACAGTAACAATAATTACAATAATTGTAATACAACAATAATAACAATAATTAGTAGTATTAATATTAATTGTTACATATACAGAAGCCAATTCTGACTTAAAAGCCAAACCTTTTCCTTTTTCATTGCAGCAGTTAAAGGAAAGGAGCCTATACAGATTTGGTTAAGAATGTTGTAGGTAGGCATTCAAAAGCATACAAAAAGGGAGAAGACTGGGATGGCACCATTTCTAGGGGATACAAAAAAGAAGCTGTTTATTGTCTTCTTGTAGCATAATCTGGATAAAAAGAATAGCCCATCTATTCTTTTCTGAAGTGGAGATGGAGACATAAATAGTGTTAAGGAGGAACTGAGGTGCTGACAGTGAAGCTCCATTAATCTCTATAGAACCAAGTATGTCTAAGTTAATTGTGGATAAACATTGTCCTGTAGTGGAACAAATAACCCCAAATTGTTTACCTGGTCCAATAGGTGCTTTTCCCTCTGATTGCTCTCTCTTCAAAGCTCTCGGTATTGCTTAGACATTGGTGAGTCAGCTCTAACATTTACAGTCACATCAACTGCAGTGTAGATGCAGGGACCATAGTTTTCGATGGTGGTACAAATGTTTCTTTGTATTGATACACTGTATCAGGTTCTTTCCTGACATTTAATCTCCGGAACAGTGAGATGAAAAGCATGTGTGTTTTTATAAAAACACAGTAAGACAAACACTGTTAGTTCTTGATGACCGTAAATTAAAGTCATGGAATCATTAAATCATTTCGGTTGGAAAAGACTTCTAAGGTCATCATTAACCCAGCACTACCAAGTCCACTAATAATCCATGTCCCTAAGTGCCCTGGAAAGGAAATAGTATCTTGGGCTATGTCTGTTTGTGGGGCTGTGTCAGCAATTTGCCAGTACAGGAGAGCAGAGAATCTATAATGTAAGGCAGTCAAACATGGCCCAGCTACAGACAGGACAGCTTGCAGCTGTGCTTTGCAGCATGACATCATGAGCAGAGCTGCAGAGTTCCCTGACTTAGGATGGTTCATGCCAGTCAATTTTACAGTGTTAAACTGGCTCTTCTTGAAAAATATCATATGGACATGCTCTTGTCCATGTAGTACACTTATGTTGTCTGATTATTTATTTTTATTCCACTAATAAGGAAAATAAAAAGATAGGTGACTGGGTTTAGAATTGGATTCAGTTTCCTTTTCAATACAAATTTATATTGTGTTTTAAATGAAAACACTTAGATCTAACTTTATAACGAGAGATCCAAAACACATATTCAGCTAACTCCAAACTCTGCCAGCAGAAGCAGGTAGAAGATACCCAACATTCTTTCTGGGCAGTTCTTTCAGTGCCTAAGTGTTTGCTCAAGTTCTACGTTCAGGTATCCCAATTTTAACCAGGATGAGCAAACAGCCCCTTGCTGCATTTTCAGATTCAGCAAGTAGAGCTGCTTGCAAGGCACAGGCAGAATTTCTCAGAAAACAGCAACCTGTACAGACTCCATAATTCAGGTAGTACTGCCTACACAGTCAGGTTTTTATGACGCAGATGAAAAATCCACCTTGTATTGTGCAAAGCTCCTTTTCTTTTACTCACAAAAAGCAGACTTTATTATAGAAATCTATTGTCATTTCCAAACTGTAACATCTTTCTGTGGCAGAAAAAAAATTATGATGTTTATTCCAAATTTTGGAGATTTTAGGCTAAGCTTGCGAGGTGCCCTTGAACTTGGTTTATATGAACAGAATGAAATTTTTGAACAGATACAGTGGATTGCAGCTAAGCCTTAAAAGTCTCAGTTTTGCTTATGCTAAAGACAGCTTGTAGGAAAAGCTTAAAATGACTGTGGACATTTAAAAAACACAAAAAAAAGACACATTAGGTGTCAGTAAAAAAGTTGATAAGAGATAAAAAACCCCATCTAGGCTAGGAAAATATTTTCTGATGTAATCAGTTGAAGGACAATGGGCATTCATGAGAAGAATAATAATTTTTAAAATAAAACTCATCGGTATATGAATATAAATGCAGTTTTAAAGTATCATGACAGTTGCATGGTAACAAGAGAGACTAAAAAAGATCTGAATACTGTGGGGCACAGGAAATTATAAAAAATGAAAAAAAAAGAAAAAATATTTATTACTATCTTGAAAAAGAGAAAAAGTAACTTTGAAAGAATGTGAAAGAAATACAAATAATGGAGAATTATAATAGTTTGATAATCAAGAAAAAAAATAACAGGAAACTATTATGGAAGATCCAAATAATTAGTAAATAATTAACATAATACAGATTATGAAAAATTAATTTCAAATTGGAATATATTTATATGCATTGAATATAAACTAGAGAAGAATATCAGGTGACAGAATAAAAAAATGCAGCACAAGAAAGTCTAAGTAATGTAACATACTGAGAAAAAGACCAAAAAAAAACCACAAAAAAAATCCCCTTGAGTAAATTTTCAGTGAAAATGTTTGTAACTGGGATCAGAAATGAAGAGCTGTAAAATCAACCATCATGACCTACTTGGACATACGAGGCCATTTGAAGAAAATAAAATAACTTTAAGAAACAAGAAGTGCTAAACTACAGCCCAACAGATTTAGGAAACATGCCCCAAATAGCCATTATCATGTAGCATGTGGTTCTGAAGGAAAACAGAAATGTACAAATTAATCTGTGAGTGTAGTTTCAATGTAAATTCTTGGCAAAAAAATGCTTGGCTTCAGTATTTCTAACTTTCTATCAGGTACATAATCACGGTAGGCTTAACTCCCCCTATGGTTAACAAAAAAGCAGTAGGCAGTTCCCTCAGACCTTCTGAAATATCTTCTAGAGATGTTTCTTCCACCCTCAGAAACACAGCTGTTTATAAATGGAGGGATACACTGAGTAAATTAAACATTGTAAATAAAATGGCTGAATAGACAAAACAGGATATACCAAACTACATCTACTTACTTGCATTTGGAAAAGCAGAGGACAGGAAAGAAAAATGCAGTAATGATGCACAAATAATTTCAGTATGTGTCTCTGAGGACTTGAGGTACCATAGTGTTTAGAACCATTTTCAGTTTGAAAATAATATGTGTGAGACACGGTGGGGAATCTGTACATCTCTGAAGATGTGTGGGGGGAATCTATGAGTGCATAAGTAAGTATGTCTAAGATGAGCAAATGTTTTCCTTGCTTTGAAAATCATTCTCTCCCCCTGTAAGTCAGTAGCAATTTAATAGAAATTAAGTAATCCCTTTACAAATAAATGAGTATCATTTACAGGAGTAAATGATGAAATTATTTAATAGCAAACATCACTAGATATGAATTTCCAAGAAATGAATGGTTATAATGTACAGATATGTATCCTATGCAAATACTGTAGGTATAATAATCTTTAAAATGTAATAAATTATTGTATATTGCAAAATTAGTAAATACATGTAGTAAAAAATCTAGAACTGGATATAAACGAAACACATTACAAAGTGGAACTATAGTAAAAAAAAACTATTCTGATGAAATCCTACTATATTCTGTATGAGAGATGATAACACTCATACTTTAAAGAGGAATATCCAAGTTGCTTTGAAATACCACACACGATCTTCATATTTAATAGTGAAAAAGGCTAATATAGGTAGGAAGCAGCATGGAAGAAGGTCATTAGCATGGTGAAGAAAGTTAAAGATCTTAGCTCCTGATAATAGTTACAGAAAATATTCTTACTTCTAGCTGAGGAGATCTCTGCTAACAGGAAAAAAATTAAGAACAGCCTAAAGCTACAAAAATGTCTGATTTGTAATGAACACAGGCCCAGGTGTTTAGAAGACCAGAGTGAAACATGAAAACATGATAAAGTGGAGACAGGATTCTATTAGCCTGCAGTATGAGAGGAGGTATAGAGGGGACCTAATGTTAGAAAATTAACTTGACTCAAGTAAACACACACCTTAGAAATGACATTCCTTTGATATATGCCAAATATATATGTCCTAAATAATAAATACTTAAAAGTATTCCTGCCTCAAACTACAAGGATAGACTAAAGTATTTACAAATACTTTCTAGGAAATTATTGTCACAGTACTCTGGCAACAGGGGAATCAAAATTGAAAACAATAAAAACTTAAATTTAAGCAGAATAATTCTTTAATGTCAATTATCTAGTGTAAAATTTTGCTTGCTTTTATTCAGGGAAGACAAATGTTTGCTTAAGTTAACCAGACCAAGAAAGACTTTCGTCTTCAACCAGTAAAAATTCCTCATAAGGGAACATTACCACGGGCCAACTGCTTGCAGACATGCATTTTAAAATGCTTGACTCTAAAGATATATGATGTACATACCAACCTCTTTAGTAACAGTGATGATCACCAACTTAATATTGTACCAAATCTGGATTCTGATCAGTCAGCCTCTTCTTCCCCTTGTTTATAAGGCCATATGCTGGCAACAAGTTCTCCTGCTTGAGACTTCACAGCCAGTGAGTGATGCTTGATGGGATGGGTGATCCCAGACATGCATCCTGACCAGATTTCAGTTCCTCAATAAAGGTAGATGCTCCTTTCCTTCCCTCTTTCCCCTTTCACTCTGAACCTCTATTTCCATGCAAAGAACATTTGGCTGGATGGTACTCTAGAGAGGTGCTGCTGTGCAGGGACTGGAGGGGAAAAGTATGTGTCAATAGAGTACATATCAGAAGGCAACTTGAAAAGGAGTCTCATATACCAACAGAACGGACAGTGGCATGCAGCTGGTTCCCTGTGTTCAGAACCTTGTACTTAGATTTTTAAATGAGATTGTTAACAGCTGCATTTTTATACTATATTAGAGAGTAAAAACAAAAAAAAGATTAAAAAATACAGTAGGAGCTCACACTAGGACATACCCAAACCTATGACACACAAAGACAAGACCTTAGCCTTTAGATACGGAATGTGGCAGATGGTTGCCAGTCTGCTACAAAATTTCAGAATGACAGAGTCCATATAGTTAGACTATAGCACCAGCGGTGTTGCATATAGAGAATATCGGTGACAGCAGTGATGCAAACACAAGTTTTGTGAAAAAAAAAAAACCAAACAAGCAAATTCTTCTTTGTCCAGCAAATACAGACACAATTCCTAAAATACCCAGCTGTGGGTTTAATCATCTGGAAAGAATCCAAAGCGCCCCACAAAGAATGCAATTAGTCTGCAAATAGGGTTGGTCTAACCACTTCCACCTGGCTGGTCCTCTCCATTTCCTAAGTGCCCACCTCTACAGGGTGCCCACATCATGTAGGCAGCTACGAGGTGGAAGTTATGTCTACTCTTCAGTACTGGTCCAGTGACTATTTCGAATAAATGAGATTCATCAAAAATGAAATGGTTTTCACAGTGGCTTGTTATTTCTGTATTTCTACCTGTTAATTCAACTGAGGATGTCGAACCACTCTGAATGGGAAGTCTGGAAAGATCCTCAAATAAACCTTGCCAGTGCAGTCATTATGCCCTGCTGATAAGAAGTTAATTCAAATATCAGATTATTAAGCACAGATGCAATCCAGAATCACATAACAAGTAAAATGTTTTATTAATTAAAAAAAAAAAAAAAAATTCACCAGCATAACTTTTTTCCTCCCCTATAGCAGAAAAAATCCCTAGTCCCATGTTATGAAATTCCAAAAATTTTTGCCATATAGATAAACTTCTCTGGAAGGGTACTCTCTGTTTTATTAGTAACCACAGAAAGCTCTGCTGTCACTTTGCTAGTAGACATATGCTACAAAAAAAATTCAGTCCTACACCACTCATGCACAGTCCATATGAATATATTGAATGCTAATATACACATATAGCCAATAAGAAGAAAAGTATTAGCATTGTTCCAGGTTCATATTCAGGTGTTTTATTAGCAGATTTTCATTAAAGTCTTCAACTAACAAGCATAAGCAAAGTTAGATGACCCTTTAGTACATTGTTTTTCTCCTGCACAAAAATAAGAAAATAATCAGAAACCATGGAAAGCACACAATGTAGTAGGAAAATGAGATGTTTAAATTAATCACAATATATTAACCCAAAGGGGTAATAATGAACATTACAAGTAAGTACTGACACCTCTCATCCTTCTTTTAAGAGCTATTCAATGTCCAGACTAAATGTAAATAAATTTCATTTTCCCACAGGTATGATTTGAATTTTAAAATTGTACCTATAGAGGGTGAAAGAGATACTCCATTTATACTTTTATTTGACAGGCATGTAATTAAGTAAAAATTGATTCTCATTTTCCACATAGTACCACTGGCCTTTAAGTAGATTATTCATCTAAAGAGATGCCTTACTTCCATCTTTCAGCAGCCTTGCACTTGTGATGATAATTGACAAAACAATGAATCAAGCTGTATGTCTACCCTAAGTTTTACACTCACACACACACAAAAAAAGGCTGTATTTGTATCTACAGCTACACACGCACAAGAACACACACACCACCCCCACTCACCTGTCCAAAGCATGGCCTATACCAAGCTACAAAGTCACCCCAAAAGAATAGCCAACAAATGTTTAACAAGCTGGGCACAGCCCTACCTTGAACTCAGTATAAAAAACTTTTTAATACAGTCACATTCTCATAGCAAAGCCAGATGAGCACACAGATATGTATATTAAGAAAATATCCAAGATAAAAAACTCCACGAGTGTAGTCTTAAAACAACATGAAGACTATTTTGTCTCAGGAAAGCTCTATTTGGTCTAAAGGATCTTTTTCTTTATGACTACCACTCTTGCTACAAACAATAAAATAAGGAAATAAAAAGTGTTTGTCTCTTTCAGGTCCCAGAGAATAGGAGATGACATGCATTTTTTTCACAATCATTAATCACAATTAGCTTTAATTTAGATACCACAAAACAGTTCCTAGTCCTTTCAGAATTCATTTCGAAAAATACAAAATATTTTAGGGCACAAGATAGGGAAAATTAACTTAAAACTTCTCCACACTGTCCTAACAGTTGCTTACAGAAATCCTATTCATCATCTCATCCTCAGGATTTTTCTTGTACATGTGATATATTTCATTCATTACAGAGCTGAAATCTACACAAGATTACCTTTGATCCAGGCAGACCTGGACAGTCTCTGTTCTCTAAGGTACATTTGCTATTAGAGGACAGAAATAAACTCTTTTGAGCAGTTTAGATAATACAGGTAATATATCCAAATTATTCTTAGTAAGGGATGATATCTGTTACTTAGCTTTCATAAATTATTTTTCTTAAAATATAATTTGGTTTACAAAGTATGAACTAGTCAGAAAATAAAAGCCAGATGATCACACTGGATTCAAGAAGTCATTAATGCTAGAATTATTTTGAAGGTATTGACTGCTCTTGTTACTAAGGCTGTTAATTAACTGCAAATATTCTGCTTGATTTAAAACTTCTAAAGTGCAGGATGTGTAAATATTTTCAGGGCTTCCTAAGTGCCTCTCTACCAGTTTATTCTAATGTAAATTACAAATGATTACAACAGAAACATTGTGTATGCACAAGGACTTATTATCTTCCCATCCAAGCAATTAAATAGCAACATAAACATATATAGCAGTATATAAAAAAAGTAGGCAACTATTCCTTCTGGAATATTATGCCTACTCACATATTCATTCTTTTATCAGTGTAATGAAATCCAGTTTCTCAAAATGATAAGCAATTTCCTCTTTATTTTTTTAAAAAAATATTTACAATTTATCCAACGTCAAAGAATAAAAATAAAATAAAGATAAGTATACAATCAAACCTTTTAAATACTTGACAAATTTGTGATTTGAGGTTTTATTTTTCTTCTTAACTTATACCTATTCCTTAAAATAAAGAAGAGGGATCAATTAAATCTATGCATGAGAAATTCTCAGCAATATTAGGCCTTCCATAATGAAGTGGCAGAAGCTGACTTTTTTTTCTTTAAGCCACTTTACTACTAAAGGTACAAAATAAACAGGTTCCATCATAAAGATGTATAATACGTCTATACATACATTTATCTGTGAACTGGTACTCCACATTGTTTTTGTCTTACCTTTCCCCTCTATTATTGGAGAGTATTTATTTTATTATTTTGGCCTTTTTCAAGACAGACGCAAAATTATATGCCATGATCCAAAAAAACTCCAAAACAAAACAAAACTAAAAAACCCACATAAAATTCCTTTTTATTTCATTCAAAATTCTAAAATCTCTAGGGAGGATTACTACTCACTCTTTCCAAACATAGTGAAAATGTCAGATTGCTGACCCAACTATACATTTCTCAAACACAGCAGTGCAAAGCATCTCAAGCAATCAAGAAATCACTGACTACCAAAACCACTTTTGTCTTTTTTAACCACGTGACCATTAAGTCTGCTGATTTAGCAGCCTTTTCTGCAGCTTGTGGAAGGCAGTGGGTATCTTTCCTATGGGATGATGTGCACAAGAACTGCAGAAATGGATCTCATTATAACACACCACTGAGTACTTTTGGCCCATGTTTCAAACTGAACAAAGACCCAGTACTTAAGGACCCAGTACTTGAGGCAGAGGGAGAAGTTCTTCGTAGATATTTTAACTGAACAGTGTCAAGAAACTCTGGGAAAGCTGAAGATAATATACAAACACTTTGAAGCTCTGTAACTCAACAAAGTTTTTATATCATTATAAGCTAAACCAATTTAATCACAGACTCTGATAAATCCAGTAAATATAAATCCTCTGTTACCTTTCCAGATCACATAATTCCATTCAATAAAGAGTCCAATTTGTGGCACAGAGATGGTGCACATGGCCAGACCCACTCTTTAACCTTGCTGCAGACCATTATTTTCTACTGTGTAATTGATTACTTTTACACTAAATCATCCTTCTTTTTTGTTAGAAAGAACTGAGGAGGAAAAAAATATGCGTTGTGGAAACAGAACAGAGCTGTGACTTTGGAAAATGTGCAAACACATCTCTCAGTGGGATTTTGTCACCATGATCACAGCAGTATGCTGTAAATAGCTTCTCTTTAGCTGAGTTGCTCAGACTTCAGAATGACATTATTAGTATTAAATGGAACCTTTGGAAACTAGCAATTTATGTTACAAATTCTCTGTTGTTTTCTTGAGGCTTTAAATGGAAAAGTGCAACTTGTTTTAGAGTTTCTGTAAATAGGAAAAGTTTCATTGAGACTTTCAAATTATAGTCTTCAGAAGTCAAACAGAAGTGCTTGTGGCAGGCACAGCTTGAAATCTTAACTGTTAATGGCAAGATATATTTTTACATTCACTCAGAATGTAAGATTTCAAAAGTTTTTAGAAAGGCTGTGGGGTGGAAAAGTTCAGCATGTACTCATAGCTGATGAAGATTCATTTGGAGACATGAACATACCTGGGGCTGGCAAAAAAAATGTATGTGATAAAGAAGGTACATTAGGTCAGAGGTAGCTAAAACTGAATTTCAGATTATTCAGGGACATTCTCCTTTTAGTCAATAAAGGGCAAATGGCCATTGCCTTGTTCCATTTCTCTCTGCAGGCTTCAGTGAAGTTGACCATAAGGTAAGGTTGTACTTCATGACAAGGACAGCCAGGTTCCTGAGAAACTGCTTAAAAGACCTATTATTTGTGATCTCCCCTGTATGCAACTATTTTTTCATCCTTTTCAAAAATTAAAGCCTGCTTGCAGAAGAAGTCCTGTCACAGCACAGTCTTAAGTACTAACAACAGGCAAGTAACACTCTCCTATTTATTCAATACATCTACTATGGTCCACCAAACTGGTCCAAGTGCTTTGAAGAAAATCTGGTCACTCTTGAAGAATAAGCATCCAAAACTTGAAACAAAAATTAATCTCCCTCCTCCCCTCCCCCACAACCCCTCCCCAGAAAACAAGCCATCCCATAGAAAAATTTCCTTGAATTAAAAGATCAGTGACAAATGGTACTAAGGCCTTAGTTCAATTGTACCATTGAGTTTTTTGCTAGAGTTCAATTTTTATATATTCTTTTAAAATGATTTGTACTTCCTTTCAACTAAGAGATTTTTCCCATTTATAAAACTCTTATCTGTTATTCACCTCATTATCCTCCCATGGTACAGTTAAGAATTGCCTGGAGATATTGGGAATATTTGAGTATCTAGGAAAGTCCCTAATAAACATGTAAAGCTAAAAAATAATTAAATATTAAGATTGACCAGGCTACCTTATTAAATGTAAATTCTATAGTGCATAGTAACGAACTCAAGTTCTTTGCTGTCATCTTTACGCTGGGACCTCCATAATGAGATTGAGAACAAATGAAGTTTCCTAAAGCATCAGATAAGGACTGAAATCAAGTACTTCACCTTCTAAGAAAAAGTAATTCCCTTTGGAGAACTGCAGTTTTTGCATACAATGCCAAATAAATTTTCAAGAGCATCAACAAGCCTCAGAATATCAGGGAATTAAGAACAATGGCATGTAGTCTTTTGCTGACATAAAGAAACATAATATATATGTATTATAAAGAAAAAGCTTCAAGTAGGAAAACTCCTACGCCACTGCATGCATTTCTCCTCCTAGAGAGAAGACAGGAGAATAAACAATATGTGATTTGACACAGAACATAAGGGTATGCAATTTACCGTGATGCAATAAAGGAAAAAAGACAATTAGAAAGGTTGAAAATAACCAGGTTTTCTGGGTTGGTTGGTTTGGTTCCCCTCTCACTCCAACCCACTTTCCGTTGTATTTCTACTTTCCAGCTAAAAATGAAAAGTATATTTGTATATCTAGGAATTCACCTAGTTGCTCTAACTATGGATATTACTTACCACCCTTGTCCTGACTATGTCCTTAACTACTCAACAAAAATATGCTTTTGCTCAAGCTGCAATGATGTCATGCTTACTACAACATAAAAGATTGAAAGGCAAGAAAGTGAGTAAACCAATATCCATGATTTCACTGGAAGTTGAAGAAGGAACAAAAGATGAACTGAGAAAGTTATGTGTCTTCAATAATTAGAAGGCAGGCTAAGAAACTATGTATAATTTCCGTAACTTATAAACCTCTCGTCAAAAAGAAATTTATTGCAATTAGGATTTGGGGTTTTTCTGTAGTAAAATAGGTTCATAAAAGTTTTATGAAAATCAAACAGAAAATTTGCAGATGCAAGATTCAAGGTAAACCAACATAATTTGAAGACTTCACTGCCATCCCATGCAAAGATTCCACGGTTTCCAACAGGTTTGCTCTATTTGAGTATTGCTCAGAAAAACTACTACTACTAGTCTGTGATCATATATCAGCAAACAAAAGAGCACTTCTGCCTATGTTGAAAAACAATCCCTGGGCTGGAACAAAGGTCAAGGGAACAGCAGATGCAAATAAAAGAAAAGGTCATTACCAGGCTAATAACATGAAAGGCAGGTATGGAGTAAAGCATAAACAAACAAAAGTTATAAAGAAGAATGATCTTCTCTGCCTAAATAACTTCCATGGACACAAGGTCTACATAGTTTGGGGGAATTTGTGACACTAGGCTGCAGTAAGAACACCACAGCTGTCAGTTACTGTACAGATGAAGTACAAGATGATGAACAATGAAGGATGATTTGCCGCATTCTGCACTTGGATATCTTGCTGACACATAAAATCTCCACTGCTCCACTCCACACCAACCCATCACAGAAGGGCTACAGTCACAGGAAAAGACATATACACCCAGTCATAATATAAGGCTGCTTGCACACGACTCTACACTTTTCAGATCTTAATGTGTCTACATATAAAACATTACAGACATCAAAGGAAAGGACAAGAAAATAAAGTTTTAAGGACTAAGAGTTCACAGAGTCTTTTGTTTGCCTCTCCTTCAGGCACAGAAATAGAAACACCTTGCAGAGGATCTGGTCAAAGGAGTTATAAAGAAGTAAACAAGGATTTCAAAATCAGATGCTGAGGAATTACATCCTAGGCATCAAGGAGAAAAGGATCAAGAGTTTAGGCCACACTATCTTGATCCATGTATGGTTTAGATTGTCTGTCTGAATGCAATGCAGAAGGTCCTGATCTATGAGAGCTGGATTTGGTTTGAAGGGGTGAATGCAGAATTAATTTGGTTTTTAACAAGCAACTTTGATTGACACAATAATTCAGACCTATATCATATGGAAAGGCCAGTCACAGACAGATCAATGCCATTTAACCCATCTTTATTTTCATTTCCACCTCTTCTGACTGCATTTTGAAAGGAAGGACAAAAACAGGCATCAAAATTAAGCCTGCTTTTTCTCTGGGTTTTTTTAGAAACATACGAGTCCTCAACAGCATGTTCTTTGTAGGTTCTGGCTCTTTCTAAAGCCAATTTGGGTCACCAGTCCTATTCCCATATTTCTCCCCCAGACCAAAACACCTTCTAGATGAACTGCCCTACCTCCGTAGACATCATAAAATTGATGCATTTTTTCAGGGAAATATCTAGGATGAAAATCATAGCCCAAACATCACTCCACAAGAACCCTAATATCATATAATCATAGTATAATTTCAGTTAGAAAACCTTTTAAGTTCATGATATTTAACCACAACCTAACACTGCCAAGTCCGCTACCAAACCATGTCTCTGAGTGCCACATCCACACGCCTTTTAAATGACTCCAGAGACTGTGACTCACCCTGGGTTGAATCACTGTTTCCCTTGGGCAGCCTGTTCCGATGTTTGACAACCCTTTCAGTGAAGAAATTTTTCCTAATATCTAATCTTAACCTCCACTGTAACAACTTGAGAATATTTTCTTTGACCTGTCACTTGTTACCTGGGAGAAGAGACTGACCACCATCTCACTACAGTCTCCTTTCAAGTGGTTGTAGAGAGCAGTGAGGTCTCCCCTGAGCCTCCTTTTCTCCAGACAAAACAACCCCAGCTCCTTCAGCCGTTCCTCGATAGGACATGTGCTCCAGATCCTTCCCCAGCTCTGTTGCCCTTCTCTGGACATGCTCCAGCACCTCAATGTCTTTCCTGAACTGAGAAGCCCAAAACTGGACACAGGATTCAAGGTGTGGCCTCACCAGTCCAAGCACTGGAGAATGATCACTGCCCCGGTCCTGCTGGCTATGCTACACTTTCTGATAAAGGCTAGGATGCCACTGGCCTTCTTGACCACCTGGCCATACAGAGGCTCATGTTCAGCTGGCTGTCGACCATCCAGTCTCCTAAGAAGGCTAAAGTCTGCCCTCTGAAGGTCCAAGGTGGCAGTTCTGCTGACCCCTCTCCTTACATCTCCAAGAAACAAAAGTTTCAGAATTTTGTGATCTCTGTGCCAAGACGGTCTCCAACCATCACATCACCAACCAGCCCTTCTCTGTTCACAGGTCCAGCAAGGTGGAGAATGGACAAGGAATCCTCTGTATCACGCATCCTGTCTGACTGTCGGGCCTGTCCCAGGGAAGGCAGGGTGTGATTCCAGTAGCCTACCTCTCTCTAGTTCTCCTTGATAATTCTCATCCTGCTCAACCCCTGATGCAGCTCTGCCACTAAGTGGAGGAGTTCCACCACCAGGGCACACTTCCCACAGTGGTGCTCACTGCTGCTGGCTGGTACTGGTGTCTGATAGAGCAGGGCACAGCCCACAGCTGGCACTTGGGCAGCATCATGTTCCCACCAGGAGCTTGACCTGGACAGCTCCATCAGTTATGGTAGGTGCAGAGCTTAAAAGAGGCCATAGCTTTCATCCAGGTGGGTACTATTGCTTCCTGGTCAAGCTGGCAGAGTTTAATGACCTTTCCCATGCCCTTGCATCCAAACTTCCAAACCGCTGCCCCAGTTTGGGCCGAATTCAAGGACACGTCCAAAAGGAACGTCTTCCCAAAGGAAGGCAGGGCACTGCCACCCCTCCCCATCAGGTTCGGGAAAGAAAAATATTCCCCGGAGGAATGTGAAAGGGGAAAAAAAGAACTATTTATTTAACGAACACATAGGAAAACAACAACAATGCCAAACAACGAAATCTCTCTCACTGTGGAAAGGAAACCTGGAAGATTTCAGAGTCCTCCTGCGGGGTGGTCTCTCTCCTCTTCCTTGGAGCTGGGTCAATGTGGGTGCCCCCCTCCAGGCCGGGGGAAGGTCCCCCGGTGGAGTTCAGATGCTCTGGTGGTTTGAGCAAGTCCAAAGGAGAAGGAAACAAAACCAAGTTTTTCTCTCCATCTCTCTCTGAGGAAAAAGAGCTGAAAAGCTGGCTGGAAAAAGCAGGCAGTGTGCTTCCTCCCCTCTTCTCCCACAGCAGCCGAACACAGAGGGGTAGCGACCTTGAGGCACAGACTGCTTTGAAAAGTTCATCTGGCCTTTTTCTCTCTCCTCTCCCGGGCTCAGTTTAAAGGCACAGGAATCACGTCTGGGCATAAAGCGATGGTAGGGGATACACATCATAAGGTCACCCCAAGACAACTGCCATGCCACAGACATGTCCTGTTTGCAGCCCTGAGTGTTGCCATATATTAAGGGCTTCCTTTGTATGTCTGGAGAATCTGGCCAACATTGCTTCTGGCCCTACCCAGGTCCCACCAACCACTGTGGCGCGAGCTGTGAGCTCCTGATGGCTGCCTCAGATCCTGGAGGATCTGTTGCCCAGCAAGGACGGAAAGCTAGCCAGCTCACTGGGCACCAACAGACAAATATATTTGGTTATCTGAACAGTCAGCATAAATGGAATAGTTACCTCTAAGTCCTGCCTTTACCGAATTGCTGATGTTACTGATTTTTTTGGCACTAATACCTGTGTTGCTGGGACCACATTGTTTTATCCACCTGTTTCAGAAGCACAACTAACAAACCTCTCAAATTGTTTATATGCTCTTATCATCTCCTGTAAAGTTATTCATTCCTTCTGAAATGAATTCTCCTGAACTAGTAGTCCTGCTTGCCCAAGCTATACACATTCTGCTATCAGTTACAAGCTCTCGGGAAGTAACACAAGCCACTGAAGTTCCTACTACTTCCAAATGCCTTGGCTTTCAAACACAGTACCTTGGTTTCCACTTGCCACAGCATGTACAGCTCCATGTGTGACTGTTTTATTTATTTATTTTTATTTTGTTAGGCTCTGACTTTGATCTCAGTATTTCTTTCCATATCAGATCTCCATTTTAACATTCCTTTTTGCCCTGAGTTTTTCCAGAGAGGCTGGCATCAAAGATAGCTGCTGGAAGCCACCTGAACATAAAGTGCCCTGGACCAGGGAGTGGGGTGAGTTTAACTGTGGCCATGAGAAACAACAAACATAAGAACTGAAGAAAAAAATTCCTTGGGGATTTACAGAAAGATCAGAAGAATGTTGCACATGCAAGAAGAAATGGTGAATATCACTTTTAAGGTATGTAATCAGAGATATAGAAGAATATGATTGACAGAGGATAACAATGGCAAATAGCCTCAGGAATCTGGGTAGAATTCAGAGCTAAACACCCAAAGGAAAGGCAACCCACTCAAGAAAGTCTTTGATTGCCTCTTTACATCTGGGCAGTGTCCACTGTTGTCCAGCATGAATATTACAGAATTTAATATCACTTTATTACAGTCACATTTTAATATAAAAACAACTTTATCTTAGTATTTAACAATTATGGTTTCCTTGCAACACATTAATTAACAGCAACCAAGCAATTTAGCTGTTGAAGCACACCTTAGAGTGTTTGCTTTTTTAGTGATATTTGGCATGGTACCAGTGCAAGTACGGTAGAGAACGGAGCAGATTACAGAAGGTATATCAAAAGCCATATTTACTCGTAGGATTGCTCTCCAGACATAGCAATCACAATGGGTAAATGCAGATTTAACCTCTGAACTATTAAAGGTAAACAGTCAAAGGAACTAGAGACTGCCAAAACAGCATCCAGCATTAACAGCTCATCTTGTACAATGCAAATGCAGTGCTGCCCTTCCTTTCTTCTACAGTGCATTTAGGACTTCTTCAACACACAGTAAAACTGCAATATCTGGAACAGTCATTTTACATGTGCGCTCCTTAGATAGATTTTTGACCACATGTTCATATTTCCTTCACCAAGCTTTCATTGTAGCACAAAAAATTAACTTTCAAGGATCTTTCTGTCCCCTGCTGAAACACTCACACAGAAAAGCTTTTCACAATCTACCTTTATCTACACCTACTTCCAAAAACATTGAGCATTTTTTGGCATTCATTCACAGTGGAATTCCAACACTTGCAGACGTGACCACACTTCTGAGACATCTCAGACCATTTATCAGGTAATAATCACAGAATCACAATATCACAGCATTTTTACGGTTGGAAGGCACCTCTGGAGATCATCCAGTCCAACTGCCCTGCCAAGGCAGGGTCACCCAGAGCCAGTTACACAGGAACTTGTCCAGGTGGGTTTGGAATGTCTCCAGAGAGTGAGAGACTCCATGACCTCCCTGGGCAGCCTGTACCAGTGCTCTGCCACCCTCAATGTAAAGTTCTTCCTCATGTTGAGGTGAAACTTCTTGTGTTTTACCTTACGGCCATTGTTCCTCATCCTGTTGCTGGGCACCACCAAAAAGGATCTGGCACCATCAGCTTGGCATCTGCCTTTAAATGCATTTATGAAATCCTCTCTCCAAGTTTTCCAGACTGAACAGGCCCAGTTCACACAGTCTCTCCTCATAAGAGAGATGCTCGGGTCCCCGCATAATCCTTGTGATCCTCCATTGGACCCTCTACAGTAGTTCCTTGTCTTTCTTGCACTGAGGAGCCCAGACCTGGACACAATAGGGCTGAGTAGAGGGACTCTCCTCATAAGAGAGATGCTCGGGTCCCCGCATAATCCTTGTGATCCTCCATTGGACCCTCTACAGTAGTTCCTTGTCTTTCTTGCACTGAGGAGCCCAGACCTGGACACAATAGGGCTGAGTAGAGGGAGAGGATCCCCTCCCTCAACCTGCTGGCCACATGCTTCCTGATGCACCCCAGGATATCACTGGCCCTCCTGGCCACAAGTGTTCAATAAAGGGACTTGTGCACTGAAGTAGCTTTGTCATGAATGACTGTCTTAGGCTAGCCCCCCTTTGGATGCCTTAAGCATCTTGAGGGTCACTATGCTAGATGGCCACATAACCATTCTGCATCAAAACACCATTATCCAACTTTTGCAGCAGGTCTGTAGATGGAAAAGCTAAAGCTGAGAGCTAAAAAATCTTTTTTTTTTCTTTTCTTTATAATATAATTAAAGTTATATGAAAGTCTGAGATACAACTGCAGAGAGACCAGATCATTGTATCACTGGGGACTAATTGCAAAGAATGACTGGCAGTCCTGAGTAAAGAGCAAAGCAGTTCATTAGATATTTTTCTATAAACTGAATGACATAAATCATTTGGGACTTAAATACTGTCTGGGATATGTTTGAAATGTAGTTGAGATAACCAAGACCATTAAGTATTCAAAATAATGATAATTTAATTTTGTAGAAACAAAAGTGATTAAACTGAAGGAACTCTGAATTTTGTATTGGCACAAACTGTAGATTTTTTTTTTTTAATAAATCACAATGTAATTGTAGAGTTTTAAAAATCTCATTAAAACTGTTCTCAAATAAACAAGCATTGTCCTGCAGTACTGAAAATTCAAACATTCACATGTAGTATTGGACTCATTAAAATTTTCTTACCGGATATGAGAAGCTTAGGTCCTGTACTCTCATTCCACTGTACATCATTTAATAATCTCAGTTTGATTGCGAAACCAACTACAGAGCTTTTCATTTATTAAAACAAATTTAAAAATCAAGCGACAAAACAGTGAGAAGAAAATTTGATTTTTGGAATCTCTACTTTAAATAATCAAAAACTATGCTAGTAAAGGCAGTGCAAACGTTTTCCTCACAATGCATTACATTATGATATTGAAGCATGCAGATCTAGTTTGTGAATGTTGTAGCTTTACACATACACACAGAAGCTGCCTGAATTTGCTCAGATGCTTTGCTTTGAATGTAATATTGCTGCTTCCATTTGGCTTATTTCTACTGCCTTTCCTAAGGCAAATCACCCAGTACAAGAGATGTTTCTTCATTCACTAGTACCTTTCTAGATGAATAGTTCCACTGATGAAGGGTACAAACTCTATTGCTAGATAAGGATTTTAAGGTCCTTTGATTAAAGAGGAGAAACAAAAGGAAGTAGTGCATTTATTTCTTACCTAAGAACAGAATATGAAACATAGAACCTCAAGTCATTACAGGCATGACCCAGATGCTTATATTTTTGAATGCTTAGAAAGATTTTTTCAGGCACCAAATTCCTTCCTAACTGCTTAAGCATTCAAGTTTTCATAAAAGAGGCTTATGCACTAAATCATCTTTTGCATGCATGACTATCTCAGGCTAGATCCCCTTCAGACACCTTAAGCATCCTGAAGCTCTCTCTGTTAGATGGCCACACAAACATGATGTGTCAAAACTCTTATAAAACTTTTGCATCAGGTCTGTGAAATGCAGGTGGGGAAAGCTGTAGCTGAGAGATACAAAAAATCTCTATGAAGTAAATTTTTGCTTATAAAGTAGTTAAAGTTACATGAAAGTTTGAGATATAATTGCAGAGAGGCCAGACCACTGTATCTTGTTCGACTTTTTTTTTTCAGTATCTACCAACACAGTTAAATGAGGAAGATAAAGAACTGAAGTAACACCAAAATGAGAATTTCTACTATTCTCAAATTACTTTTGATGTACAAGATAGGTCTAAAATCTAAATAAGTTTTAAAGAACATGATCACTTAGAGGAAAAAAAAATCTTTTTTAAGTCATCAGGACTTTATTTGCCATGGAGATCTTTCAGATGATGCTAGAAGACAATGCTTTAGAGAATCCTTGACATTCACCTATGACCAGTCCCAGACTCTGCAAAATTTCTGCTACATGAAATAGAAAGTTTTGCACCATTTTATGACCCATGGACTCAGAGATCCTTTACAGTGGTACAATCACTGAAAGTCATAACAACTAAATCCAGAGTTTACTTTGGGAATGAGGGAGCTCTATCTCTATTTATTTTACAACAGCATATTGAAGCTGTGAACTTTTCAGGTGTGCATATCACCTAGACAATGTACCTAAGAACTTTGTGTGACCACTGGATGCCACAAGAATTGCCAGCACTAGAGAAGCTTGAGCCAAATATTCTAGCATCCAGCATTTTAATCACCGAGAAACTTGCTGGCAAATGCTGCTCCAAAATCACTAATTGGATAAAGTAGGTGCAGGGCTAATTAAGCTGTACTGATTCTTACTTCTTTATGTCCTAAATACATATTTTTGCTAGATTCCATTCTACTTGATAGGAGGCTGTTGAAGTTAATCACATAGGAGAAATTTAGCCATCTGCAATGAAGCTCCAAAGAAGTATCAGGAAATCTTCAGTTTGGTTTTCATTAAGCTGTGGCAAAGAATTTGGCCTGAAGCCAATCTTCTGTTACAGCTGTAGATTTGGCCCACTATCAACATCTGCAAACAAAACTTGCATGGCTTTTACAATACAGCATTTAATAATTTAGTATTAAATTAAGCTAAGTATTATTTGACAGATTTGGGCACATAAAATGAAAACTGAGGTTTTCAGAACAGCCAAAAAGACAACAGACAAAACCATTATCTGTATTATCTGGATATGACATAGTTCATCGTACTTTTCACATGTACAGCTACTAATAATGAAAATAATTAAGAGGGAAGGGACATTCCAATCAAAACTATTCTACAGCCAGTGTTTATACAGACTATGTCCATGTGTGGAATACAAGATATTTTTGAGAAAGAGTAGAAGACTGAAAAACAATGCTATGCTAGGAAAGCTCTGGGAAACTCAAACCAGCACAGAGCACTGGTCTCTCAGCTATTTTATTAGAAATAGGACATAATGTAGAGAAGCAATTTTTTTTCTGAAATTTTTAAATATCTGAAATCCCCGAGAAACACTGTTATTATTGACCATAATGGGGCAGAATTAACATTTTTGCAAATTCAGCCTAATTACAGACCTGGAAAACACCTGTTCAACCTACCCTCAATTCCCTTAAGATGCCAGTCATCCTTTTCATTATGTTTGTGTCCACACCAGTACAATCAAAAATGAAAATGTGTCAGTCTGTTTTTAATGACCAAGACCTCACACAGATGCCAATAAACATTATTTAAATACCATACACAGAGACAGGTAAAGAAATGTGCAAAATTACCCTATTTTGTAATTTATTTCCTTCCTTCCTTCCTTCCTAATTTATTTGTGTTCAGTAATGTACCCATTTTAACATCATCCTTGTGAACAATACTTTACTTTCCTTGTTATATGTGATACTGAGAACTGTTGCATTTCTGAGAACTAGAAATGTAATATATTTAATATTTCTTGTACAAATAGGCTAGCACATATAGTTTTGCTGTACCAATTAAGTATAGTAGCTTGTTAACACAATCAATGTTTTCACATATGAAACACTTTTATAATCTAGCACAAGATTTGGACTTAAAATTTCCTAATGAATGCACTTGGAGTTTCCTTTAAATTATGAATATAGAATGAACCTGCTCATGGGAAAAGAATATTGTGTATCTCTGTTACTGCTTCAGTCTAGAACTGTTACAGCATCTGCCTTTGTGGATGGCTTACAGCTGCATTAGAGCTCAAAACTGCATGATTAAAAGCCCAGCATTTAAGTTTTCACACAAAGCTGAGAATCGTAAGGATTTAGGCCTAGCAGCTTTAAAAACCAGAAAACTAATCTTCCAAAACAGTTTGTGTACTGTTCTGATCAATGTTTTTACATACGAACATTTTAAGTAAATAACCTGATATATAAATAATGCATAGACACAACAATTGTTTGAGTTAAGTTGGTGATTTTTAAAAGGTTTTTTTCTGCTTATTTTAGCTACATTCCTTCTCCCCTTCTTTTGCTAGCCCCTCTCTGGAAAAAAGTATGGTACTGCTCAATTTTTAACAGAAAGTTTAACAAGCATGATTTGGAAATATCTGAGATTAACTAGATACTACTGCTTGATTTTTTCTTCCTTTAAACTTAATTCAGTTATACAGTTACAACCATGAAAATCAATCCTATAGAAGAAAAAAAAGTGAGCAAAAAAAATAAGCAGAAAATATATCTTCCACTTATCTTCCATGTAATTTGTTATTACGTACTCAGAAAACATTTAAAATGTATTTTATATGTATGTTTTAAAGAAGTGATCATTTAAGAGTTTTACCCAGATAGATTTTTTTCTCTTAACATTACAACATCTGTAAATATACCCAAATTAATGAAAATTTCAACTCTTCAGTAGCTATTTCTTAGCATGTTTTAATTTCACACATAGTAGTGCATCTTTCTTTCTCTACTGTCCTACATTCAGATATTGAGATATTGTCTGGCTTTTAATTACAGACTGCACAAAAAAAAAAAAAGTAGCGTCTCCTCAAGGCTAAAGTGTCATTTTGGATTGAATTATCCATCTGGCATTTAATTTTCACTTCTGACACAAGTCACAGCTTTTGTCAGAAAGAATTTTTGTTTTGATGTTAGCTTTTTATACATTGTGAGAGAAAGCTGTCTGACGCATTCCTTTAACTCAACAACGTAGTCAGAAGCATTCTCATGGTGAGATGACTCAAGAAATCAGCTATTTAAAATGTATGAAGATCACACCAGAGGTTTCAGGAGTCTTTTTTTAAGCTCCTTTCTTCCTAAGTAATTGGCATTTCCACAGATCTCTATCGCTGGATACGTAGGAAGTTGCTGTGTTAAATCACTATAATGTTGTTAAAAATTACTCTTATAAGACACTTCAGAATAAATGAAAACATAACAAATTTCCAGTAGGTGGGTACAAGAAGGTTCATTCTTGCTGCACATGCACATTACTTACAGATGTTCTCCAACAAAGGTAAGTATTTTGCAATTTGCAGTGCATTTTGAAACAAGGGAATATTGAAAAAATATATTGAAGAGCAACACAGAACAGTAGATGCTCTCTGCTACTTCTATTTAGTGAAGATTCAGCCTTAAGCATGTTTAAAAGAGAAAACTGAATCCACAGAATGACAGGATACCCTACAGGATGCCTGAAGCCTGGGCACATTTAATCTCTTATAGTGCATGTGGTGTTGTGTCACTCTAGGAAGTAGCCCAATAAACTGTTGTCTTGTCAACCATAGGATGTGTCTCCAAGAGAGTAAGGGATAAGAGATCTTAGGCTTAGCTCCCCTACAGTGGAATCAGTGCTGCAGAGATAAAGATTTTACAAGGGCCTGCAGTGACTGGACAACAGGTAATGTTTTTAAAATGAGTGTAGGTTTAGATTAAATACAAGGAAGACATTCTGTACTGTGACTGTGGTGAGACACAGGAACAAGTTGCTCGAAGAAGCTGTGGACTCCCCATCTCTGGAAGTGTTCAATGCCAGATGGGCCTTTAAGCAAATTGATGTCACTGTCCATGGCAGGGGGTTGGAATTACATGAACTTTAAAGATCCCTTTCAACCCCAACCATTCTGTAGTTCTATGATTCTATATTCAGACAGCACAAAGGAGTAATGTGGACTCCACCTTTAAATCTGACCTTTTTGTTTCTGCCCAGGGCTTCCACATCTACTGAATGGCTAAATGCAAAATGGGATTTAACATGGACTGATGCTTGAGTTTAAAATACAAAATATAAATACACTATAAATTATAAAAGTGAAGACATATAAAAACCAAATAGATAGGCACTCTGACTTGTCTTTTGCCATACTGATGCCTAAAGGAAACTTATAGAACAAATCGCAAATTTAGTTCCTAACCACTGAGTCTACTTCGTTTTCAGCGAGGAGACCTAAACCACTTCATTTCCCCTCCTGCCTTTTTAAGTTACTAAGACTATATTACCAAAGCTTTTGGCATTTTCAAGGGATAGAAATTCCTCATGCTAATGGTCCATCAGCAATTTCATTGAATTTTCTAAAACTGAGAGCTGGGAAGCTCAAGCTGGCTGCAGCCCAGGGCAGCCAGTGCTGATACAGTGCCTCAAAAGAATCTTCAGGCTTTTCATGATGGGCTTGCTGATAGGCTTGCAAAAGCTTTCAAGATAGAAAACTCTGATAAACACTTTTTCCTGAATGTTAGTTGACATTGTTTGTGCAGAGCTGAGCTATTCTATTTCAAACACTGAATAAATAGATCTTTGTCAATTACTTTGACTTGAATTGGCTTCAGATGACTTAGGGGGTTTATAGGAATCATATTATTTAGCATTTATTATTATAATCATCATCATCATCATCATTAGCAATGCACTCTCCAGGAGATAGATGTGTTTTACTTCAGTCCTGTGTATCTTTAAGGAATAATGTTTTGATCCTAAACCAAAACCTAGTAAATCAATGAAAATATAATGTAGTTCCCACTGATCAATATATCTTAAATGGAGATAGGAAATTCTTCCTACAGTAGAGGCAAAACATGAGGAAACTGAACACCAATTATTTCACTGTATGTGACTGAGACTCTAATGAAGATTAAAATGATAACAGGTATATATTACTGAGATTTTAAGTGAAAATTATAACAGATATAATAATACATTTTTAGTGGTACTCAACAGCAGCTCATTAATAGTGCTGATACACTAATTCCAAAAAAACCCACTAACTATCCTACTAAAAAGAACCTGAACATTACTTAATACTACATGAAAAATACACTCAGAGATACATAAAGTCTTCCTCATGTCTGCCAGATCAGTTCAGGTGGTTAGAATATGTATGAAGAATATGAAGCATTTTTCTCACAGTCATCTAACATATCTGCACAGATATTTATCAATAAAACTGTAGATGTTACATTAGAGAGTACATGGTACAAACAGCCCCCTGGCTTTGTTAAAAATAATGAAAACTGGGTAGGAAAACAGAAGCAATCAATATTTAAGAAAGGGGGGAAAAAAGAATGCATGTAGACATGCACATGAACCTCTACACAGGGATTTTTTTTTTATTTAATGAATATATGAGTATGTGTGAGCTCAGGTGTAGGTATGGAGAAGAATAGTCACTCTTCTCTCAGCAAAGGATCCATTGTTTTTTCTTACAAATAAAGGATAGGATACCAACATTTACGCTAAATCAATATTGATGGCCAATATATGGTTTTTTGGGTTTTTTTTAAACAGCTTAACAAAACTAGAAGAATGCTGTTATGATTTCAGAACCATTCCTCAAACATGTAAAAGTGCTGGAGCTGAGACTGCTTGCTTCAGCACAATGCAGGTTTTTTGCCAATTTTTTGTGATACAGCTTATAGTTATAAAGTTGCATACTTAGTCTTTGCAAGAAGGGTTTCTGAGGATGGAGACAGAGTCTAATCTTCCATAGCACCAGTGATGTTGCTAGCCTTCCTTATAAGTAAAAGACTTTAAATTCAGCAGAATTCATAGCCAGTAATGAGCAGCTTACTGGTGAAATGTAATCCAATATTTTTTTCCACTTACCTGCAAGGACTCAAAAAGACTGATTGGGTAAACAGAAAGAAAATTCAAATTATAGTGATTGAAACACATTTGAAAAACCCACCCAAACCTTCAGCTACAGGTTGTGTTGTTCCTTCAACTTCCCTCACAAAAAAAAAAAAAATCAAAGCCTAGCCAGTAAATTCTAGAATACATTTGGATTCTCACACTTACACATGTATTGACAGCTAAACAATTTAAAATCAACTAATCTAGGAAGTAAAAATAAAAGGTCATTAGATTTCAGGAATTCTCCAACAGCAAACCCCAACTCAACTTTTCACTTATGTTTTAAAACAAGAAAGGAAAGTTGTTCTGGCAAGAACCCGTGCTGAACAATAAATTCATACACTTCTAGCAGCAGACTATCTGATGATACATAATTAATCTTTGATTGATTACTTTAATTTAGACAGCACAATTATTTTTTACAAAGACTGTCACAAGCAGAAAGCGTTACAAAAGTTTTTTTCAGCATAAATTGCAATAATTCTATTTAAATCAAGTTCGGATTTATACTCTTTTAATCTCTCCTTTGTCCAACCCTGACTAGTTTGGTTTTGTTTTTATATTTCTCATTTCTGAATTTTTATTCATGTTCCAAGTTAATTTCTGACTTCATTATTACAATTTGCTTTGTTATGGCACTCTTGACTCTTGTTTGATCTTGCAGCATTTAAGAATCTGAGGCTCAAAGCAGATACTTGAATTTGGTCTCAGATACTCTCTCAACACATCTGCATCATGAAAGATTTCAACAGACTACTGTACAAATTGTACCAATAACTGTATAAATGAGTGCTATATAGTGCAATTTAAGTGTCCACCCACATAGTGATGAATAAGTACAACATTTGCAGTAAAAACATCCCTAATATTCATTTTATAGATCTAAAACCAGTGGATTTATAATAAGTCTTTTTACAGATTGTATTCTACGTTTCGGCTATGGTTCTTCAATGAATACGTTCATTTCATCAGCAACTACACATCATTACCCGAATCTAATCCAAAATGCTTGCCCTAACAGTATATGCTGCCAGACACATTTATTATGCCTTGCCTCACAGATGACACTCATTCACTCACTCTCATCACCATTTCTCTCTTTTCTCTATTAACTTGCAAAGTTTTATGAAGCTTTTGAGAAGCACAGATTACTGCTTATCCTCTTGAAGTCACAAATTTTTTGCAGCACTTTCTGTTTTCAGGAAACCACTTAAAACTGTTGTGCATATTCTTTTTTCTTCCTGGAAGCTGGAATATTCAGGTCAGCTTTCTAGGACTTCTGGACAGATAGTTCAAATAGCAGCAAAAGCTGCTCATTCTCAAAGGCTTGCATGCAAGGTCCTAACAACTCTGTAATATACTGAATTTGGAGTCTCAGGGTTTTCTGTACAGTCTGTGTGCAGAGAGAGCAAAATATTCAAAATTAAAGGGTTATAGTGAATGGGATAGCATCAGACTGGTGACCTGTCAGTAGTGGGGTTCTGCAAGGCTCCATCCTTGGCCCAGTTGTTTTCAACATCTTCCTTAACCACATGCATGCAGGACTTGAAGGAATACCAAGGAATTTTGCTGATGATGTTAAACTGGGAGGAGCTGTCAACTCCTTTGAGGGCAGAGAGGCCCTGCAGAGAGACCTCAACAAATTAAGGGCAAGTGCAGGATTCTGTACCTGGGAGAGGGCAGCCCTGGTTGTCTGTATAGACTGGGGAGGAAGATGCTGGAAAGCTGTGCTGCAGAAAGGGACCTGGGGGTCCTGGTTGGTGGATAGTTGAACATGAGCCAGCAGTGCCCTGGCAGCCAGGAGGGCAACCCCTGTCCTGGGGGAATCAGGCACCGCATCGCCAGCCGGGCAAGGGAGGGGATTGTCCCACTCTGCTCTGCACCGGGGCGGCCTCACCTCGAGTGCTGGGGGCAGTTTTGGGTGCCACAGTGTAAGAAAGACATCAAGTTATTAGAGAGCATCCAAAGGAGGGCAATGAGGAGGGTGAAGTGTCTGGAGGGGGAAGCGTTATGAGGAGCAGCTGAAGTCGCTTGTTGAGCCTGGAGAAGAGGAGATTGAGGGGAGACATCATTACAGTCTACAACTTCCTTGAGAAGGGAAGAGGAGGGTAGGTACCAATCTCTTCACTCATAACTACTGACAGAACTTGAAGAAATGGCATGAAATTAGTCAGGGGAGGTTTAGGTTGGATATCAGGAAAAGGTTTTCACCCAGAGGGTGGCTGGCCACTGAAATAGACTGCCCAGGGAAGTGGTCACAGCACCAGCCCGTCTGAGTTCAGGAAGCATTTGGACAACTCTCTCGGACACACGGTGCCATGCTTGGGATGTCCTGTACAGGGCCAAGAGTTGGTCCCGATGATCCTGGTGAGCCCCTTCCAACTCAGCTTATTTTATGACTTTATGATATTCACTGTCCAGCATATATGAACACCTTTCTGTCCAGAAACCTTGGTTGGTATTGTGGTAAACCAACAGTAGGAAAAACAAACTAAGTATTGCCAATACCACTTCCAAACTTCCATTTGTTTTTCAGCATGAAAATTAACTTATGCAGAAAGTCATAACTAGTGCACTGTTGTAACAACTTCCAAATTTTTAAAGATAATGCGATTGAATAAAGAAGTAAGACTCAAACTAATTAAGATATCTAGTGAGTTCAAAATGCTTTCATCAATATAGCACACTAAGTACTAAATTTTCCCAGAAGACATACCCCCTTTTGCTAATTAAACTACTTGAATACAAAAAATAGAACCAAAATACAATGTATTCACCAGCATGCTCACAGTCACTTGCTCCAACCATTAATGTATGGCAAGAGAGTTTCACAGATTGCATATTTATAATTGCTTATAATACAAGTATGAAAGCACTGCTTGATGAGATTTGTAAAACCCATTGAAGTACTCAGAAGGTCACAATTTACTAATGCAGCTCATTTTCACTTCACTTTTTGAAAAGGATTTTCTTTTCTATGACTTTTATTTTACTGCAAATGAATTTGGGGCAGACTATGAAGTAACTGCCCCTTTTCGCACATAAGCACTTCTTCCCTTGCCACACTTGGTGTACAGGTGTAGACATATAGATCATGATAAAGTTAGTCATCTAGGTAATATTTTCAGTGTCTTCTACCATTTTAGGAAGGAATATCTCAAATTTGCACATTAGCTACAGGAATCTTTAATTGACTTTTCAGAAGACACCAGACTCTCACGGCTTTTCTTGATTGCTTAATTTCAATTTTCAAATCAGAGGCTGTCTAATTAAAAACTGAAAAAGAATGTTTCCACTTTTCCACTCCAAAATGTAATTGTTTAAGCCATCCTATTTGCCTGCACCTCTCATTTTCTTATGCTTCTCATACTCTGCAGCTGTTGACAGCTCTCATTTTCCTCCTTCACTGGTTTTTAACAGTTCACTAAGCATAAATTCTGCAGCTTGTTAATCCTGGGATTCATTTTCCTCCAACTCACCATCTTGTTACAGTGCTATATCTTTAGCTGGCTCCTGCCTTGCAATCTGAATTTCTTCCAATGCTGCTGCTTTATGAAAATTTTGAGGTTTGTGTATTCTTTTCAGTTGGGCAGCTACTGGAGAATGGCAGTCATTGTCCTCCAAGTATTTTCTAGCTTACACACTCAAGGTTCTTTTGCTCAGTCTAGTCACCTCAGGAGCTTAACATAAGCCCCAAAGCTGTGAGTTTTCAAGGAGATTTTAGGTGAAAAATTAGTACATAAGAAGAGGCTTCTCCTAAACACATAAGAGGCACATCAAAAGGAATGAACTAAGTGGGAAATGCAGACAAAGACAGCAGCATTTAGTATATAAAGTGGAACAAAGCATGAGACCCCAGAGGAACAGGGAAGGACCAAGATGTCAATAGAATGATTTTCTGCTTAAATAGCTCAGAAAGGATTCTATAAGCTTTGCTTCAGAAAACTTTAACCCCAATGGTTTCAATTATTCCATTGATTCAAAGGAAACCATATTATCTTGCAATATGATATTTAGTTTGCAGTTTTCTCTATCAGAGTACATGGAAAGAATCAGTTACTAGGCATTGACAGTAGTCTTTTCCAAGAGTAAAAATTGTTTTTTACCTCAGGATAGCAGTCATTTACATGATTCGCATCATCAACTGATAAAAAAACCCAAAACTTTTTAGTTTTCTTCTTTATTCCTGTACCCCAAAAAGTTAACTTTTATTTTCATTCTTCTCTAGATCCCACAAGCCTACACAATATCAACTACTTCAATAGATACAATTCTTTCCAGACACAAAAGAAAGGCAAAGTCCAAGTACTCGGACAATTCCTTTCTAACCCATTACGTTAAAAACAAAATAACAACAACAACAAAAAAAAACCACGGCAAAAAATAAAACAAAACAACAACAAAAAAGACTGAACCAATCAACCAACCAAACAAGAAACCCACAAAGAAAAGCTCAGCAAAACAAACAAACAAAAACCCCATAAATAAAACACTGCATAGGTACAACATTAGGATTCCATACCTGACAAGCAGTCACTTACCAAACTAGCCTTTTTTATCCGAGCTCCATCATCATGTGCAGATTTTCAGTATATTGTTTTGATTTACTTTATTCATCATTCCTAAGAATAAAGACGGGTGGCAGGGAAATAAGCACAACCATCAAGTCTTCCCACACTAAGCCCTAGAGCGCAGGAACGGCCTTTTTAGCTGATCACACAGATCTTCCAGACCAACACAGCAAAGGCTCCTGTTGGCATAAAGATAAGGTCCTACAGCACTGAGGACTGTAGTTTCTTATGGTTTACTCTTGGGATCCAGCAGCTCAATTAAAGGTTGAAAAAATCAATACGACTAAACTTGCAATAAAACTTAAGAATTTGTCACAAAATGTATGGCTCTGGTTTTCCTAGTACAGAAAAATCCCTGAAAGATTTGTCCAACCAAAATTATAGGCATGATATTTATTCATCTGTCTTGGCCACTATGTCCTAACAGTTTTATACATATCCATTTCTCACACATTTTTTTCTTGCCTTGATAAGGGAGACAGACACAGATTGGAAGCCCTCAGTTTATGAGATGCATTACAGCAGGGCAGAAACACAATGGACGTAAGAGAGTTTTATGTTTTCACTTTCTACAAAGCACCTTTTTCTTTTTTCAAGGCAGAGTTACCAACATTCTTCCTCATTTTACTCTACTAACATAAGGCTTCCTGAAGTGAGATCTATAAAACCTCCCACCAGTATAAAAGAAATACGTCATCTTTCTTTGTTATCAATAATAATAATAGTATGCTTATTTTAGCCTTTAGCCATACACTTGTATCCTTAATAAAATCATTCATTATTTGAATGCTCATATTTCAGCCTTTGGCTTTTGCAGTATTCTCCATCAGATATGCCTGTTCACTTCCCACGGCTTTTCTTTTCACTCAAAATGTATTGCTTTAATTTGACATATTTGCCTTGCAACTAATCTTCCTAAGTTTTGCTTCTCTGCAGTGATTATGGCTCCCATTCTCCTTCTCCCTTCTAACCATTAATTTTAATTAATTAATCAGAATCTGGAACTGAAAAATACAGTAGTCTCAGCTTTGTAGGATACTTGAGAGGGAAATGGGAATTCATTATTTGCTCCATAGTCATCTGCTGTCCTTTTAGGTTGTTTTTTAAATAACAACATGGCTTGTAGTATCTCTCCTTAAAAAATTGTCACTATCATAACCTTAGATAATCAAAACTAAAATAAAATTGCTACTAAATACACAGTAAAGATCAATAGAAATTAAGACCAGTCCTGCAGTCACTGCAGGTGAAAATTTGCAAGGCTGGAAGGGAATCCAACAAACACTTGCCTCCACTCGAAAAACAGCAATTTGCTGGTATAGGTAATTGGGAACTACCAGTGAAGTATATTGAGCATTGAGCATTGAGAATAGCAAAATTCCACAATGTTTAACATTTAGCAAGTAGAACTTTGTACTGATGGTGGAGTAGTCAAGTATTTTACATGTTTCTCACAGTTATTTTAAAAGACATGCTTTTGAACTTAAAGTCTCAATTCTCTGTATCAGATGCACTTAAGAAGGCACACTGGCAGTATTGTATGTCTCCTCATATGACTATTCATGATTTTTCCACATCTGAATTTACAATATTTTTTTTTCTCCATAATTAATATTCTTTTATACAATACTTAATTACAAAGGTTAGAAAATGCCTTAATATTCTACTGGATATTACACAATATTATGCCGCTTATATAAAAATGCTTGGACAAAGAATTGGATTAATGTCAATTTAAAACCGTAATTGAACAATGTATGACTGGGGCATGACTTATCAAACAGACTCTCATGAAGATTGAAGGATGCTCAAAGACAGAGTGACAGCTAAGAACACACCATGGTTTGACTTGGAAATTAATACAGTATGTGAGAAGCCAGAAAGGGAAGACAGATCCTACAATGGGTGGTGGTGTAAAAATTATCCTTAAGGACTGCTAACAGAACTCAAAATAGGACAAAAAAATGTATGGCATGTATTTTATATTAATATTTATAACTACCCCAGGTCATAAAGATTGCAACCTTTAAAATTAAATCTCCAGAAAACAGTAATAAACATGACAAAAGAGCAAATGAACAGCAGAAAAACTGTAGCTTCTGGAAAGCTGACAGTCTTAAGACTGGCCTTACATGGAAAAGACATCAAGGTGCCAGTCTATAAAAATGGGAAATAAAAGAAAAATACATTCCTGGAAAAAACCCCAGTATGCAATGCTATGCTGGAGAGACAGACTCAAGAGACTTCCATTTCTTTAAATTAATCCTTCAGCTCACGGATATAATTTCAGGCTTTCTGGATAGAATCTCAGTCAACAGACTTCTGTTAATAGCCAAACCTCTTTCAGATACAGGAGAAGCAGCACTACAGATACAACTGAGATTCAAAATTTAGAACACTGTCTACAGCCCTAATTAACTGCAAAAGTTGGATGATGTCCAGAGCTGCAGTCCTTAGCATAAAAGTTTGCCTATAACAGAAGGATCTGTATTAAATCCAAGTTAACCCAGAACATAATTATAATGCAGAGCATTTGCACTCATTTTAACACAGAGAATACTACAGAAAAAAAATGTAGCGGGTCTTCCTGGATATCCCTTGGTTTTTTCCATTGGAAAATTTCAGCTATAAAAAATGTCATTCTAAGACTGAAACTGAGAAAATTATTTCCCTCATGCTAAAAGCACTTTCTTAGAAATTGAGATAATGTATTATAACATCCAGGAACACAGGGAACCAAGCAGTAAATTGGATTTTACATCAGAACTATTTCTTTAGGCATTTCCATAGAAAATGGACATGCCTTCATTTTAGCAGAAATACACAGCACACAGACTTGTAAGAATTAGAATGATAGAATCATAGAATTGATTAGGCTGGAAAAGACCTCTAAGTCATCAAGTCCAAGCATAAGCCCAGCACTGCCAAATCCACCACTAAACCATATCCCCAAGTGCCACATCTACATGGATTTTAAATACCTCCAGAGACGGTGATTCACCTAGTTCCCTGGGCAGCCTGTTCCAATGCATGACAACCCTTTCAGCAAATAAATTCTTCCTAATACCCAATCTAAACCTCCCCTAGCACAACGTGAGGCCATTTTCTCTTGTCCTGTTGCTTGTTACCTGGGAGAAGAGACCGCCTCTAACCTGGCTACAACCTCCTTTCAGGTAGTTGTAGAGAGCAATAAGGTCAACATCTTATGTCAGATCCAATGAGACACTTTGGTTTTCAAAAGATCATAATGAAATTAGAAGTTTTATCCACACAAATATGGAACAGAAAATGCAGTAAGTTTGCACAGAGAACCTTAGTGTTGCCATTTCTTAACTTTTAAGACCCTGGCTTTCTTATTAATATTCAAAAGAATCCTCCTAAACAAAACTTGTCAGAAAAATGATTTGTAATCAGAATTTAGAACTTTGGCATCATGAAACACTGTCCCAAAACAGTGGGAAGGAATGAATTGCTTCAAAATGCAATCAAAGTGCCTAAGTATTTAAAACAGGGGAAAATGCATCTTTAGAGAAAATTGTGGGTGTATTAAAAATAAAGATTCCATATTCTTGTGGATTTCCTGCTCCTTTGGAAAACATTTCTGTACACAAGATGCATCCAATAAATACCACTGTCATTTAATTACTTTATCTATAAAGCTCTTTCATCTTGCATACACAAGATTATTGGTTTCTTTTACAGCCCATTAGTGTATCCCTGATATTTTTTTTGAAACTAGAATAATTCAAAGGACAGCATGATAGCTGGGTAAGCAACTCACGCAGAGCCCAGGCCTCTGCTGCACATCAATACAGTAGTTTTCTGTAACTTCAGGAGTGCTTGATTATGATTCTCAACAGATTCAATCAGAAGGGGTTCTGAAGAGATTTTCATTTCAATTATGCATGCCTCATTATCATACCTTTAGTGAAGCGGAAAGTACATTACAAGGTGAGAGCCAAAAACGGTGAGATGAAAAGCACAAAGCGTAAGTATCTTAGAAGGATTTATACATTTGTCTGAAATAATATTAATTCATAGTAATATTCATCACCCTTTACACAACACTGCATTTTTACATGGCACTTTACAATCTGCTCTCAGAGCACCTTTCAGAGGAGGGCATATAGCTTCAGTAAAGAAAGCACACAGTTCTTACTGGGAAGACAAACAAATTAGAAGGTATTCTGTGATTCAGTGGGATTGAAGGAGACGTGTTTTTCCAAGGTTGAAGTTAGGTGCTCAGAAAACAGGAAATCCTATAGTTGAGAGGAAATGGGACACTGTTTTGAACGACAGAACTGATGAAGACCAAACCTTAGGCTAACAGAGGGAGCTAAAACAAGAGTGAAGCAACATATAATTAGGAGATATTTGGAGCATGATGCTGAGGTTCACAGATCAGAAACTACAGCAAGGTTTGGAAGGGATAGAGAAGAAACTTAACTCTGAAGGTAAAAGACAGAACACAAAATTATTTAAAGAGAGAACTGATGTGGTTAGAAGAACATGACTTTCAATAATGCTATTTTTGTTAGACTGGTACACTGAAATTGAGATGAGCAGAGAAGAAAGAGGGGATGGACAGATATGAAGAAACTAACTGAAAAAGCATGTGAGAAAAAAAAAAGAGGAGGATTACAATAAAGAAAAAAGTGTAAAGTTGATAAATTCAGCAAAGGAGAAACTGGATGAGGAATGAGAGTGATGCATGATGACAAAGATTCCTGAGACAGCAGAAAAGGTGTACAGAAATAACAGAGAAATCAATGCTTAACAGTAAGAGTGCATATTAAAGAGCAAAATACAGGGAAGCCTGATTGCAGATATCTTAGAACATGGCTGAAGGAGGAACCCTTGATTTATATACACACACAAAAAAACCCAAAAAAACAAAAAACAAAACCCACCAAAAAAGACAACCAAAAAACCAAACAAACAAACCAACAAAACCAAACCAAACCAAAAATGCACAAAGGCAAAGAGAAAGGATGAACTTACTATGTTAACAGAAGAAGGAAAAAAAAGTTGGATTTTTTTTTTAATTAGGTGAAGGCCATGGATAATATGCTTATGGGTGAAAAAAGAAAAAAACAAAAGAATATATTCAATATAAATCCCTAATATATCAAAAGAATAAAAATTGCAAAGTGAAGGAAAGAAAGAGCAAGAAAGGAAGTGAGAAAAAAGCGCAGAGATTAAGGGATTGTGAAGAGGATAAGTATGGGTAACAGAAAAGAGATGAAAGTAAAGGCTAGGGGAGGTAATAAAAGGCAGAGAAGGAGGAAAGAACCTTTCTGTGTTCAAAAACATTTCAAATTTAAACCGCAAAAATTTAAAATATTATTCACCATATTTATATGCTGAAACGTCATTGATGGATGGGGCTTTGAGGAACCTGGTCTAAGAGAAGGTGTCCCTGCCCATGGGAAGGGTCCTGGAATTAGAAGCTCTTTAAAGGTTCCTTCCAACCCAAACCATTCTTTGGTTCTATGATTCTACTCCTAAGCTCTAAGACACTGCTAACACATCTAATCTATCAGTAAATGGATGTGCTGTTGCATTACAGCCAAATATTAATTTAATGGATGAAAAAAGATAAAATAGCAGAATATGCATTAAAAAGAGCAGTAACAGAAGTGCTGCAGAGACCCTTCCTCTGCTGCACAAAAGAATATAATTGAAAACTCGAGTGCAATACAATATATGTTCGAAAAATGTGAACTGCACAAGCTAAGCACAGTGGCAGATGCCCACCTGTAACCTCTGCTATACACATATTAGAATACCTTCAACAGACTTAAGCAAGGGTCTGTTGGTTTCTGAATTCTTCTCCTGAAAGGTCCTGACTGACCTTAAAGTATCTACACATAACAGATACTTTTAAAAAATTGTGATAGTGGTAATACTAATGAACCTTTTAAAGCCTATGGACTCCCAGCAATTTCAATCACATTCAAATACCAGTTGGATAGGAGTAATGATGAATCAAAACATGCACTTAGCTCCCTCACTAAGATGAGTATACTATAATGCTAACAAAGTGATAGAATAAATAAGCCACTTCTGCTAATAGGAATGAGCATAAAGACTGCAGAGAAAAATGAAAGGTGTTTGAAGAGCTTTTTCACATGACAGTAAACAGTGTTCTTCCCACTGCCACAGCAACAGCAACAATGAAAAGTGCTGCAGTTTTCTATCAAAAGAAAAACTTTTAACTAATTACTGTAACTCGTGTACTCATAGTAAAAGCAGTGCTGGAAAAACACTAATAAATCATAATACAATACAAAATCATACAATAGAATAAATCAAACCTTTAGAATGGATGCACATAGGACAAAAAACATCTGTGTCTATTTAAAATGAATTATGCCAGTTCTCAAATGTAGAATTTTGCTCAAAAATTGTAGAAAAAGTAACAAATTTTCAAAAATCAGTGGTTTTTTTACTGACTTAGGTGAGAATTTCATCAATTTGTAGTGTCAAGCAATTTTGGCAAAAAAATTGTCAGAATATGCTTTTGACCCAGTAGGGAACATAATTCAGTTAATAATTGGTAAATCTTTTCCATGGGATTCTCCATTGTGTATATTGACACTATCTTTTGGGTAAAAAAAACAAGAAAAAGTGACATAGTAAGTCCTCCACAACAGCCAAAACAGATTTCTTTATAAAGAAGTGAAATGTTAGTGTACTTTTTAATTACCACTGACAGTTTAGCAAGAACAAATATATATATCCAATTTGCTTATGTCTTCATCCATCTCTTTAAAATAGTTCTGTTCAGTTCCAACAGTGTAATGGTGGATATATTTACCACGTAAAATTATTTAGAGCAGTGGAATTTACAAAGTAGAGCAAAATGTTCTTCATGTCCCCACAAAGCAATTACAAGACAACTAAAAAACAAAGTGAACTTCTTCTTTTTCCTCTATCTTAACGACATATTCTGAATTGGGCAGTAATCCTCAGTTAAAACTATGACAGCACTTCAAGGTCCATGGATCTTTATAACTCTTTTAACTACAAGACATGAAACTAATTTCACATGTGTGAATCTCAATATAGTTGCCACAGTCTTGAAAATAAGCATTCACAAAATGTTACTGATATGGAAGCAGGATTTTATCAAGGAAGAAAGGAGAAAAAAAGCACTTGGAATAAAATCTACACAACTAGAAATTAGATTTAGACCGAGAAAATGTTTTGTCCTTACCACACTTCAGCAGCTTTACGTTTCTCATTAAAATAAATTCCCGCAAATCTTTCTAGAATACTAAAAAATATCTCTCTAATGGGATGTCCAACAATTCAGGCGTCTAATGGTCTCATGGTTTAACACGGTTTGTTTATTACACGTAAGTAAATAAATGGTGAAAGTAAGCTACACTGAGGTTTAAACTCTTCATTTCTAATAAATGAAACTAATGAAACCTTGACAGAGCTCCTGATGTGGTGATATTTGAGGTCTAGTGCATTAATGTTTTCTCAATAAATCACTTGAGTTTTATACCACTTGTATCCTTTTAGTACAAACTAAGAATCCATCTGTTTTGCTAAGCTTCTAAGGACTAATAAGCTCCACTGCATGTCTCTTGTGTTACTAATATTTACATGAAATCTAATTTTCCTTATTAGAAGTACCCTGTTTCCTGCTTCTCAGGACTATCGAGATATCTAAACATTTCTCTTTGTGTACAATAGGAAACTAGCAGAGAAGGACAGGCGTACATCCCACATCCGTCACACACCAAAAGGTTTTACAAATTTCATCTTCAACACTTTTTTGTCTTCTCCTGTATGTCTATATCTACCTACCCAGTTTGGACTGGGTCTTTCTCTCAGTTCCAAGAGAATACATACCTATTTCACAGAAAGGATAAAAGAGCAGTGGCATGCACCACAAATCAAGGCAGAACACAAAGGAATGTATGGTACCTGCTGCTCATGCCTCACCAGCCAGAAACCTGTCCATGATGTAAACTTCATGATCTGAACCATATAAGGAAAGGAAAAGCATGATCATCTTGAAGACCTCAGGGAAAACATAATGCTAACTCACAACCTGTTTTCATTGAGAGTAGTCTTAGATGCAATTTATAGTACCATTAAGCAAATAACTAACAAATGCTTTGACCTGAAAAATTTCTTCAGAGACAGCATCCTCAATAAATTCTGAAATTACTCATGCTAAAGAGTAATTCTGAGAGATAGAGAAGAAGATATCCAAAATCTGAACTACTCTCAGGTTCTTGGGATCCAAGTATTCTTAAAATAAAAGAAAATCCTGAAGTTTCATAACTAGTATAAATATATAGAAATGGCTCAAACCTTTTTGTTGTCTGGATCTATTACTTGAAATTTCAATAAAAAGTGTTGGAAGCTCTCACCAGTTCACCTAACTTCCTCTGAAATAGGAGACAGTAGTTCCAGATGTCACATATACTGTCAATAGCCATTCTCAAATAAAATCTTGCAAGTTCCTCTCCTGACTTCCTCAGACCTCTTCCCAGGCCTTTGCCTATTCTTTTTTTCTGTAAATCCTGGAGTTAATTTAATCTTCTGGGTTTTACTCCAAGGACTATTAATTGATCTGAGTAACTTGTCCTCTGCCTGGTCTTGCAGTAGGTAACTGCTGATGGTAAATGCATGAAAACAGAGCCTTCAACAGACGTTACATTTATTTCTGAGCACAGAGCACACAGTCTGGGCTTAGCAAAATGGGCTTCTCTTACACAGAAATCAACAAACACAACACTTATTGGTGCACTGATGTCCGTCTACCATCTCCCAGAACAGAACCACTGCACAGAGAACTTAGAGCCTTGTTGGTTGTTGCAGGAAATGTACAAAAAGGTCCTCTACCGTTTGGGGACCGTCTTCCCCCATTTTGCCAGTAACCCGTTTTCCATGCTCTGAACATCCCAAGCTCCAGCCACGGTGAGTTCCAGCAAACAAAACCTGCCAATTCTAACAGTCTTTAGGAGTAAAATCTTCTAATAACGGCCTATTTTCTAATGTTACTTTGAAAAGAAAAACGTAATGCTTTCTTAAATCTGAGACTGAGTGAAAAAACTGAGTGATACATAACACATAATCTGAGTAACAAATAAGACATACATTTTCCCAACTTGTAATGAGTATCATACAGATCATACAGCACTTTTGAACTCTACAGTTCCTAGGTCTTAATAGCATGTGGGATAGGAGAGAGGCAAATGAATTATTAGACTAGCAAGCTGTTGTGTGTTAACCCTGCAAAGCAGCTAAACGAACACACAGCCTCGCTCACTCCCACCCGCAGTGGGATGAAGGAAGAAGAAAGGAAGGGTAAAAGCAAGAAAACTCAGGGATCAAGATAAAAACTGTTTAATAAGTGAAACAGAAGTTTAAGAGAGAAACGAAGCAAAGCAAGTGACGCAAAGCCAATCATTCACCACTTCCCATGGGCAGACTGATGGCCTGTTGGTTCCTAAGATGGACTAAACCCCTTTTCTTCTCTTTCTCTTGCAGAGCATGAGACTATGGCATGAAATATCTCACTGGTTAATTTGGGTCATCTGACCAGCGGTGTGCCCTCCCAGTTCTTGCCCACCCCCAATCTATTCCCTGTGGAGACAAGAGTAAGAGAGAAGGCCTTGATGCTGTTCAGCAATAACTAAAACATCTGTGTGCTATCAGTACCATTTTGGTCACCAAACCAAAACAGAGCACCATACCAACTGCTGTGAAGAAAATTAACTCTATCCCAGCCAGGCTTGGTCCACAAGAGATTTCTGAGAAAACATAGCCAGAGGTAGATGGAGAAAATAATATATTGTACCTTTGCACTCATCCCACTGCATTGTACTTCACAACAGAAGGAATTCCTGATACATGAACATTATTACTAACAGGTACAACTTTGTATCTCTGTTTGATTTATATTGTTTTCATAGCTCAGACTTGACTTTTTTAATACTTTTATTACTCCTTCAGGTAGTAATAAAAGTCTAGGTCTGAAATCCAGTTTGATTTGACAAAAATACTTCTATCTAAATGTTCTAGGGAAAAAGATCTTCATGCACACCAGCTCAAACACTCCTCATACAATGACTGAAGTCTTCCTCACAGTGAAGATACTCCACCTGAAAAATCCCCTTTTTTTTCCTTAACTTTCAAAAACAGTATTTAAGCATGCATTTTGGTCAGTGACCTCAAAAGAGCAACAGTTTCCTACCATCCCATACCCAGAGCCATGTGAACACATGGCAACTCTACCTACACAGGACCATTAAACTTACTAGCAGTCTACTACCAGCTCAAGAGAAACAAGATTTTGCCTCTGACATTTCAGAAGAGGTTGCTATATAATTTTCACAGAATTTAAACTGTCACTAATTTAAGTCTATCTTAAACAAAAATTAACTAGCTACAGAACATGTGGGATAGCACAGAAATACCTAGGGAACAGATGTACAAATAAAGGAAGGCAGCGTACAAGAGGCGTCACTTTTCAGGGTTAAGCAGAAAATTAAGCATGGACTGACCTTTTACTTGGATCCACATGGCCATCTAAATGAATTTAAACTAGATACAAGATCTGTAGAGTCCAATTTAATTTTATGAAACAAATTTTCAAACAACTATATGTCAGTTACAATATACAAGATGGAAATTAGGTGCTGAATCTTTCATTGTAGCAGCTACATACTAATTTGTCTGTCAACTCTGTTGCTAGTTGAAGTGTGTCTATTAATCTATTTGTGTTTGGATCAATTCCATTTTCCTAATTTTCTGGGCAGCTTTCACAGAGACTCCATATTTCATAAAAAGAACCTCCCACAGCACACACTTTCTTCTGTCTTCCCATATGTTGCATTTTCCTTCAAGATAGCTCTGGTCTAGTGCCCAAGGTTAACATGCTTCTGTGACAGATCAGTTGCACAACTAATGAATTCTTCTGGATCTAGAGAGACAGAAAGCACCTGGTTTACTCTTGAGAGCAGGAATTCCCTCATTCAGTAAGGTGCTTGCTAAGAGAAAGAGAAAATAAATTTCTATTATTTTAAAGGACTGTTTCTTAAAGATTTTACATCAACACCTTTGAAGCAGTTAAAGCAAACAGTATAATCAGGTTAATATATATCTACAGTAAGCATAGGGTACAGATAGGTTAACAAGGATGAGAACTCTGTGCATGACTAACCAGTTGAGTGAAGATCACTGTTTTCTGTGGTATTTCAGATTTCATTACTAAAATGGTATGACCACACCTGACTCATTATGCTGAGTGTGTAGTATGGATTTTAGGCAGGTGTTTCAAGCCATCACTTTTTTTTCCTTTGGGCTTTTTGAATGGAATACTGGATTTTAAAGAACAGTTTGTTGTTAGGAATACAGACTACTCCAGTAGACTACCGATCCACAGGAACATAGTACTGCTTGTCTTCATAATTATTTTGGCTGCCATAGAATAGATTTGCATCACATTGTCTCTTCCACCATTGATGTAACAGCATTAATACCTCTTATGATAACGCAATTGATGATTAATGCTGTAATGACCTAGGAGCCCAGAGCCACAGATGTATTAGTTATGGAAAAGGAATAGCAGATCTGTTTTGGAAACAGACTGGATCGAAGGTGACTAAAATTATTTTTTGCTGTGAATTCTGATTGCAAGGGTTATACAAGAAAAACCTAGTGGGCAGGCAGCCGTATAGGATAACGGGAATGTTGCCTTCTGCTCCCTTTACTGCTGGTGGAGAGACAGGAACTTCTGCAGCACAGTGAAGTCCATCTAAATCTTGAGTGCCCCGGAGGATGCTCTCTTTCCTTCCACTTGCAGGGAAGACCAGGGTAGTCAGCAGACACACCACCCTCAAACTTATAGCATTAGAGAGGACTAATCCAGGCCTCAGTGTTTTGCTATCCTCTTTCATTCTCTCTGGATTAGAATTCTTGTTCTATCGTATCACAGTTAATGGGTTTACCACAATGGATGGGTCTTCCCAAGAAAAGGTTCTGAAATTTTCTACACAGTACTTAAAGGTGAAAGAAAATGAATGCTGGATTGTTTCTTCTCCGAATGGGTAGATCAGTAAGAAAGATGTGGAGGAAAACTTTCCTTATAACAGTGATACATTGAAACGTTGTTAAACATCACATTGTCAGCAAACAAATCAAAAAAGCTCAGGCTCTCCCTTTATACATGAGCACAAGTATGGCCACCTCAGTGCACTGGGTTTTTTCTCTTCGTGGCAGGGACTCAAAGTAATTATCTTGACCATGGCTGCAAAGCATAGATAACTAGCCCATTAAAGCTGAAATGAAAAACAAGTTGTTTAGAATGAATTATTAACTCAGATGAAAATACAACCATATGCGTTATTTCATAGGTAGTACAGTGTGTGTGGCTCCCAGAAGGAACAAATACAAACACAATATAATCAGCAGCAGTTTTGTTACTGTATTTACAGCAAGGAGGGTAGATTTTCATCATAATCTACATCAGAGTCAGAAGGACACTTGACTTACTGCAGATTAAAAAGCCTAGTGCAAGATAAATAAAGTACACTAAGTATTTTCAGATTTTAGAATAACTGCAGTAAATGGAAATGCTAAAAGATATACTGAGATAAGACCTAAAGAAGGTGGTTTTCTTCCCAAACAAGTTAAGCAAACTCTGCTAAATTATGGAACTTTGAGATTCTTTTCAAGGAACGACTGCTATCTACATTACTGAATGATTCTCCTATATTAAACACACCTTTTATCCACATCAAGTAATGAAAATAACTAGCAAATAATTTCTAAATATAAATAATATCTTTACTCATCAAAAATATATATAAAAATATTGAAGATTGTATCAAACTCTCCCCATCATTCATAGCTACAGGGAAAGGTTCTCAATTGACAGTTTGAAGGAGAAAAATGATCCTTTTCTACCACAAAATCGCTTTACCACAGAATATCACACATCACACTTGACTAAAACACTAACAGAGAAATGTTCAAAGTTTCAAACATTTTCTTTGACGACATGCTCTTTCTAGTCAAGGAAATCATGACAAACAAGTTAGAAAATGTCTCTTCTCCTTTTTCAGAGCAATTCACTAGTGACAGTGGTCTGTCATTCCCATGAGCTTCCACTCTTTTCTTTCAGTCAGACAAACAAAATACCCAACTGCCACCTCAGCTGCTTTACTCCTCACCAGCAGGTTCCCTTCTGAAGATTTCAGTCATTTCTGTGACAATGCTGTCTCTCCCACTTAACAAACAAATCACACTTTCTCCTTGGAAGATGGAGTCATATTTTTATACTACAGTGATCAAAACAGACAAATGTACAATCAGTATTTAATCAGAAGGTAGTCAGCAGAATGATGGCAAGACAACTGACGCAGGGCTTTTATGGTGGAGTTTGTCATGCATGATTCAACACCTAAAAGGTAGACATCCAGCCTCAGCTTCCCCTTCAGAGAAAGCTCCCTTAGTTCAGAGAAAAGCATTGGCCTCTCCAAGAGTGACAGCAGTACAACAATTGTTCTGCATGTGCGTATATATAGATACAACTGTGTATATATGTATATACAGCTATTCATATGTTTTTTGAATACTTATATAAGGAAAGATTTGCATAAGTGAAATATATTTGGAGCAGGATAGAAATCTACCCTATTTTTTCAGTTTGGCTTGTGGCCTATTATTATGTTAATTAGTAAAGTATTCTGGAAAAAGATACTAACCTTAACCTAATGGCATAATTTAGTCATGGCAGTCATTTCTCATAACCCCTAAGTACTTGAAGATCCTGGTTTTATAGGGGTTTTTTTATGTTTTGTTTCTCTTGCAGTTTTTTGCTTTGCTTTGGTTTTTTCCTTTCTAGAGTCCTGGAAGGGTTTGAACAATATTTCAGACATGTTTCATATTCAGCAGTGGAAGTTATGACATAACATTTCCTCCCTTGACAACATAAATTTCAGCTTCATCATTTTCAGGTGATGCCAAGGATCCCAGAAAGCTGGCAGGTTCAGTACCCTAACGAAAGCTAGACCTTCTGTCTGATCGAAATAGCCACAAGTAAGGATCACATCGTTTAACACAACCTTATCTGCCACATATATATTCAAGCCACTGGGAGAAACTTTTGCCATAACATGAACCTAAAGAGAAATAAAAGATTAAGGTACTGAAATAAGGTGAAAGAAGAAAAGACTGGCCACAGAAGCTGTGAATTATTTCCTGCTGCATATAACCTGTAGAGCTGGTGCACAACCTGGGGCTGATCAGAAATATGAGAACATGTGGCTCTTCTCTGTTCAGTTCTTAATAAGCAAACAAATAACAATATAATTTCATGCTTTCCAATAATTCAAGACAAATGTTCAGAGTATTCATTTTTCTCCAGTTTGTTTACTATATTCCATGCTGTTTGCTTTGTAGAGAAGAATGAAAAGCAAACACAGAACAAAAAGAATAAAGTATCATGACAAATGAGGACACCATACAAAGAAGTAATGCAAAATCAAATTAAAAATATGAAACAATAACATATTGTAAAAAGAAGCATTTGGGGAACACTCCTGCACAGAATTGAGTATAATTTAGATTCTCTCAACATCTCAGTAACAATGTGAGGGTTTGTTTTTTTTTAAATAATTAAGACAAGTTTTAATAACAACTACCACATTTTACTGCATGCTGAACTAGGCAGAAATTTATGCCATTTCTGAAATTTTACACCATTATCCCACAATTTGAGTTTTGATTCATCAAACACAAAAATATTTTCCAGATTATTAAACTAATTTACTTTAAAATTGTGTAGAGGTTCTAACCCAATTTGTCAATTTTTAACTGCGATTTAAAAAAAAAGAGATGCAACTAAGATGTATAATCTATATTATGACAGCATCCAACATGCAATATGCAATTTTTAAACCTACCAAAAGGTGAATCTTAGCATAAAAGATAAAGTTCTAAACATACAGATGTGATATAAAAAAGTACTCAAAAGAACAAAAAAAAAAGTTTAGAACTGTAGAAGAGCTTTCAGTAGCACAGACTGATCAAACATTTGTTCACATGTTGCTTTCTCTTATTTATTTATTTTGGCTTTAAATTCTACACATTATTTTCAACTCCATCTGTCACAAAGCAACATTTGTTCCAGTTTTAATTTGTATCATTCCCTGTTTCCTTCATGTCATTAGCATTTCTTTCTCCATTAAGTACAAGTAGCATCTCAGAAGACCAGTATGCCAATATGGATTTTGAATTTGACACATCTTACAGGATGTAATGTTTCACTTTCTCATTACAACTAATGTCCATTAACATTTTAAAGGAGAAAATTATTTTGTATAAAACCTTAGGGTGCATATTGTTAGAAATTTGCAAGGACAGGAAGGAAGAAAACATATCAATGGATATCCCTGGTGAAAGGAATATGGTTAAATGGGACAAGAAACAAAGGGACTTGAGTCAGAGAAACAAAAAATACCTGCTGGAGGTACTTGTAGATACACATCTTATATGTCATACAAGTAAGTCAGAAATTAAAACATGATTGACAATACTTGAACTCCATGTGAAGTGAAGAAAGCATAATCTGATTGAGGAATTTATCTATATTTATTTAATTGTAAAATGAAATTCTGAACTCTTGTTAGATTGATTTAAGCAATGCCATTGAATTCTATAGATCAAAAAAAAATTCCAGATATAGTTCAGATACTCTCATCAACTTCATTGTTAAACTTGACAACATTTAAGTGACAAGACTGTCTTAAACTTAATTTAATCAAGTCATCAGAACTCATCCTGTCATTACTTGACGTATTTGTCTTACAAATTTCTACAAGTAGCATAGTCAAGATCACACAGATGCTGGTATTTCAGAAAAAAAGGGTTTTTTTTAATATTTCCACAATCAGAAATTTCATTTCACATGTAATAAAAACCGTGGAGTCTTAAAATTCTTTGAACTTAAGAAGTTCAATTTTTTTCTGTAGTATTTGACAAGCAACCTTCAAATTTTTGATATCACTGATCATTATCATCATCTAGACTGGAAAGATATCATTTTCCTTAAGTGCTAAAGCTTAGGCTCAAAATTCCTACAGGATGCTCTTTCATTTTAAAACTAAGATTAACTTGGAAATTATCATAGGCATTAAACAGCCACTTTACAAGGAGTTCCACATTCCCAGCTTCCATACTGTAGACACTGATGATGTTTTTTTTTTCCTTCTGAAAGACACACGACCTCAAGCGAAATGAATCTCAAACTGAGATTAAGATGAGCCAATGTGATGTGTATTTTCACTCAGCTTCAAAAATGCAGCTGTCCACCACAAACTGCAAAACCAAGAGACAACTCTGCAGCAGATGAATTAGATTTATGCTTCATAAGATGTCCAGAGGGATTACAATTTCGGAATAGCAGAAAGCTTAGCAGAAGAAACTAACTGCAGTACAAACAGTAAGTTGCAAACACTGATTCTGATGACAACTGATGAGTGACCAAGAGGAGCAGTGTCAAGTACATGATGGAAGTCCAAGTGCTGAAGCCACAGTACTTCCCACAATCCCAAGCAGAACATAGAGCTGACAGGAGTTAAACATGGGAATCAGCGTGCTGGAATCCAAATGTCCTGTTTTACATGGAAGTAAAATAAACCACATATTCTCATTAGCAGAAGCTGGGCAGGCACACCAAAAGACAATGAACAGCAACTGCAAGATGAAAACACCAAGAGATTCTGGGCCCACATCTGAATCAAAACATTCTGCAGAATTTGTGACTTTTGCTGTCTTTTCCTGAAGATTTTCTGATGACTTTTTAGAATAAATAAGGGCACCTCTAGACCAGGACTTCAACTTTCAAATCATTCCCTTCCTGCATGAAACATCAGCAGTCATAAACCTCATTCTTCTCTTTTTTCTCTGTTGTACAGAAATACAAGCCCATGATTTGTTTAGATCTTTATATTGTGTCATTTATAATAGTAACCAAGATCTAATTGTAAACTGATATTTTGCTCAGATACATAAATTCTGAAAACCCACAAGAACCAGATGGACGTGCGGTATCACACTGAACAACTAAGCTCCACTTGTCCACAAACAACAGCTGCGTAGTTTAGATCAGACATTAGTTGTATTGACTTGAATGTTTCTTCTAACTTTCTCAACAGCAGGAAAATTATATATAAATTCTAATTCATCTTGTTTTAAAAAATAATGCAGCTTCCTTTCATTGTGACAATTTCACAGCTGGCTGATCATTTGAATTGCTAAACCTTCCCTACACTAATGTTCTACCTAAAATTTCATCTACTTATTAACAGTGTCACTTGTAGGGCAAGACTCTTTTCCACCTGCTGAGGAAAATCACACAGCACCCAGCAGTAAGCAGAACTGACACGAGAAGTATGACAGCAAGATTCCACAATACGAGCAAGTTTTAAATCCATTAATTCCTTTTGTGCTCTGAATTATCATTTGTGATTCTCATGGCAAATGCAAACCAGACATTTATAAATGGCAAACAAAAAGGCCAAATCATTTATTGCATCTTGATTTATCATATCACATTATTTTGTTTACAGAATTTCAGCATAATCAGGAAACTTTCAGAAAACAGCACCAATTGCTCAAGCTGTATGCAGTGAAACACACATATGAAACAATTATATAATTCCAATGTAATAGCTAGTGTATCATATTTATTAATTCTTTCAGATTATCAGAGACTGTTTTCCACTGTTTTCATGCTTGGCTTTAAGAACATTTTAGTTTCCCAAAGCTCAACTGAATTACTCGAATGCTTGATTTTAAGTACACACGTGTTTGTAAGAGGAGAGTTTTAGCCTTGTTTTTTCACACATCATGCAATGCACGGCATATGATGAAACATTCCAATATTGGTGAAGCCCTGAAGCAGTGGGCCTCTGCATCTCAATCTTCTTTCTGTGAATTGTTCATCAGGGAATTCATTCAAAATGTACCAGGAGTGCTTCTGCTGTGGTAGCAAATGCTTTCAGTGGCTAAACTCTTTATCTGCTATCTCAGACCCTCAGATTTCTACTGTGTACAAGGTCCTGATCATGTTAAAATTCTGGCAACACATGAGAAAGGCATTTAAGTTATACACCTGTATGAACACAGTTAAAAATGTTTAGGCATCTAAATCAATCATAACAAATGAAGCTAGCAAATAGTGTTTCCTTTCTTTACAGTGCTGGTTTATTTCTTTATTCTTGTATTTCTTACTATTAAAAGATTATTTTTAAGGCAGCTTAGAATTAAGAAGTTGAGGAAAAACCTAAGTTGCTCCTCTCCTCTGCTAAAACATTTTGAAGCACTTTTTTTTCTTTTATCCCTGAATGAAACGGGATAGAATTCAGATCTAGCACATCTAAAGTTAAAGATAAATAAGCTGAAATGTTTCTTCATAACATCTCCACTCACATCTATGCATTGGTTTGTGCTTGGTTTGTGTGAACAGAGAAGGACAAACAAAAAAGGTTTTCCAATGTGTGGAGAGGAAGAAAAGGAAAACTTTACCTTTCAAGATTTTTATTGCGGCTTCTTTCTCTGACTTCAGCATATGTCGTTATGATTTTTTTACAATCTATCAGGCCTCATAAACAGAATATAAGTACTTTTGCTGTGTATACCGTATTCTCAATTTAGAGATAGTAATTATATTGTCTAGATCTTGACATTCAAGTTTTCCATCTTTATGCAAACATTGTTTTCCAATTTTTATTAAAGATACTTTTTTTTCACTGATTTAAAAGGAGTTCATAGAAGTGAGAAATTTAAAGCAGTTCATGGATAGCTTCCAAACATTTCACTACAAAAAAATTCTGCTAGTAATTGTTCCAAAATACTTTTTTCCCTTCATTTTGGCACTCTGGAATAGAACAGAGCTGAATTCCTAAATGATTAACTTACTCCCCTTCACAAGAAATCATTAATTCACTAAACAACTTTAATTACTGTTTGGAGCTTATATTCAATCCAATTCAGCACAAACAAATATTTAGCAGTTCAAGATGTTCTTTATTTTAAGCACCTCTGTCTCTACACTTAAGCAGCTAGTTTGTGATAAATATAGACTACTGAATCAGACTTTTGAGGGTAGGGGAGGGGAGAGAACAACCCAAAAAAACCCCAAACCAAACCCATTTCTTCTTAAAAATTCTTTACTGAAGGGGTTCGATGAGTGAAATCAAGTTAAACCCTGTATTATGCAGCAAGAATTTAAGTGTATTAGGCAAAATTAATTTCAGAAGTCATGAGTTTTCTGTTTATGTTGCTAGTTGGTGTGGCTAAAATAACTATTTTCTAGGATCACTGGATGTGGACTGCAGGCGAACGTGCGCAAACCCACTTGGGTCCTGACAGATGAGACCATGGAAAAACACAAACCTGAGCTCCCTGTCCCCTTTAAACCAGCTCTCATACTCACTGGAAATCTCTCCTAGCACAGGCTCAGCTGAGAATGTTACAAAGAAGACAAAATCTCATGGTGTTCTTCAGATGAGAGTACCTCATCTCTCTGCTTAGCTCATGGTGTTAGTTATCCTACGTATAAGGTCAACAGGAATTTTGCCACTGGGTTAAATCCTAACTCCACTGAATCCTACTCTCTGAATTGTGAACTGTGATTGATGATGGTTTTAACTCTACAATCCTGCCAGGGAACAGCAAGAGGCGCAAAAATAATAGGTTTTTAAAATTTATATTCACAGGGTTTATATGTTCCTCTTGAAACTTTACTGCTTGTTTTTATTAGAATATTAGTTTATTCCAGAAGAATTAATGGAATTATGAAATATCAACAGTTTCCAACTCTCACTTCCCCGAAGACATTGTTGAAAAAAATTATTAAAAGTTGCAGAGCTTAGGTAATGTTCTTTTATTGAAACAATCTACTGTGATTTAAAAGACATTTCAGTCAATCAAATATTATGGGGTAGAAAAATCTAACCAATGGTCCAAATCCAAAGCTGGCATGAAAAGAGGCAGCCTGGCTAAGATACATCAAATGCTAGGAAGTCTCCAGTGTCCTTACATTTAAAGCTTCACCTCAAATTGCACTTTTTTTGCAGTGATGATAAAGATGAAAAACAACACAATTTACAATGATTAAAACTTTTCTAGGCATAGAAAAGCAACAAAGAAAGGTCCTCAGGCAATCCTGTTTCAATTAATCTTTTTTTTCTCCCTTCCATGGCTTTAATGTACTGTTCCTTATTCTTTCTTCCTACCAACTTTCAGATTCATTTGATGTGGAATAAACCATTTTCTATAAATGCGAGCAATCTTTACAGTATTTGGAATTATAAAATAATGACAATTCTTACAAATAGAAAATAAACTCTCATAATGGCTAATCTGCTGCAGAATACCACCAATTAAACTTAGGTTTTTGAAACCAGGTGAAGTTCTTTGAAATTCTCTGCTTTATGATAATGACAGAAAAAAAAAAATAATTCAAGTAATTATAATTTCAATTTTTCTTTAACATGATATGATTCAATTCTACATTCATTGCCATTTTCAGCCTCATCTAAACCACACAAGTGATTCTGGAAGCATTTCAGTTGAGGACTCTGCAGTTACACGAACTCTGGTAAATTAAATGTGCCAAGCCTGTTCTGTGCCACTGAGAACAAGTGCTGTGGCGTGCAAGCAAAAATCCCTTCTATTTCAGAAGAGAGAAGCCTTATCTATACTAGTTATCAGAAATTATCAGTGACCTATGTTAGGTCCTAAGTTGTCCCTAAATGAGAAAGTGTCCCTAATAGATAAAGTGTTAATTGTACAAGTCAAAGCATCTTAGGAAATATGCCAACAACTAAACTCTAGCCCTGTTTGCTACTATACATATCTTGTAAGTCCAGCATCTTCTAAAGTACAAAGTAATAGCCCCTTCAACAATCTGGGATATAACACATTGCTCTCATAATAAAAATCACTACTTAAAAAATCTAAAGTACAAGGTGGAAATTTAACTCTTCTGTGCTTAGGAACTGCAAGTACTGCAACAACCTTTTGGCAATGATAAGCTTGCATTCAAAGATTTAATAATAATTCAATTTTAAAGTAATTGCTATATGGCAATATATAGCAATTAATATAAATATTTTGATATTTAAATAATTAAGCCAACCTAAAACATTTAAAAACCTGAAAGTTGTATTTTATACCATTACTTCTGTGAACTTAATTTCAACCTGGATTGAGTTATTTTCTAACTTTTGCTCACACTTGTTTTACATTAAGTGTTATTTACTGAAATCAAAGGACCACAATAATTTTGGTATGCTATTAATAAAGCAAAAGACAGCATTTGGAAAAGAAACAGTAGCCTACAGAAAATGATAATATCCTGAAGGCATATGTTGTTTGTATTTGACATCACTTACTATTGTAGTAACAGATGAACATACTAGCAGTTGGCTAAGGATCTATCTTTTTAACCACAGATACAGGAGAATAGTACTCCTGGCACCATAAAGTCAAATATAATAGATGATCAAATAATTTCTAGCTGCTACCAAATTCTGCAAGAATACTGGGAAATTGGACTGCTCTCTCTAGATACTTTATTATGCATTTCAGGTACCATCTATTCCAGAAGTATATCCATGTGATATAATACAAAGAAGAGTGAATTTAGACAGGGAAGGATTCTTTATGCTTACATGCAGTTCATCATCAGTCAGTTCAGTAGCCTGTATTAATCTACATCCTCTGAATGCCTGATACAGTTTTCCATGGAGCAAGTTACATGGAAGATAAATAAAATAGTTTTCAAAAATAATTCACAAATAATAAAGTCCCCTTTTGTGAAGAAAAATATTCAACACACTAAGTTTATACGAAATACACAGTAAATGGAACCAGGAAATTTTATTTGATGGTATGCTTATCTTTCCTATAAAATGTAACTGTTTAATGATTTACTTACCCGTATTCTACCATAGGATGGAAGGCTATGGTGACCTTGTTTTGGCTTCTGCTAGGGTTTTCAGGACGATATTTTTGCTGTTGACAAAAGTCTTGACAGTGATTCTACAGAAAAATGGACTTTCATGTCATATCTCCCTGCAGACCCTACTGAGCAGACCCTATTTCTATTTCTGTCCCAGTGAGTCAAAGGCAGTTACCTCCATCTCCAGCTAACACATATCTAGATCACAGAAGCCATTTCCCCCAAGCTATCCAACTACTAACATGGTTAGACTGAAATAACAACCATTGCTTTTAACACGTTTTTGCTAGAAATTTGCTGCATTTAAAGAGAAAGACTATGCTCTCAAAGCATGCTATTTCTTGCAACAGTACTTACTGGTCTAACAAAAATACTCATTTGCATTAATATATGAAATAAACTGAACTCTTCAGGCTGCTTAAATCTGAAATAGACGATATTTCACAGAACATTTAGCTCACAAGTTTTCCCCTGTCATTATCAGCTCAGTCAAGCTAAATCACCTCCTTATTTCTGTATGTTGTATTCGGCATGTGTAACCTCTTCACAACGGAAACCAATGTTTTGCTTCAGCTTCCTATCACATGCTCACACTTAAAGCCTCATTTGAGGATTGCAATTGGCAGCACAGGTTGATTTCTGTCAAATACAGACCATAGGTCATAAATTCTTCTTGTGCCCATTCACTTAGAGAACTAAGCCTTTTTATCCTACCTTTGTATGGCAACTGGATTCCAAGTGACAGTGTCTCTCCAGCAGTAAAGCAAGTAAACATACTAAAAGCAAACTTGAAAATCTGGAAAAGGAGATATTGCCTGAAGTGACACAAAGTATGTAGCAATTTAGGAAAATAACATGTAATTTTTCAACTAGGCGCAGGTCAATATAAATATTCTAGGAGATTGCAACCACATTGCTTTCTAAGTTCCACTCTTGAGACATAGGTTTAACTTTATCTTTTCATTTAGATATATGACAGAATTTCAGCAACAAGTCTTACTTGCAGCAGGTATAAAAGTCACATTACATACAGAATTTAAAAGTCTGTCCCTTTATGATACTCAATTTTTCTAAGTTAGCAGACATTTTAATGCAAGAAAACTCTACATTAAAGCTTATCACACAGGTTCACCTCTCCACTGTCCATTCTTCTGTCACAAAAAAATGCTTTTTAAACACAGCTCAGCTGGATTCCAGAGTCATGAGTCATGCTAAAATATACAATAAAGAAAAGGAGAGTCTGCTCCAAAGCCTATGTGTGAAGGAGAATGACTTGTCTAATTAGGGAAAACAATAGAGGTCTCAGAAGAGACCACAGGGGTCAGTAGAGGCAGACCTTGAAAACAGGACAACAGCTGATGGATGCAGAGGAGTTCACTGAAGAGTTGTGTTGTACATGTCTATGAACCCCACAGCAAGGACCTACTTGGTCCCTTAGGAGGGTGATCAAAATACACAGTGTAGCCTCTTACAGGAAGCAAACACTGGAGACCAAGACAAGCAGTTGGCAAATATGTGGTAGACTTCACAGCCTAGAGGCTGGCAGAAGAAAGCAAGCTGTTAGTTTATTTTCTCTCACTTGTTGCTATCTTACCTCTAAAAAGCAGGCCACAGTCTTTTAAAAAGAGGGAAGGATACTTGCATTTTACATATTATTAATGGTAATGTACAACACACACAAAAAAGAAGTTTTAAATACTTATACTTCCTTGGTTAGCCTTACAACTAAGATTTCTTCACACAGGATTGTTTCATTTGGATATAACATGTACATTATAGCTGCGCTTCTCTTTATTTTGTTTTACTTTTTGAACTGGAAATCAAGTTCAAGCTTTTACTTACCCAAATGTGGTGGATGGCAATAAAGTACAAAGAATAAAGAGCTCCTTTTCCTATCAGCTACCAGAATACACCTCTACAGACATACAACTAGAAACATGTGCCTTGATACTAATGGCACAAAGAGAAGCAAGGAACATTTTTCAATTCTTGCTCTCATATTAGAAAAAACCTTCTCTTTTGATTGTAACAACAAGTGAAATACAACACTGGACATTTATCTGGTAGCTACTTGAATCCAGGGTTATGGAGGTCCTACCTCTAGGTGACTGAAAGCAAAGCAAGCTGAGATTGCATATGAATGTCAAAAATATAAAAAATGTAAATCTGACAACCATCAAAGTCCTGTTAGTTAGACTTTTTTCATAGTTCTTTTATAGAATGCAGTAATTTTAACAAGCCTAATAATTTGCATTTGTTGAGAACCTACTTTCACATGTTGATTCACTACTGTTGAAAGGAATGTAGTGTAAAATTTAATTTTTTCAGATACTCAATGTAGTGGTAGATTAGAAGGACTATAAATCATGAATTATTACTATTATTATAGTTGTTTTTTTCAGGAATGTTCAAAAATTGTGAATTAAAACCAGTCTAACAAAAATGTCACAAAAGCTTTGTGCATCTTAGTTTATATCTTGATACTCTAAGTGTCTGATGAAGTCTAATGGATGGTATTTTCTCCTCCTTTCCAAAAACAATAGTTTCAGGCAGCAGAGGTTTTTTTTATAAAACACAGTACCTTATAATACAAGGTCAACCTTAAATTAAGCTCTTCTTTAGGTTTTCATGCGTAGGAATATGATGTATCCAAGAACACTTGTATGCAGTACCCAGAAATCTAAGAAACTTTTTGATTCATGTTCTTAATTTCTTATTTAAGTGACAACACTGCAAAATGTAGGCTGGTTAAAACAGTTCCTGAGGGCAATATATTGAAAATAACATCCTGTTCCATATGGGCAACTAGACATTCCACCCAAGCTGAAGTTTTTCAAAGCAGAAGTTTTTCAAATCTTAAATTTAGGAACAGAAGATTGACATTGGAAGTCTTGATCATCTAACTCAAGCATGTCTCAATCTCAATCAACTTTGGAAAATCTGTTTTGTCCAAGAGGGTCAAGCACGCATATATGCTTTATATCCTCACACAATGCATGACACACAGTATTTTTCCAAACCCCACAGTCCATTACGATTCAAAGTCCCTGGGATTTTGGGATTTTTTTCAGACCTCAGGGATTTTGTTTGGGATTTTTGTTGTTTTTCGGTTTTTGTTTTTTTAAACGGCATTCGTGACAGCAGACTATGGCACAAACAATAGAGGAAATGAAAATAAAATTACAACAATAGCTAACCATGGAATTTAGGGGAGGAACCCTTCTGAACCACAGAATGGCCCTTAGCAATGAGAGAGGCAAAAAAGCCAGGTACTTGACCAAGTTTATCACCACTAAAATTTTACTGTAGCCTACTATGTACTTCACCAGTTCAGGAAGGATTAAAAAACAGAAAAGAATCATCGCCCCAAACCAATGTTGTTATCTAGCACGCAATCAGTCTGGCTTTCAAGCAGTGTGGTGTCCAAGACTGAGCACTGGCCAGACCAGATTATAGGATATAAGGCTCAAAGATCTCCCCCCAGCTACCAAGTATAAATTCCAGCAACTGCAAGCAGCCTCAGCACATAATCTTCTCTGTAAATGTATCAAGTTTCATTGCATGAGTAATCAAACTCCTTGTCTTCATTGCTTCTATTGCCACGACTTTTTTGAAACATCACAAGCTGCAATTTGCAAAAACAATGAGAAGAAAGAGTGACAATGACAAGAAATTAATTCCTATCATGACTTTCTCTAATACTAAAATGCATGGAAAATAACCTATTAAAAAAAATCATGAATATTCATAGTTTGGAATGGGTAACAATACTTTTGAAAATAATGAATACAGTTAATCACCTCAAAGGCTTTTTTTTTTAAGAAAGGGTGTTTCCAACAGATTTTTTATTATTCTTACCCTGTAAGAATTTTTAATATCTTCACAGGTGATACCATGAAAATATTTGCAAAAATGTCATGCTGTTTTAAGGTGTTTCACTCTTAAATAAAGACTGGGGACTCACTCTAAGTTAACCAGCACAAGCATCTGAGACAGGTTCATGTGAACACAAGAACAATAATTCCATACATTTGTACAACAACCACGCAAAACCAAACTATATAAGACAGTCTGGAAATTTTCTTCATTAATTACTTCTAAGTTAAAGGTGAAGCTTTACACGTTTCTTGACTTCCAACGTCAGTCTTGGCTCTCCCTGTCTGTAGCCCTCACCAATTAGAGCAATTCTGTACTTGACAAATATTGTCCCTTTGTCCTCAAACATGGGGACCTTCCCAAGAAATGGCACAGAGTCACAGGTGGGACAAACCATGCCTCCTGCACGCTCTTGGTATGTCAAGCCTGGCAGGACAGCCTGGGAGAAGACATTCTGCTCAATTAAAAAAAAAAAAAAAGAGGAATAGCTGCTTGCTTAAAGTTATTAACAACTTTAAATTTTTAATTTTACTAAATAAAACTGTTCAGATTCCCCATGATAAAGCTCTGTGGATGGCATACATTTGAAAGCTTTCAGTATATGCACACAGAGGGACACCCCTAAACCCTAGCTGCATTATTCCATCACCACTGGCATGCTATATGCCACAGAACCCTTCCCAAAACCCTCTGGGCCACTAAGACCTAAAAATAAAGTCCCAATAACATAACTGATCGTCTTCATTACCACGCTAATCTTCTGTCAAAAGAGTTAGGGTGAATCCTGAAGGCAGACCATGACAGGTCTACTCAGGCAGGGCACAGGGCCATTGGATGTGGGATCACTAGCTCCTCTCCAACATCATTACACATTTCTTTACAAATTGTCATACTCCTTATTGACTCATAAGACACTGAATGCGTATTTGACTTTCATATTCACTGGAATTATGTGCTAAACCCATAAAAGCCAAAACACGGAATTTTAACCAAGAAAAAAAGATGTTATGACTTCAAATTTTCACCTTTCAAGCTATAATTCTTAACTGTTTCCGAAATAATTCCTATCATTGTGTGAGCAAAGGACATTAGTATTCAGTCAAGGAAAAGGGAAATGGAGGTGAGAGTAAGATTTAATTCAACAGGCAGATTCACCGTTTTATACCCACATCGGCACGGTCAGTACCATGCCACCCTGCAGGTAAAATAAGGATAATACTTTAGTTTTGCTCTAAAAGAATTATTTTCAGATAAAGCAAACAGGCTAGAAATGTTCCAAGTATGATAAGGTTCAAAAGTATGAGAATCAGACTTTTCTCCCTTAAATGCACAGTATCATAACCCAGAACGGATGCAATACCATACACCATATCCTCATCAGTCACAGACGCTTACAGAGCTGGCAGACCCACCAGATCTTAGAGGGAAATAGATACACAAGAATCTGAACTTTAAAACATTGTGATGCCATTGTAACATTTTACTTAAGAAAGATCTCTTGCGCACACCCCAAGACCCCCAACCTCCCAAATTACAAGTTTTGTTTATATTCTTCACTTTTCAAGAGTAGCATTCGGTCATAACTTTTGAAGTTGTTAAACATATAGTCTCACTACATTAAAAATGTCTAATTAGCTTATGCGAGGCTTATTTTTTATAGGAGTCTAATTACAAATCTACGTTGCATGAGATGAGACTCGTTCTTATTTCAAACATGTTAGTAATCTCAGTTGTATTACATAAATGATCTTTAAAGACAACCACTTTTTAGAAGTGACTGTTTTCAGGACTGATGCAAGGAAAGACATGTCTAAGCTATCTTCTAGCAGATTTCACAGATGGCTCACAAGGCTGTCACAAGGCACAGAAGGAAGAAAGTTGCTTATTTCTTCATAGAGATGCAAATACAAAGCACAATCTGGATTTAAGGCTAAAAGCTGCTTATTTACCAATAACTCTTCTAAACCTTACTCCTGCTAACTAATATTTCTTACATCAAAGTGAATTACTAAAACTGAAAATTAATAGGCTGCTAGGAAATAAGAATATTTCACGTTGATTTGATGTCAGGTATTGCCATACAAAAACATGGAATATGTGCTCTACAAGTGCAAACTTCTAAGCACTTTTCTATGCAGGCTATAACAGAGATTGGTTGGTTAGTACAAGTAAACAGGAAAGCAGCATTGAGAAGTCACAGGATACACTGGTTATACCATTTCAGGAAAAAAACCCCTAGGTTTTTCAAAAGGTAATGATGGGTTAATGTTGTACATTAAATTCTGAGAAACAGAACCATCATCAGGTTGTGCCTTATCACTAGGCTGTGAAGAGAATCACAACAAAATACAAATGTATACATTTATTTTTTTTTAAAGCCTACCACACTCACAACAATAGACTCTTTCCCTGATTTATAAGGCAGACTAGGGCATGTTTCAGAATTTGCTTCTTCATTATGGAAAACAGGAAAAGGAAATAAGGGCTAATGGATCATACTGGCATTTTTAATAGCCTTCACAGGAACCAATCCTTTTTTCAGCCTTCCAATGGCATAGTGCAAAATAATAATCCATGAAAAAAACAGACAAAAAATTTTTAAAAATCAGGATACATTTTCTTCCTTTTCAGCTTCTTAAGACTCAACCAACCTGGCTGCAAGCATCTGGCACCAAGCAAGTGGCATATGTAAGTTGTTTACAGACTTTGTATATCTCAGAAATAGAAAGCCTAGGGCTCTTGTCAAGAAGTTTCAATTTGCTCTAAAACACTGTTCTTCTAAGACATCATCAGTCCCTGAGACTCTCGTCTTTCTGGTCAGCAATGTTCTGTAAACAATTATAGCATCTCAAGTGAGGCCTGCAGAAGGAAATCACAGTGGTTAATTGTATGTGCCACACTGAAACCCAGGGACAGTGCCCAAGAGACATTAGAAAGCATCAGCCTATAGTCTGGTCTTGACTCATTATATTAATCTTACTACACATCATGAGTCTTTTGCTGTTCTCTTCTTGGGAAGACAATCTTATTTTTTCTAAGATCAGCCAGGTACTATTTTTTTTTTGTTGTGTTCTATGTTAAGAGTTACTATCAAAGAATAGTATTATAGAAGCTTCATTACACATAGCCTTTACAACAAAAAAAATCTTATAACTTTTCATTCTCCTAGACAGTTGTTTAATTACACACTCCAGTCTCGTAACTTACATACATATTGAGAAATTACTCCAGACTGTGGCATTTAATACAGCACAATGATTTAACTTCATGGTTCTATATACGGCTGAATGCGCTATGGGAGTCTTCCATGTCTCTGTCTCTCAGAGATTCTTGTGATATATTAAACAAATAGATGAGAAAATATTACCTTTTTTTTACACAAAACAAGATGTTGTAATAACCTTCACAGGCAATTCCAACACTCCACTATACTGTCTAGAGTTCTCAAACCATAAATAGAGAAAATTACTGCTGGGTGGTTCTTTTCCACACAGACTCATTGCCTACCCTTTTATTTTGTGATACAGCAATGCATTACTGCCTCTATGGCTCACATAATTATAAGTAAATGTATTCCATAAGTGGTGCCTTCTTCCCTGCCCAGATCTTTCCTCCCATGCTGTCTATGACAAGTCCTTTTTTTTCCATTCTCTGTTTCATCAATTGTACTATTTTCATCAAACCAATACATAATTTGTCTGTGAAATACATATTAGTTTGATATATTCAGGTAAGTTCAGGGAAGCTCAACAACAAATTAACAATATTTAATTTTACCAACCCCAAACAACAAAGTAAACCTAGTACTATGAGTCTTTTGAGATTCAACCATCAGTAAACTGGAGAGCCTGACATTTCTTTAATTATTATTACACCTGAAGAAGTTATTTTTAGTTTTTGTGCATTGCAGTCTACTTGCTGTTAGCCATGACAATCATCATGAAATAATTATCTTATTTCCTCTAGCAGTGTGATCACTGGACAGCTGCTTTAGCTATTCCCATGGAGGCAAATGAAGAAAAACATATTTACTTTCCTTCACATATAGAGGCAGTAGCAACATAAGATGTCAGCTTCAATGTGTAGTGCACTACTATATCTAATGACTCATGTCTTTCATCTATTTTCCAGTAGCTTGTAAATTTTTTAAAATCTGTCTTTAAATAGGAATCTAGATTAAATTCAGAAGATTTTTTAACTATCACTCAGGACTTACTGCTAATCTGGGCAGCAGACAGCAAGGTAAGTCACTGATATTCAATAATCACCTTTCATCATCTTGGTGTTTACCAGCATGATACACACATATGTATATATGTATCCAAATGAATACGTAAAATGATATGGAATTGTCTGTACAACCACAAAACAAGGATTCTTCACATTTTGACATCAATTTTGGAAAGCATTCAGATCTCTGTCTAATACAAGGCCATATTATGTTGTTTTATTCAGTGCAAGCCAAACTTCTTCAACATATTATGTTACTTCAAAAGTGACAGAGATCACTAAGTATGGTTTAATACATTGGACAGCTAGGAGACCTCAAGCATTTCTATTATTATCTAGCTTCCAGTTATATATTTTCTCAAGCTTCAATTTTTCCAAAGGAAAGCCAGTCTCCCTCTACCAATAATACTAGTGGAAGTAAATACAGATATATAATACTTTTCTATATCCATTTCATGGCAGCCACATATAAATACTTCAGAAACAATGCTGTGATTTGCTATTCTAATTTCAAGAGACTGTCACTTTTCCTCCTCAGATCAGTAGGGCTAAAGATGTCCTGTGCAAACAATGAATGTGATTCAAAGATAAAAGAGGTCCAGAAGAAAAATTCTATCCAGAGGGCAGACAAACTGAAACAGCCAAGTAAAAGTTCTGACACTGCCACTGAAGATCTATGCTAAAACTGAAAACAGGAGAAAAAAATCAGGAACACAGAGAATAATGTTAGCCCTAACCAACTCATCATGGAACCGATTTCCTTCATTAGAACTTTTGGAAACTTTAAAAGAAGATTTTGAGGTAACACAAAAATATAATATTGTGACATGGCTTGAGGAAGCAGAGCAGTCTGCCTTGAAAACACAGCATCTACTCCCTGCCTGAAAACATGTGCTCTTCACCTCAGTTTGGCTATTACAGGCTAAAGGGAAGAAATTAAGGAGCACTACCATTTTACCAGATTCAAAGTGCATCACTCCTCCTATCACTGTGCAGGCTCCTCAACCTTTCTGATTAAAGTGTCTCTCTTACCAGTCCTTCTGTCCTTTTGTTTTCGTTTTTGTTTGGTTGGTTGGTTTGGGGTTTTTTTTGTTTAAAAGAAACAGAGCTTACTTGACTTTGTGTCTTCTGCGTGACCACTAGGGTTTCAGGACTACAGGCAACACATGAACAACTGACCGGAACTAAGTATGCCATTGTCCATAAAAGCTTGTCAGGTGAAACAGAAGTTTAAAAAATGGCGTGTCACTCCTGACCTTCTAGACTAAAGTTACTGGAGTGAGTTAGAAGGAATAATAGGAACTCCATATTCTCCTTGATGCACTTATCTCTTACATTACTTTTTTTCCTCCAGGTATGGGTATGTAACCAGAAACAACAGGTGCACCACATCTCAACCAACTTTTTCAAATATGTGGCCAGAATCTTCAACACCACTTGGAAGATATGAAGTTTCCCTTACTAAACTAACTGCAACTAGAATTAGGTATGGGGGGGTTTTCCCGAGCAAAAAAATAGCATGTTGAAACATAGAGTTCTCAGGAAACTCTAAAAAAGGACAATGCAAAACTTAACAGCCAGATGAACTTCATTGAATTTGTAAACTTTTTCCTTTTGCAACACCAAGTAATAAAATGCCTTTCTTGAAAATAAACATGCAATTAAATTCCTAAAAATCCCATTTATTCCACAGGTTTATTACACCTAAAGGCAATTAAGCCCGACTGAGCATTTCAGATTCAAAATGACTGAACTGCTTCTCATTCTTTCTTATTTTTAATAAAAAACTCTGTGTGATTTTGGATGATAAGCAGCCAACACATCTGTAGGCTATCCCTATTTGACAAGCTTTAGTCTGTCTTTGCTTGGGGTCAAGCATGACAAATTTCCAGGCAGATAACACTTGTCACATCTTAAGGCCATGCAGACAGTAATCATGTCTGCTGCTCGCAGAAGCAACATCTGCCACTGCAACAAACAAGAGCTCTCGATTCACACAATCTCTTGCTGAGCTCCCAGCTCATTAGGATCTCCCAACTGCTCCCTCTCACACAGGAAAAACACACCTGTCATTGAACAAGCAAAGTGCCTCACTCTCTGCTGCAGCCTTGAACAGAGCATCTCCTGCTGCGCCTGAGCTTCAGAGGATCAAGCGCCTCTTCACTGACAGAAGCAAGACCTTGTCAGACTGTGTATCAGCATTACCTGGTAAGCGAGAAGATCTTGAGCTGCGAAGCTTTCACACACACCCTGCTAAAACCCCAGGTGCAGTGGTGCCTGCTTGAGGCAGGATCCCAGAGCCCACACCGAGGTGGGCATGGGGCTCAGGCAAAGCCCTCTTCACTCCACACCTCCCCCTCCTTTGGGCACCCTGCCTAGGAAGACATTCTGGAGTTAAGGCATCAGCTTAACATTTACCATAATGTTTCCTCAAGGCCCCCAGACTTAACTTACAGCATAAGGTTATACACTTGGCAGGATCATACAGGAACATTTCAGTCCCTGTTCCTACTTATTCATTCAAAGGCACCTATCCCCACCTTGCCTTAAGGTTAGAAACTCCTCTAGTATGGAAAAGGACCTAGAAAAACCTGGCAGTTAAAAATAACAAAGAAGTTCCCCTTTAGAATGCTTGATATGAAATTACTTCTCTCTTAAAACAAATAGTGTTAGAAAGAGGTGAGATTTCACTCAGGAGAAACTTCAAAGGCAGTAGCATTCATAGGATTAGCATCTAAAAGACTGTATTCAGTCTAATTTTCCTTTAAATAATCCTATTCAACCATCAGCTTGGAATTACAAGACAAGAGAATGGTCTTTGAAGGAAAAAATAAAAAGAAGAAGTCATGTCTTTCTACATTTTGACAAAATTATTTGAAAAAATACTTGGAATAAAATTTAGCAGTTTTACATGGTTCAAAAAGATTAACATGCCAAATATATTAGGGGATTTGAGTTGGTTAATCTTTAAAACATGAGACAAGTACTACTGAGATCTTGGGATAAAATCTTCAGCAGATATTACTGGATGCCAGAAGGTAAACTGAGAGCCTAACAATGGGGGAAAAATACCTGAGATAATCTTTGCAGAGGGAAATTCCATGTCTTGTTTTCTTTAACACACCAAATAGTCTGCTTTGCCTGTAGACGCTAGATCCCTTCTGGTATCCTTCATTCTTACACAGAGAGAAAGGGTTTCTGCACAGTACAAGGAATTTCATTCCAGAGATCTGCTTTCCATTTCCTACTGCTATACAAACTTCCCATGTGAACTGCAGCAAAACCCTTTTTATGTCTTTCCAGTAAGACAACACCTATGAACTATAATTTAGGATAAGTATACAACCAATAGGATTGCCAAAGTATTTACATATAAACAAAAAATTTTTCATTTATGTTAATAGAAAATATTTATTTGGCAGTAGAAGTCAAAATATTTCTTTGTAGATTTACATACACTGTGAAATGAGCCCAGATCTCTGTAAATTTGACATTTGCTCAACAAATGGGAAGGACCTTATTTATCCATTTCTGGAATAACAGCTGGATGAACTTGCAGCAATTTTCTCTACAGGGGTGAAACTAAGCAAGAAAAAAAAGAGAAATCTACAATTTAAAGTCTAAAACTGTGTTGAACAGATGTTATGACTTCAGTTGTGAGACGCTTACATTTAACTTCCAAGTTTTGTCTCTTTTTTTTCAAAGCATTAAATATAGATGCTAAAAAAATCTTTATCCAAATAATAGTATCATAGCTCAAGAAACAGCCTTATTTTCATATTCTGCTTTTATTACCCTGCTTATTATTTTTTTCATGCACATCAGAATTTTGGCTTTTAAACAACAAAAACAGTATTTCATAATAGTGCTCAACCACTAAGCTCCACTGGGCTGAAGGAACCATAAAAGCATCAGAAATTAATGAGCACGGTAGACCACAAGCCAAGCTCCCAGAGGCAAGATAAAATAACTGAGTATTGAAATGAGTTTCTTGTGGCATATCGTAGGGTACTCACTATAGATGTAAACACAAAAAATTTCACTTTTTTGGGGTGATGTATGTGTAGTATAGATGCATGATCTCCAATTGCAGCACTTAACATATTTCATCTCATTCTAGGGAGCTTGTTTTAATGGAAGGAAAAAAAAAGGCACTCTTATGTATAAAAGATTAAAGACCATCAGCCAACATTTGGCAACATTGTATTAGAGTTTCAGATTACAGACTCATGAGAAACTGGTTGTTTTTTAACATCCTTCTTATTGAATTTTTACAATAAAAGAGAGAAATAAATTCTTTTAAAATCACTATGATAAAAGCTCCTAAATACAATTATTTCCCTCTAAAACTACTCATTATATACAAGGATGAGCACCAGCAAACATAAAAACATAAAATACCTGGTGTCCTTCTTTAGAAAAGACACTATTATTTACAGTCACTTGTTCTTTCCCACAAGGATTCATAATTTTTTCTTCTTACAAAAAAACCAAGAGTAATATACAGTTATGATGAAGACTTGGTTGATAAATCTGAAAACAAATACATTTTTTGAAAGTTTTCTCTCTTTGTTGGAAAAGGGGCAGGAACACCTTTGGGAATGAGTTGTTATGAATAACAATGTCATATTATTGCTGACTTTAGAAGTTACATTCTTTTAGCTGGATCTTATTATAAACTTTCAGCTGTTCAATAGTGTTAGCAGAGAAAAGCACTAGTCTGAGAAGCAGTGGGAAGCCAATGCCAGCAGCAGCAGCAGCAGCAGCCACATGCCGTGAGGAGAGTGAAGCTTGCAAGGTCCCTGGGGGAGTCTGGGGGCCAGTTCGAATAGGGCTTTGAGCAACCTGGTCTAGTGGAAAGTGCCACTGCCCATGGCAGGAAGACTAGATGGTTTTTAAAGGTATCTTCCAACCCAAACCATTCTCTGATTCAATGACAAAGAAAATCAAGAGAAAAAATGGTTCTCATTAATAAACCAGTAACCTACTATTAAGACCATCGAATATTCTTTAGCAGCACAAGATAAGAATTTGTTCAAAAAGTTAATTAGTCAACACTATATTTAGTTTTCTAGTAATTTTTTATATCCTTTTAATAGGATCAATAGGTGAACTCAGTATGCTGAAACTCACATTCGGTATTTAGTTATTAGCTTCAGGTAACTACTCAGCAGTAGCAATAGGACTTAAATACTATTGATAATTATAATTGGAAACTGCAGAATTAATCTGCTAAGAATCAGGTATGTAAAGCCACTATAGAATTCTATACTACACTGCAATAACATCACAGTTCCTCATGGATACCTAAAGAGAATGTTGTAAAATGTAAATACTACAGTCTAAGAAGGCACATTTAGAAAACACTTGCTACTTTATCATTGTATTTAAGAAGATAAACCATGTATAAATCATATATAGAACATAAAGTTTTCTTGAGACCTCTCACCTCTAATTGTCCAAATCAGTCCACCCAAAGCTATCTCTACTGTTCTGTTATTTTAATTTCCTGGTATTCTGAAAGCATTCATAAAATCTTAATGAATTAAGATATGAATCCCCTCCTATGAAATCTTCCAGTGAATTCAATAAGATACACCACATTCAAGTCCTTTGTAACTGAGTTCTGTTCAGTTTATTATCTAACTTCACCAAAGAATTTCTAGAAACAATGAAATATTCAGCTAACTATGAGCATCTGTAGCCTTACATAAACACAAAATGAGCATGATGGCTTTTTTCTAATCTTACAGTGCAGGAGATCATAGTGTATCAAAAAGCCTCTAATACTTTGAGGACACTGGAGATTAAAGGTAGAAATTAAGCCTGGATATAATCTTAATAATACCAACTAAATCATTTCCAGATTTTTAAATGGATTTGGAGAGAAGATTGGTTTGTGTGCTTGTTTTACAAATAACCATATTACTGTCATGTCCGTGAATCCCAATTATGTAGCTAATTAATTGTAATTAATTCATTCATTGTAATTACCTGTAATTGTAAAAGCAACTCAATCCCCTGAAGTTTCTCACTCATTAGTTCCCACATAACATGGTTCTGTAAGATCCTTTTCCCTTGGCAGTCAGATGATCAGATTACCATAACACCATTATGGAATCAGGTTGAGGAGAGCTACTGATTTTGTCTAAAAGAAACACCATAACATCCTCAAAATTCACTTTTTTTCTCTTGAAAACTATGACGTGTAATATGCATTTATGACTATATATATCTGGGAGTACAGTGGAACTACAAGTCTAAATAATTATATGACAAAGTTACTGTACATATCTTCCATCTAGCATGGGGAAAAACAAAAGAGAAAAACAACTTCAAAACTGAAGTAGAAATTTATATTAAAATAATGAAGAGTTAAGTGTATAAAACATTTACATATCCACACTCAAAGAGAAAAGTTTTTCAATATAAAATGACTCATACAGAATCTGCACTCCTTACATGAAATATATTTTCAAGATTTTCTTTCTTTTAAACAAAACTGGCAGGAGTTGTAGTTCTCATTAAACTGAAAAATGGGTATTGTTGTCCAGGACAATAGGTACAGAAAAATATGAGAAGCTAAAGCATAGCTCTGTTAATAGAAAACAAACCAGGCACTCCCTACAATCTTCTCCTCTAAAGCAGAAAAACATCCTAGAAAAGGATCTTTAATTCACATTTTCTCTGCTTTAGCACTGCTCCCACAAACTCTTCAGATAGCAGTTCCAAAGGCTGCAACATCTACCTCCATATAAACCAGCACTTTATCACCTCTTGGAGGAAAAGGAACAATGAAATCCACAACCGACTGAGCATCTTGTCTGGCAGCTAGGTTGCAGAGACAGCAAACAGGTAAAATAATTAGCATTTAGGCAAACAAAATACAACTGTTTACAAAATCATAATCTTTTATTTCAATCAGAAGGTTTTGAAATTAGGATGACTTTTAAAAAGCCTCTCACTTCTGAGATCAGTTATGCACAGAAAAATTCCTAAGTAAAAGCTACTTGTCCTTCCATACACCACATTTAGGTGCCTCCAAGTCCACAGCTGGGCAGGAGAACAGATGCATTCCCACAGCTGCGCTCTCCTCTGGAACAAACTCTCTCCAGACACCACAGAGTCAGAGAAATACTAATGACTTATTTTATCAGCTTGGTTGCTCCAGTACCCATTGTGCACAGAGTGTCTTCACACCTAGGTAGCAAAGGTCACAGGGATGGAAGGGAGCCACTGTAAAATCAAGTCCAGCTTCTTATTATCCCAAGCACCACCTCAAAAGCTTGAGCTTTTCACAGAATCCCAGAATATTCTGAGTTGGAAGAGATGCACATGGATCACTGAGTCCAACTTCTGGCACTGACCATCCCCAAGAGTCACACCATGCGCCCAAGACTATTGTACAAACACATCTTGAACTCTGTCTTTTGTTCCTTCCCTCATTAAAAAAATGTTTCAGAACTGCACTCTCCTACTTTTTCTTCTTCCTAAGTTTTCAGTAAATCTTTTCTTGTGCTTGTTTAAACCCTGCTCCTCGGCAGCTATTTGATATATTTTTAAACATAGCTTCTACCCAAGTACTGAATAGCAAATCCAGTAAGCAGCTCCTGACTCACTGACACACAGAGACCTGAGAGAGCTGTACTTCACACAGGTACCCCTAAAAAAGCTCAGTGCCTGTGGCTCACAGTTCACCCGACACAGCACAATCGGTGGGGATGGCTGGGAGAGGGCAGAGCTGCCCAACCCTGAGTGGCTCCAGACAGGAACCTTCAGGCAGGGACTCGCACAGAGCACTCTGACTGATGGCAGGAGCAGCCTCTTGTGTCTCCTTTAATGAAACACCTCCTTTCACCGCCCTGGGAGTTTTCTCTTGCCTTGCTTTTATCTTCCTGTATTTGTGTTTCTAAAGATTAGTGAACAGAATTGGGAAGATGAGACTGATGTGCTGGACTAACGTGCAGCCAGCCATGCTCTGGCACCAAATGTGACTGCACAGAAAGCAGCAGGTAACTCACTGGCTTTGTTGTTTCTGCAATTCCCCTCCTAATTATCTTCACTGCTTAAATATCTTCCAGTTACTTCTCCCATTCCAGCCTTCAGTTTCAAAAGGGGAGGTTTTAGTTCCCCCAGAGGAAGTTTGGATTGGATACTAAGAAAAATTTCTTCACCAAAAGGGTTGCTAAGCACTGGAAGAGGCTGCCCAGGGAAGTGGTTGACCTAAAGGCATTTTAGAGATGTGCGGATGTGGCAGTTAGGGACATGGTTTAGTGGTGGACTTGGCAGTGTTACATGTATAGTTGGACTCACTGATCTTAAAGGTCTTTTCCAACCTGCATGATTCTGACTCTATGATTTAGTCCACCATGATTAACAGTTTCTAAAGTCAGCAAAAAACAGTAGTAAGGTTTCAGTTGTCTCAAGATAGGAGTTCTTGGGTTTTTTTACATCATGCCCTCCCTAGTTTTCATGGACCTCTAAGTTATTTCAGAAATCCTGCCTCCAAGACACCTTTGTATGTCTTAACTCCCTGTTGTCAGGTAGTCAGAAATGAAGAGCTGAAGTAGAAATTAAGATGTAAATATCAGAACCTGAAACTAAGTACTAAGGCTCTTTTAAATTCAGCTCTATTGCTCATTTTTAATCTTCATAAGGCTCCATTGACCCAGTTTGACAATGAGTTTTTTCTGTAATTTTGCCTCCTGTTCAATGAAGTGGGTACAACCCCCTATTCATTTACTGAATTAATAGAGTTTTATATTAAGGACATCTCCTGAATATAGTTTTGGCAATTCCACTATATTTATGCACTTTATCTGTGTTGCATCATTGCTGTTCTTGAATTTCAGGGATTTGTCTTGTAAAAGTAATAACTTGAGCATATATCTCTTCATCAGGTATATACACAGTAACAAATGGACTCTCTAGTTCTTTATTTTTAAATGTTCACAAAGACATTTCCACTAATTATTCTTTTCTATCATTAATACAGTAATAGAACTGAATTCCTAAGGGGAAAGTGAAATGCTGAATCAGAAGCTTGTAAGTTTTCATTAACAGAGAGCTTTCTTAATAACAGATACAATGTGCACAGACAACTACCTTGTATCATAGCCTTAAATAGGAGCACTTATGATAAGAAAGAGGCTTCAATCTTAGCAGACTTTGTGCCGACAGTTCATTTTACCTAAATGTAGCATGCAATTTCTTTCCTTTCATCGTATGAAATACTAAATAGTCTGAGATTTCTCCTCACGATATCCCCTGACCAAAGGTCATATGTCAGCACAGTACACTTGGTTGGAGACGTGTCTTCCTACATGGCCTGTTTAACTGGGACTTGTCAATACCATTATTTTGTCCTTTTTACTCAAATTTCATTTCTTTCTATCTTATGCTATCTGGGTAGTACTGGTATGCAGGATCTGAGCAACTCATGGCACACAGACATACACCTTATAAGAACACTCCCGCCTCCTCAGTCCACCCCTCCCCATGAGCTGGAATCAGTTTCACAGACATTGCTAACAGCATTGCAGCTGTGTGCATGTTGATCTTTGCTGACAGTTCAAGTGAGCCTGAATCTGTGACATTATTTATAAGTTCATGTCTCCAACTCAACCTGCAGAAAAATGAGTTTCTGCATCTACTAACTCGGTTTTCCACTTCAACCAAGTACCTCCAATGTATCTGCTGTCTTCCTCTGTCATCACAGCATCTTCCAGCAGGGTTATCTGGAGATCAGCCTCTGCAGGATCCCTGCCTCCATGTCTCCCATCTCTTGGGAGCACTTAGTTCCTCGCATCAGAGACTCATTTATCCACTTCAAGTGACACAGAAGAGAAACTTAGACCTGTTTAATTCTCCAGGACCCAGATTCAAAATACACACAGGCTGGCAACTCAAATAAGCACTCAGAGGACATTTTCCCACAGACCATGCTTCCTTCACCTCTTATTTCAACAAAGGGGTTTTGGCTTCATTACGCCTCTCTTTCTGTTAAGCTGTATCTATCAAGGTGTTTTTCTGCTCCCCTGCAGCTTTTAAAGAATAAAATCTTGTTGCATGTCTCCTACTACCTGCCCACAGCCACCTGACGCCACATCTTTTGAAATCTTTGCAATGCTGAGCTCCAAACATGTCTTATATAGTCTTGGCTGAATGCTGAGACTGTATTACATGTTTTTTTCTAACCACAAAAATATCAGAAAACATTTTCAACGCTTTCTGTGTTCCTATGTAGCATGTTTGGTTACTAATTCACCACAAAGAATATTTTATTAAGATAAAATTTACAGCTGTTCTTTCAGAACCTTCCAATATTACTTGGACAAACCATCTTCTTTCAGAGTTTTATTTCCAGTACCACAGAAATAGGAATAAATCACTGAGACAGTGCAGCACAGGTTTCCACATGGTATCTTGGATAGCTGCATAGATGGCAATCAAGAGTGATTTAATTTCAAGAATTATATTTGTTACAAAGAGATTATGCTTACCCAGTGTCACCAAAGGCAAGACTTATTTTCTTAGAAAACGATCACAAAATAACTGACCTAGAAGTTATAATACTCACTTTTCTCTGCAGTACATTTTAATCCCAAGGATTTGTATATTTGCCGAAAAAAAGGTCATGAAAGAAGCTAAAATCTCTTGTATGTAAACACAGAGCAACCTTTCAAGCTTTTTATAAGCCTTTTGCCTTTTATTTTTTTCACCCTTTTTTTCTTTTTTCAACAGTCATACAAAGGTTGGAAGGGAGGGTCTGGAGGATTAGTAAACCTTTACTCAAAGCTGAGACAACTATGATGTCAGATCCAACTTCAACATAAACTAATTTGCTCAAAGCCTTCTTAAGTCAAGTTTTGAATACCTCTAAGCATGGAGATTCCAGACCTCCATTCAAGTAAGTAAAAGCAAAACTACTTATACTATCAAAATATACACAGATGTCAGATGTCAGAAAATATTTTCATATTGAGTTTTACCAATATAGAAAAATGCATTTATTCCTAAAAACTATGTTTCTGAAAAAAGAGAATTTGCTCTCCTGATACCATATTTAGGAAGTGGAAAATATTCCTCACATTTACATGCATCAGTCTTCAGTGAAAAAACTAACTACTGCAAAGTGAAATTCAGTGTGTGCGGATTAATTGTAGACCTTGTATAAATACAGGAGATGAGCTATGTATTCATGCAGCCTTGAAATTCAAAATTGTCTTTTCATAGTACTGAGAAAAAATAACAAAAATTCTTCTGTATTCTTATTTGTGTATTAAAGAATACATTGTTTTGCATGTTACATAGGATCTTTAACATAGGTAAATGAAGCTCACTTACAACTATATCCACTCACATGTTCACATGTATATATTAATGTACTCATTTTTCATTAGGATAGCCTTGTAAATACAGAATTTACTGGAATCTTGCATTTAGTACCAAAAGGAAAGGTATTGTTTAAAGGGATCTGAGATCCACACAAAATGGCAGCTATATTAAAATGTAACTTGAAAATTCAGCTACTTTTACACTTTGAGTCATAGAAATTGACAAATGATTACTTCTGGGTTGTCAAGACTGAGGAATCAATCATTTATAGCAGCATGTAATGTTTTTTGCCTCAATTTTCAGTTGTCTATAAAGAATGAAATATCGTAAAAGAATATGGGATGTATGAAGAGCACATTGCTACTAACATGTCCTATTCTGTCCAAGTGGCATAAAACCAAAAATATATTACTATCTGACAGGTCTTTCTTGATTTAGATGAAATGAGTTGCAAGTTTCACTCACTAACACATTAATAACCATTTTGAAATCACCACTATCCTCCTCCTCTCTTGAGCCTGCATTCCAGACAGTAATCTTGACTCATCACCACAAGCACATTCATCTGACTCATTTATTTTTCCAGTGTTAGCCAGAAAAGCAAGCTAATTACAATTAAAAAATTCAAGGAAGAATTCCAGGCATGACAGAAATTCATTACATTAAACAGTTGCTAAAAAACAAATGAAATAATATTTTAAATTTTCAACTTTTTTGCCAAGACTGAAACAGTCTACACACTGAATTTTCACCCATTTTACCCTACTATAAACACTGAAAAGACAGAGAAAAACTGGTTTCCTGATGGCCTAGAAAAGGAAACTTCCACAAACTGCCAATTTGCTATCAAAAATGAATATATCATAATGGGAAAGCTACTCTAAGAAGAAATCCATAAAGTTGAGGAGAAATGCAGAAGTTGTACTTATGATGATCTTGATACCAGTTTTACCCATACTCCAACAAAAATCAGGTTTGAAAAATGGAAAGAACCTTGATCTGTAGTCAAACAGACTTTGGTCTCTGTTTCGAAAGGAACTGGATATAGGTGAGACAGAGAAAACATTTTGATTAAGAACTAAGGACAAAATCTATGAATAAAACAGAGATTCTTTGGATGAGTTTCTTTTAGACAAAAAGGCAATGGACTCACCTAATTGCAAAGCATTTGCAAAATAACCATTACACAGAGGAGAAAAAAAAACACCAAATATTTTTAATCTGGACTGTGAGGCTCAAGTAGCCTCAAACAGCTTTTCGAAGTTTTCATGTAGTTCAAGTAAATACTGACAAATATGTTCATTTACAAAGCTGCTCATCTGAAAAATGTGAAGTGTTAATTTAGAGTCCTCAAAATAGGTATTAAAAACATCAGTTGACACAGCTGACAATTACAACTATGTTTGTATCTATGAATCAGTAAATCCCAAACCTCAAACAAATCTCCTGCGCAGTCCCAATCTCTTCCTTTTTTCTTAATTCTTACCTTCCTTTGCACCTTGGGACTACAAATTAAAAGCTTAAATACAAAATAACAGCTGTTTTCATTCCATTTTCAGCTTTAGTGGGATCAAGAGAAAACAAGACTTGTGAGGCAGCTTGCTATATACAGATCTCCAGTAGAGGCTGGCTAACTCAGAATATTCTGTTGCTTTGGATTAATACAGAAGGTTTCAAAATTTCTTTGAGACTAAATGATTTCCAGGCTTCAACTCTACAGTACCATCTATAATATTAAGTTTCAATACTTCTATTTTGTAACTGTTTCTATGAAGAGCCTGCAGGGTGTAAAGCGCTGAGGTGAGTTAATTCATTTTATCACCTCTACTTCCACTGTAGTCTTCTTACTGCATCCTAGTAAAGTCTTTCTTTTCCATGCATTTTATGCACTTACGTGCACATTCATCTGAGAATCTGTGTCAAGTCACGGTTTCAAGGACATGTGATTTAGCTCATGTCTATGTTATCTACATAAATATGGGTAATTCACAAAAGATTCCCATTAGTAATTTTAGACTCCCACATGCATTCACAGCACCAAACATCCTTCTACTGAAAGCAGAGATTTCCATTTCCCCAAAAGACTGAAGACAGCCCAGTGATATTCAGTAAAGAGCAAAATTTCTTTATCATCTGTACCCTTGAAATACGGCACAGACAACAGTGAAAGGCAGTGAAAGAAGAACATCTGCATCACAAAATCTTTTTGTCCATCTGCAGATAGTCATTCATTTTCATAACCAAATTCTTCAAGCTAGCACTCTCAAATGATTTCACCAGGCTTCAAAGTTTAAGGAAGTTTTTGTAACCAGCACATTCAATCAGTTTAAAGTGACAAAAAAGAAGCAAAATTTTAAAAGGTGAACATTATCCCAAGACACATTGAGATTTTTTTTTTTAATTTATTCTTGCTTCCAATATTCCATCTTGCCAGTATCTCACTGTAATGTGGTTTATCTTGGCCCACCCTTTTAACGTAGCTGCTCAGGACAAACCTGAAGAGAGAATTCAAAAGCAGTTACAAAGCTGACAAACAAAAACATCCATACTGTGTCCTCAGAAGTAGTGCAACACAATGCCTGAAAATCACTCTTTCTTTATTTAACCTTGACAAATCCCTCAAAGCCAGAAAGCCTTCAGGACCATACTGGAACAAAACAAACAAAGTCTAACTGTGGTAAATAGTTGGATTCTTTGGGGGTAAGATTTTAAAACAGCCCAGTAAAAAGTGGGACATGAATGCCTTGTCAGACAAGTGCCTCAAGATGAAGTTATTTAGATTTGCTCTTGAAATAAAGAACAAAGAGGCTAAATATTTTATTAAAAAATCAAAAACCAACATGAAAACAAGAACAAAAAACACACCTCTTGACACAGAACTACTGATAAACAGATGAGAGACTCAATGAAGGATATTAAAGAACAGAAGCTGTATTTGTGTTTAATTTGAATGCTTATCAGTTTCCATGCAGCTGGATATGAGGCTGTGAGAACAACTGAAGCTGAACCACACCAAGTATTTCAGAACTGAAGTGGCATTTCTGTTTCTCTTGTTGTAATGTTCTCTTTCCTCTAAACCCCAACCCTTCACACTGGAAAAGCAACAGACATGATACATTTACAAAACTATGGAAAAAATGCGTCTCACTCTTATCCTAGTCAAGTACTTAGTTTTCAGAAACATTTTTACATAAAACACAATAGACATTGAGAACAAGGACAATGAAAACGTAGGAAGGCAGGATATGCGGGCATCAGACATTAGCCAAGGTATTTTTCTTTCTTTTGTTTGTGACGTTTTCAGGGAACCTTGACAGCTGCACACATCAGGCTACCCACAATTCAAAGGTGAAACAAGATTACAGGAGATATGAAAAAACCTAGTGCTATAGCTCCCCTGTACAGAAAAAGGGAGAGAGAGAGAGCTTGTTCCCAAGGCCAAATCAAACCAGGAAGCCTATTCAGAAATTTAAATTTGAGTGTGAAAAAAAAAGTTAGAATTTTCATCCCTTGGAGTTTCTATGACAACTCCTTTGTCACCTCAGCTCCCTGCAACTAGCACAATAACTGGCAGCACTTTTAACCTCATCTGGGTCATGGGTAACAGGCATAAACTCAGCAGTTTTGTTCTTCTGGTCTTGCCAAGAACCAGGGAGCACAGACCCAGCTATGCAGTGACAGCTGTTCCATGCTCTCTTCTATCAGGGCTAAAGGTCTGCATCATTAACTGCACTGGAAATCACACAGCTCAGTCAGTGGAAAAAAAATACACCAATAATTCATCCCGATACACAAGAATGGTCAAAACCCACAGAAAACAGTCTTTAAAATCTGATTTAATATGAAGACAAAGAACAATCACGTGCAATTGTTTACAGAAAGACATTTAGAACTTCCATAGTGAGTAAAAACATTAAAGCAGCTTAGTTGTGGATAAACACCAGTTCAACATTTACATTCACTATGGCAACCTACTGCCTCCCTCTTGGACATATGCTGCTTCTGTATCTACATGGCTTGTGCTATGGTTCCAGAGACGTGTCTTGAGGAGACTGCAAAGACTTCTGTGAAATCACTGCCATACCTCATGAGTCTTAGCACAAAGCCTGGGGACTTGGCAATGTTATTAGCTATAGAATAACTGACCTTCACCAGCTCCCTGCTTATCTTCTGTGTGTTTGAACAGCAGCTGCCAACATCTACTATCATACTATTGCCAGTATAGTGTACTATGATGACGAGGGAATTCATACCCTGATCATTACTATGGTTACTAAATGCTACAACAGAAAGATTTTAGTAGAATTTACTCTTGTGTTTGTATTGTTAAATTCTCTGTTGTGGTGTAGAGAATGCTTTGTGATAATTACTAGAAGTCATTTTTAAAAGTCTTTTGGGTTTCCTTTATTTATTTTTGCTTGGCCCTAATCTCCATTAATTTATAAAAAGTAGACCTACAACATGGAATTGAAATAAGTTTTCCAGCTGTACTATAACCAAGAATTCAACTATTGTTTATTCCTTGCCTTGTATCCTAAGCATTACTCCTAAGCAAGGAATAAGTAATTACATGGCAATGGTTCCAGAGGCACATCTTGAGAAGGTTTCTCTGAAATCACTGCCACACATAGTGCCAAACACGGTGACCTAGAATTACTTATGCCTTGCTTAGTACCCCATCAACAGAAATTTTCAGCATAGACTACCCTAACTTAAATCAGACAGTCTAAACTAAAACTCTTCTTGAGAATCCTTTGTTCTGTCTACTACAATTAACACTGAGACTTCAAGGAAAGGGGAACAGTTTTGTCAAAATGTTCTGTTTAAAGAGTTAAAACAGGAATATTTTAACTTGAAAACACTTGGATTTAGCTTTTTCAGTTTATACAACAGTTAAAAATTAAAGGTTGAAAACGAAATGTTTTTTATTCTAATCAACCAGTTGGTTAAAAAAATTATGTCTGACATTCCATCTAACTGAGATGAGAAAAACATTCAAAACCTACAAATTATTAAAGCAGGAAAACTCTTTCAACCCCAGGAACATCTAACAGAGTTCTGCAAAAAATGAATAGCATCACATCTTGATTAAAATATTCTTTTGAAAGAAGAGAGAGCCTCAACAAAAGGTGTTCACAGCCTTTTTTAATTAGGTTTGCCAAAGGCAACAGGTCACTGCAGGAAGAGTTCAGAGCACACCTTCCTTTATTATAAGCATGCTCTAGAATAGTATTTCATGTTTGCAAGAACACCATGATGCCATGGATAAAGAGCAAAATGGCTCATCCGAGTATGAACTACTTCCTATCTTGTCAGCATTTGCAGAAAAATATAATTCAAGTTTTACCTGGTGGAGGAAAGACTTCTGTCTAAAAGGAAGGTAATGCATAAAAGTCTATTTCCAAAGCAACCAACATAAATCAAAAAGACTATAAACTCAGTCTATAATGAGGTGAACCCAACAAGAGAGGACTATTCACATTTTTCAGGTTAGGTGAAGTGCTGCTCCCTTGTGTTTTCATTCATATTTTCTTTTCTTTTGAGGAGATGATATGATTCCCATTTTTAAACTGAGTCTTCCATGTGTCACAAAAGACTACCAAATGATCAGGAAGAGATTTTCTTCAGACTCCTGCATCTATGCTCTCTGAGGAAATAGGCTGTGTTTAACAGCACTTGAAAAAAGCTCTTCTTAAAAGCTATCTAAATATAAGACAAAATGAAAATTTTTGTTGAAGGAATTTTTGGCCTAAAAGCATGCCTAGGTTTGTATCTGAGCTTTGGTTTATTCAGGAACAGAAAACTGGACAGGAGATACTGATCACAGAGACAGCTCATCACCACTGAGGTCATTGCCAGGGCCAGTGGACTGTTCAGCACACACAGCTCAGCAGGAGCCGAGTACCCGCCTGGAGAGGGAATGAATCCACAGCAGGTTGGGATTTGAAGCAGGTTTACAGAGGTGCATGAGTGGATGAGATGGGTGAATAGTGGATGACATACAGCTGTAAATCTACTGGATACATTGCTGAAGGATTGACTGGTGGAAAGAGAGACAACATAAAGCCCCATTATATTTAACACCAGTCTTGGTACAAATATTGTAGCTTATCTGTTCATACTCAAAGCAATTCTGTAAATATCATACACTTACTAGCTTAAAAAAAATCAGCAAGGACAAATCTCAGCACAATAAATGCAATAATACTGAAGCAACAAACATCTAGTTTACAAAGTTTATTAGATGGATACCCAAGCTCTTTCAAGGATCCTGATAATTCCAAATATCTTACACTTATAGACTGCTTCTGCATGCTATATAGTACAATGGAAAAGGCACACAAAAAACTTATGCAGTCTTTCATCACAGCAGGGCAATTTCATGTGCAGTCCAACTTTTTCTGTGTTGTAGCACACATATATATCAGCTGGGGCCTGCATTAACCCTAAGGCTTCTCCCTATGAACCCATTGTACAGCACAGATGTGCGACACTCCAGCTTACCCATGTTGGTGCTAACAAGCCTTGGAACACTTCATGGCAAATGATGCACCTGCACCCTTCCACCTCTAAGACTTTTCACTGCTCACTCCACACTTGATGTTCAGGCTCCAAGTCCCATAAAAACTCAAGGGACTGAAAATATATAAAGAAAATATGTTATCCTCGAAGGACAAAATGTGTCGTTCACAACCCTCCTACAGTCATTCAACTGTGCTTTGGTGATGACTGCCATATGTTATGTGGCTCCTTGCACAGGAGCACTTCAAATATTTTCCACTGTTTACTTCAATAATTATTAAATATGACTATCCTTGGATAATTACAGAACATATCCACAGTTTTCACCATACTGTCTTAGGCATCTACTTCATTTTAGCCTAATTGGAGCAAAACTGTTCCCTATCTTCAGAAATAGCAGCAGAATTTTAAGAATAGCTCTACTACTGCATTCCCATGCAATTTTGCTATGACTTGTGGAACCAGCATTTATTTCCCATGTGCTTTGACTCCATCATTAAATGCTGTCTCTACTCTTTTTGACTGCACTTTCTGAAAATTTGGTGTTCAATCATTTGACTAGGTGTCACAGTTACTTAAGCTGTTGCTTTATCTATTTTGCATACACCATTCTGGTGGGTTGACCTTAGCTGGACACCAGGTGCCCTCCAAGCTGGTTTAGCACTCCCATTCCCAGCTGTGCAGGAAAGGGAAAATAAAATGGAAAACAACTCATAGGTTGAGATAAAGCAACTTACTAAAGCAAAAGCAAAAGTTGGTGTGCGCATAAGCAAAGAGGAAAAAAAGTTTATTCTCTACCTCCCATCAGCAAGCGATGTTCAGATACTTCCTGGGAAGCAGGGCTTCAGCATACAGAACGGGTGCTCCAGAAGGCAAACACTGTAAATAACATATGTCCCCTGGTTTCTTTTCCCTCTCTTAGCTTTTATATCTGAGCTGACATCATATGGTATGGAATATCCCATTGGTTATTTGGGGTCAGTGGGCCTGGTTGTGTCCCCTTCCAGGATTTTGCCCACCCTCAGCCCCTTGATGGGGGGGTTGGGGGGGTGGGGGAATCCTGAGAGCCATTACTGCTGCTGTGCCAGTGCTGCTCAGCAGTAGCCAAAACACGGGATGTTATCAAGACCTTTGTAGGTACCAATGCAAAGTACAGCACTATGAGGGCTGCTGTAGGAAAATGAACACCTCAGCCAGACCCAATACAATCATCCTCAAAAGCTGGTTTGCTGTGGGAAGGTAATACCTGGGCAGCCAGACAGGAGTAGCCAGACTATGTGGATACACACCTTCAGCCCACCATGAGTGCTCATGTCTCTGTTCTGGGGAATGTAATGCTTCTCACTCTCATTCATCATTGTACCAATTTCACAAAAGGATTTTGATAATTCAGGTGCAACCAGAGGTCGTATGAGGGAGCCCTGTGAGAAGGACCTTGGTAGAAGCTTTTTAGCACAGCAAGGGAAAATAGTTTCAGTTAGCAAAATGTCTTTCATTCCCTATCATTTTATTTTCATCAGATGAGGAATTACAGTTGCACTAGCTAATATAGATCCCATATTTCTGCCACAGTTCAGAGCTACAAACAAACACTCTCTAATCTAAACAGTCAAGCTAAAGTGTGCCTGGTAACACAGACACAATGAAGGCTGACATTTTGCATCTGAAAAATCATGATGGTTATTCAAAAAGCCTTTGCCATCTCTTACTGGCAAGATTAATTTTTCTGTCCTTGTTACTTTCTGTTTCCCCTCCAGACTATCTAATAAGACCCCTACATGATAATTCAGAACAACGGGAAATCATGACATTGTAGCACTTTTCAGCATCGCTTGTGACTGATAAGGGCTTTAGAACTGGCCTCTCCTATCAGTCCAGAGAAGCAGCAGCTTTCACCTCCATAAAGGATTTCTCTCTCCCTTACTGTTCCAGAAAGCGCTAAGTATGGCCAGAAGACCCAAGGGCCTAGTTAGCCTGCTAGAAATAGGCTCAAATGCTGGCTTGCCTTAGGGGCCGGCCTTGGAGCACAATCCTCACGTGCCTTTGATGGGAGCTCAGGGCGCAGCAGGCAGGCTGGCAGGAGCAGCCAGCGCACGGGAGCCAGGGCTTGGGCAGGTTCCCAGCCCATCTGGTCTCACTCCCAAGGTCCTGCGGGCAACTTGAAGCTCACTGGCAGGCCGTGCTGCTTTGCTCTCCAGGGAACAATCAAATAATTTATTCACTATCTGGAACCAGAGCGAAAACACTCTTCCTGCACCTCCTCCCTCCAAAGTACTCTACTGACTGTCTTGGGCTGTACCAAAAATAAAACAAGAGGTAGCACTGAAGACAAAGCTCCTAAGGGAAATGAAAATTGCCTGGCCTTGTAAAGAAAACTACCTCTATCCATATTGAGAGGTGTCTGTCTAATCTTTTCAATTAAACTCAAAAATCAAACAACACAGCTGTCCCAAAGACTTTGGAGGATGCAAGAGACATGAACTCTGCTGGGTTATTTTGGGGGATGACTCAATCCCCATGAGTAGCACAGAAGAGGATGGTGGCTGAGTGATTATGTAAGCTTAAAGATAAGTTTCCTTACAACTGTTAGTGAAAGTACCTTAGGTCTGACATCAATCAAAACCAATGTGATGGAGAAGATAGCATTGACAACCTCATGATACAACCCAAATTCAGTACAGCATTTCATTCATTTTAGTGGGAGAAGAGTCAAAGCTTCCTGAACTGCAGTTCTCAATGGCTCTACACCTACTGAGAGCATAGACTTTTAAAGGTGCTCCAAGGGTGCCAAGCTTCCTCAGTAGGAAAAAAAGAAGAAAAAATTGTTTCAAGTAATAACTGTTATAAAAGCTATACTGGACTCACATATTTTTCTTTTACCATTTAAAAAAGTCAGTCATTTCTAAATATAGAGTCACTGTGAACAAGACTAATCTCCATAGCCCCAGAAGCATTTCTGCAGCCAGAAAGAAACAATAACATAATTATTTTAATTGCAGTGTCTTTAAGACTTAATCTCTAATAATGTGATAGCCAGCTGTTTCTTTAATCTATCTCACTTAAAGAAATTGAATTGGTCGCAAACAGCTGTTCCTAAACACCACCCACACAATGCGATTGCACATTTTAAGGTCACAACACGCAAACTACAGAACAGTGATATGTGATAGCAATTTTTATCTCCCTTTCTCAATGTAATACAGACCCAACTGAAGGCAGATAAGGTGCATCCAGTAACTATGTAATTGAGATTAATTCACTTCCTTAATGTAAAATAATCATTATCTGATAAACAATAAAGTTTTAACATCCAGTGTCTGTACACCGAAGCCAAACAGATTCAAATGAAAAATGAGGCTATATATGCTGAACTCTGAAACTATCATCTTATCAAGAATGCAATAGAGACTTCATTCTAAGTCTTGGAAGCAAGATTTGGTGTCCTTCCAAAAGCAGCACTCCCTACTAACCTGCCATTACTTGTTTGGCGCAGGAATTATTAGCTAAAATTGCTATCAACGGTCAGGCTGAAGCAAAACAAATACCCAATGGTGATCACTGCAGTTCTTAAAATGTCTGAAAAAAGCATCACTAACTGGATATGGTATATTAAAAAAAAAAAAAAAGAATATTTAATGGGGAAATTCTTAATTTTAATANGCAAAACAAATACCCAATGGTGATCACTGCAGTTCTTAAAATGTCTGAAAAAAGCATCACTAACTGGATATGGTATATTAAAAAAAAAAAAAAGTATATTTAATGGGGAAATTCCTAATATTAATAATTATTCTTCAGATGCAGAGACCCTACTTTACACTGATCTATGGACATTTAAGTAACAGTAGACATTCTTCCTTTAAGTATAAATTACATAATATAAATCAATCCTCTACAGATCAAATAGCTGTTTGTGTTTCATATCTGACATCTATTCCACTTTCACACCAGCAAGTGTAGCGTGCCCAAATTTTTCCCTAAAGTCAAGAAAAATGAAGGATGTTTCAGTGAAATCTACGTTTTCACAGATCCTGGATCACATTCTGATCATAGACTTAGCTTATCCGGAGTGTTGCAGGTCTTGGGACTTCCAATCTTGGGACTTCTAATGGTTTAGGCTGGTATAGAGTTAATTTTCTACACAGTGGCTGCTATGGAGCTATGCATTAGATTTGTGCTGAAAACAGTGTTGTTAACACAGAGATGTTTTTGTTACTGCTGAGAAGCCTTTGCACAGCCTCATGGTCTTTTCTACTTCTTTCACTGCCCTATCAGTGAGAAGGCTGCAGGTGCACAAAGATACAGTTGGATCTTACTTAAAAAACCCAAAAAACCCAGAAACAGGATAAATACATTAAAATTAAACTTTTCTTAAATACATAGATTTCTATGGCTATTGTTTATACACTGGCAAATGTGAAAATGTTTTCCAGACAGTAACAATTACGATGCAAAAGCACTATTAATCTGACTAAGAAAACTGGTTCAGTGATACAAAGATAACACTACATGTATATAAGGAACTTTAAAAAAATAAGGAAAAAACACTAATATAAAAGGTGTGCTTATATTTTATCATGATATAAAGCCTGTCAGACTGTGCACAGGTCTCAGCATGTTCACTTAATATCTGCATTTCTTCCCTCTCTTCCTTTTCCTCCCCATAACACATAATTTATGAGACAGACTTCACACACACTATCTACATCATGGAAGTTGGTCTATTACCACAACGGATGCCTTCAGTGAACTAAGTAGAACTTCCGTTTAACCAAATGGATAAAATATATATTTTCTCTTCATCCTTAGTTTATCATGCTGGTTGCCAGAAACTATAGACCTGAGAAAATACTTGTGTCAGAAATTGCACAAATATTTAGCAATACATATTTCACCCTTTACACTCAATTAAAAAAGCCACCTCCTATTAATAGCTGGACCAGGATTTCTATATATAATATTTATATAATACAATATAAAATAATATTTTTATAAATTATTCTGTTCTATAAACATAAAATTAAGGAATTAATGAATTTGTTCCACCTAACATCATCTGTAAAACAGGTAAAATGTTAAATTTACTATGAACTCTATTAATAGCAGAAGTGTACATTCAGCAATACTAATCTATCACAAAGGATCTGAACACTGAAAATCCATCACTGCCTAAGAAAACTGAATGTGCACAATCCCTATGTGAATGGGAGACCTTGGACAGAGAAATATTCCTGAAGTTGTACTTTGGAACACAGTTCTGAAAAACACAGACACTAAAAGGTGATGAAGCAAAGTTTGGTATCAGAAGAACTCCCATTTTGTGGACGATCTTGGGACAGCACATCAATGTTTACTGTTTTCAGCTCAGAAATCACAGAGCATTTTATCCTTGGAATCCATCATCAGAACAGAATGATCGGTAGCATATGACAGTGTTATCAGCAAAGTATTATTTATTTGAAATGAAAACAAACTGAACTCTGAAATTTGCACATACAGTTTGCACATACACAAACAAAATTTCATTAACTCATATGCACATTTAAAACAATTCTGTACACACAAAAAGTGTGTACAGAATTGTTTTTCATTGATGCAGGAAGACCTGTACATTTCTGTTACCAAACAAAAGGACAGTTTCAGATCAGTGTTTTTCCCTCCTTATGGAAACAAAGCACATAATCACATCTATGAGTTCTGAATAATGAAAGGATAAATTCCATTTTTTTCATACTGATATAAATTGAAATATTAAACAGCTATGGAACTGGCAGCACAAGTGCATTAAAGAAAGCCTGCAAAAGCTGAAAATGAAGCCAAGAGAAAATTGAACTGAGGTACTGAAAAGTATCTCTCATTTTGCGATGAGAAATGAGAGCCTTCAAGATATGTCTTCATGGTCCTATATTCTGACAGGCTCACCATTATTTAGAGGTAAGGATAACCCAATAGGCAGTGAGCAGCAGGCATTCTACTAGCTGTGTCACCTTTATATAAACCCAGAGGTAGAGGCAAAATCCCAGAAATAGGATTAATATTTCTAAAGCAAAAATGAGTTTTGGCAGCTTTTATACTAATTGATGGCTTGGAACACAAACACAGCTACTATAAACAGGATTTACCACATTGCTTGCAAAAGACAGCCACAGTATAATCTTTTCTTCAGTGTTTGTTTAGCACTTATCAAGGAACAACCTTTCGACATAGTATGGTAAGTGAAACAGAGAAAAAGAATGAAAAGGAGAGCTGAAAATTGTGACATGCAAGTGGTAAAGTATTTTAAAATGAAAAAGGAATTTGGACAGTACCAACTGTCTAAAAAACTTCAGGCACATAGGGAAGATGAGACAAAAGTGAGGTAGACACGAGAATCATGGAACCATAGAATGGCTTGGGTTGGAAGAGACCTTAAAGAAAATCTACTTCCAACTCCCCCAAAATGGGAAAGAGCATCTCCCACTAGACCACATTGCCTCATCCAGCCTGGCCTTGAACACTTCCAGGGATGGGAAGTGTTCCACAACTTCTCTGGACAACCTGTTCCCAGTACCTCACCACCCTCACAGAGAAGAATTTTTTCCTAATATTTAATCTAAACTCACTCTTTCAGTTTGAAGCCATTCCCTCTCATCCTGTCACCACACATCCTTGTAAACAGTCTCTCTCCATCTTTCTTGCAGGCTCCCTTCAGGTGCTGGAAGGCTGCAATTAGGTCACCTCAAAGTCTCTTTTCCAAGCTGAACAATCTCTCAGCCTGTCTTCACAGGAGAGGTGCTCCATTCCTCTGGTCATATTGGTGGCCTCTTCTGGACTTGCTCCAACAGCTCCATGTCCTTCCTGTGTTGGGGACTCCAGAGCTGGATGCAGCAATTCAGGTCAGTAATTCCTGGAGTCTTCCTTTCTCCTCTTCTTAAAGATGGGTACAATGCTGCCCTTCTCCCAGTCACCTGCGACTTCACCTGACTGTAATGACTTCTCAAATATCATGGAGAGTTCCTTAGCAACTACTTCAGCCAATTTCCCTAGGGTGCTGGGATACATCTCATTGGGTCCCTTAGACTTAGGTATATTCAGGTTCCTCAGGTAGTTACGAACCTGATCTTTACTTACAGTGAAAGGGACTTTGCTCCCCAAGTCCCCATTCTGCTGTCCATCCACTCAAGAAGTCTGGAAAGAGAGGTTGTTATTGAAGACTGAGGCAAAAAAGTTGTTGGGTATTTCAGACTTCTCATTCATTGTTACCAGTTTTCCATCATTGTTTATTGGGGGTACACCTTCTTTGACCTTCCTTTTCTGGTTGACATACCTGTAGAAGCCCTTGTTAATTTTTACATCCCTTGCCAGGTTCAGTTCCAGCTTTGCCTTGGCCTTCCTCATCTTACCCCTACACAACCGTACTTCATCTCTAAACTCTTCCCAGGTTACCTGTCCTAGTTTACACTGCCTATGCATTTGCTTCGATCCCTTTAGCCTGACACGCAGTTCCCTACTCAGTCGTGCTGGTCTCTTGCCTTCCTTGCCCTATTTTTCTCTTCATTTCTGCAGACCAACAAAAAGATAGATCCTTCTGCCAAGACATTAATCTTGGGGAATTTTCAGTTTTGGCATAGATTTTACAGCCTATTTTTATCGTGCATTACCATCACTGACAGTAGAGAATGTGAAAGAGAATTAATATAACAGAGTCATGCAATCCACTTTGGGGTAGATCTGTAAGCAATGCCAGTCACATAGGAAAACAGCTGAAATAAAACTTTGAGTGGCCATGAACACTTCCTTGGGTTAAAAATCTGACAGATTAAGAACCTGAGGTCTAAGAAGCACATGCAGCTGTTAAACCCTGAAGACTGCAACTTTTCTTGAGCCATTCTCCAAACTTTTTTGAACTTCTTGAATTACCGCAAGTGGGAACAGTTATTTTATAAAACCTGCTTATTGAGAAAACAGAAACTAACAGACATTTTCTGTACCTCCTAGAAAGCTAGACCCCCCCTTACCAATAAAGGTGTAATTCCCTTTGACAGTATCTCTGTTGTCCTGAGTGATGTGCCATATGTGAATCCATTCTAAAGATGGACTAAAATACCTTATAATTTCAAGATGTTTACAAAGGCAGACAAGAAACTTGACAAGGCAGAACAATAATTGTTTGAAGTCAGGTCATAACAAATAAAAGTAGACACATTGATAAATTACTTCAAAATGCTTCATTAAAAGCCTGTATCCTTTTAGGATTTTTTTTAAAAAAAACCTGTATTTAAAAAGAGCAGCCTAATTCTTTTTCAGTTCACAGAATGAGAAATGTAAGTGCAGATGATGTAAGTCTAGTTAAGCCACATTATGCACATTTCAGATTACAAGTATTCCTTTCTAGAGCAGACTGACAGTTTCTCCTACCTACAGTGTATGACCCTCACAAAAACAAACCAGGATATTCAATTACTTACGTCAGGTCCAAGGATAATGAGGTTTTAGTACAATTTTGTTCCATAAAATTTCATTAGTTACTGAGGTCATATTGATCCATAATTAGATAATGTTTTGCCACATTTTATGGAGATTCTGCAGTCTCACTCAGGCCCTATCAATAAAGCGAACAATCTTCATTTTCTACAGGCAGATACAGTCAAGAAAACACAAAGGATTCAGGATAAAAGAAACAAGAAAAACTCAAGCAGAAACAAATAAACAAACAAGCAAAAAATAAAAACCCCAAAACCTTCTCCACACTATTAGAGAAAAGAAACAGTGAAATTTTGATAAAATGTCTCCTCCTCCCATCGCCAAGCCTTTTACTGGTCTGGAAGGAAAATATGGAAACCTGCCTCTTCTCTAACATTAAGGACAAATGCTGTCTAAGCCTATTTTTACGCCTAAACTGCACTGCCCTGGCCATCCTCAACATGGAAGTTCTATCCTTTCCTAGGCACTATTTTCCTGCCTAGAATGACCTAGATGGTTCCAACAGGTATTGTCTAGTACAGGCTCTTGTTTCTAAGAAGAAATGATGCTTGAGTAGATTATAAGCAGGTGATTACGGGAAAGGGCAGATGGTAGACACAGGCAGCAGCTGCCACTACCAGCAAAAATCGTAGGGCAAGGTCACTTCAAGAACTCTGGTCATTGCTAGAAATGGGTTGGGGGTGAAGTTTTTTCTGTATGTCCTCAAAATGAATGAATATTGGACAGCATGGAACAGCAGATATTTTAGCCTATTTTTCCTAGAACAGAACAGAAATCAAGTTATTTGTTAAGCACAAAGTGAAAGAAAAGTGCCAGTCACAACAGAGGGTTGCACCTGACCGCTAAGAATTCCAACCAAGAGGCAAAGGATCAACTCCTTTCCTCCTGAAATGCCTGTATAGGAACAGTGACAACAAACCTGTGAAGTACATATTCTAAATGAAACTCCAGAAACAACAGATACATGTCTCAGATTCATGCAGGACAATCTGATTTGCTTAAGGAGGAGTTATGCAAAGGCCACTGAAAACACTCATGCTCAGTGACATGCAGAGTGCCTGTTCATATAACTTTAAGCTGGTTACCAAATTAATTGGGTTATAAAACTTGAGGGCAGCTAGATTTAGTAACAAGATGCCTAAAGGAATAACAAGGTAGCCAAAGCACAGACATAAAAGTCTTGTACTCTTTACATATTTATTTCTGCTGTGCAATTTCTATGCCACGATGTGCTTTAACTCGCTTTGTTTGAGTACATCATGATAACAGCAAACAACTGAGCTTGTGCCCTCCTTTCCCACGAGGTGTTCAGGGGGCTGAACAATTGATATGCCTTACAGTTGAAAACAACACACTACTACCAAAACAAAGCAACTAACGAAATATTAAAGCACCAAACCAAGCATGACCATAAGCAGAGACAATGAGACACAAGGGTGTTTTTATCCGTTCTTTCTCAGAGAAGGTAATGGACCAGTTTTAACCAATATTGTTCTAAGGCCTATCCTATGAGATGGGATTGTATACACACTCTAATTATTTTTTCTCACTTGTAGAGATTGCCTTTTTGCTAGGATAAATCCACCAGTTCTTTAGCACTGGTCACTTGTAAATGACAACATCCTTAAAAAATAAAAAGGAAAGTAAAAGAAGAAAAATGGCATAGCTTCTTGCTTGAAAAAAAGTCAACAAAACCACCATCAGACTACTCATGCACAGCCCTACTACATGGAAACGAAAATAGTTTATTAAATTTGTCAGGCCTTTTAGTGCAATAAGGTATCAATTAGGGATCCATGGCTATAGCTTCTGTATAACAGAATCAGTATTAAATGTTATCAGTAAATAACAGGTATTCCAGCACCAAAAGAGTATTGTTACATTGGAAGGAATGTAAAAAAAAAGCAACAAAATGGAATTAAACATACATTCATGTTAACTCCCAAGATTAAATTTAATTAATAATTAAACTCCTAAATCATAAATTAAAGCCACATTAGATAAAATGAAGACATAATCACAGAGATGTCTAAATCCTCATAACCCTCTAAAAATCCTTTAAGCCTAAGGGCTTAAGTCAATAACTTACAAAGTGAAGGTTTCTATTTGGTATTTTTACCTTTGGATTTTTCATGCCACAGAAGTCTGTTAGCGATTTTGCTGCATTTTCCATTTTAATATCTCGGATTAGCTGCAGCCAGGGACAGGACATTTTCTAAACGGAACCTTAGCACTAATATTCTTGCAAAAAAAAAGAAAAAGACCAAATGGGAGATTATATTCAGGGAGCAATTAATTAGGGATGGGATCATGTAAAGGCAGGTACCACATAGGCCTATGGTGTATATAGCTACTAAGAACTGTGGTTGTTTATTCCTTCAGTTTTTAAGTGTATAAATTGCATTTAAATATCTCTTTTAATAAGTTATGAAACCATGTGCAAACTTTTCCTGGTTTTGAGGGTGGTTTGGGTTTTGGTCAGGTTGTTTTTGGTTCTTTTGTTTTTGATTTTAGTTTTTCTTCAAAAAAGCTGTAATTGAGAAAGTGTCAATTCAACAGAAAGATATTGTCTACAAAATTACTCTCTATCTCTTTTGAATAGGGACAAAATATAGGCTTTTTTTTTTTTAATATAGCAGTATTTCCCAATTCAAATATATGGAAGCACATAACTATCAGTTATCTTTGTATTCATAATACAAATATGAAGTTAATTGCTCTTGCTTTGCATGAGACCAGGTAAAGAGAATGGTCTAAGAAAGAGAGAGATGTGTAGCTTTATTAGTTTACTCAATGGTTTTGAGACAGAGCCTGTGACTTTGAATTATTTTACGCAGTACATGCATTTCACTGCCTGTTTGTGCCTGTGTAAGAGTGAATTATTACATATTACTTCCAGAAAGTTTGATTTGATTTAGAAACACTGCTTCTGGGAAGGTAGTACTATTTTTTTTTTCCCTAAATACACAGTAAAAGGTGAATGTATCTGTACCGAGCACAGTGAGATAGCAGGTCTCTCGAAATTATATATCTTTATTCAAGATACCACCTGTAGACCATTTTAAAATACATTTGACATTATAAAGCAATCTCTGGTTTGGGATTTTGGTTTGGTTTTTAACACATATAATTGACTTCCATTCCCTTTCTTTTCTCCTATATACTTACAAAATTCAGGTAAAAAGAAAAAAAAGCCCCTGTGAATTATACTCAGCAAGACCCTGCTACACACCACAGATAGTAATCATAGCTGTCCACAAGATTACTGTGGACTGTCAGAAAGCAAAACACATAAATTCTGAAAATGTTGTGGGTTGATTTCCCAAACTTCATAAAATAGACTGACTGTGCAACCCAAGTATCACAGGAAAATAATTGGAAAAGCAACGTGGGGTGATGTTATCATCACTGAGTATGAAAGCAATGCAATAACGGCCTTCCTTGTGTCTAAACCAGAAATTCACATCCATCACTGAAATCCATATGGATCATATAGACTTTGACAGCTACAGAAACAGAGTTCAGTAGTAATTGGAGACAGTTCCAGATAAGACAGCTGTACCTATTTTGACTGTCATTTTTTCAGTTCTCTAGAATTAACAACTAACTAGAAAGGGATTAAAATCATCATACTCAGTACTTATAGTATGGAAATCTAAATATTCCAGTTAGTTTCTGGCACTTTTCCTTCCTACACAATAAGCAAGGTCCTGCTTCAACTTCCTGCAGAATGCAGAACCAAAGATTGTTGGTTTCTAACACTTGTGGTAATAATAAGCAATAAATGCCACAGAGGAAAACAACTTTGTTTTCAACTATCCATCTCCTTCAAAGATGGAGCTTTTGGTAAGAGTACATCTCTACCTCTGGACAACCAAAGTGCCAGTCCTTGTTTTAGAGGCATAGGACACTGCACTGTGGGATCCAGCCTTCAGTGAAAGTGAAAACCAGAAAAAAGCACAGACCCAAATGTCCATCAAAAGGTACAGATAAAAGGCACTGCTGCACCCCATTCAGACTGCATAAAATTTATCTGCACATGTGTTCAGAACAGTGGGACCAACAAGGGCACAATGTTCACGACACAAATATCTCGTTCATCTTAGCTCCACCAACTTGCCTGAAAACAGTAGTGGACGAAAATGCTCCAGAAATTTATCTTCAATATAGTCTAGTTTTTTCACAGTGGGACTGCTTCTAATCCTAAATATTGTCAGATTATTTCTTTCCCACCCATAACAAACACCTTTCCTTTCTAAATCCGTATACTTCACTACTGTTGTGATCTTGCCAAGAGCACAAGTGAATTTCAAATGTCCCTAGTTCTCTGCGATCCCACACATTCGCTGTGTGTTCCACAACAATCTTATTATACCATAAAAGATGGATTACAAATGCTATGTACATGTAAACTGTGGTGCAGAAGGACTCTGCAGAGTACTAAGTAACCCTGGTACCTGCATTACACCTTTTAGCTCCTTCCCTGCCTTATGCCTAGAAGTCTTCAAAGGGAATCATAACACATGAGAAAAACACAGCACATACCTGAAACTTGTCCCAACACACAGCTAGATAACAACCCACAGGGGCATATCCCACTGTATGAGATGGGTACCATTTCTAGGTACAGCAACTTAGACATGGGAACAATGAAAACCTGGTGGGTTTATGTGTACATCGAACTTCACAAGTAATTTTCTACGACAGTATCTTCTTGGACTAGGAAGCATGGCAAAAATAAACTGCCCACTGCTTCTCCTCTAGCCTGAGGGACCAGGGATTATTCCTACCCTCTACTTTAACGTCTGATCCTTTCCAAGAACTAAGGCCTTCTATTCCAGAAAGGTTGGTCACCTGGACCTAAAGTCTCAAACTACGAATGTATCCCAGTTTGTTTCCCCTATCATTATAAATAAAGAAAACCAACCAATTAAGAAACCAAGTACTCTCTAGATACTGCAGAAGAGGGGGAATGAAATAGAGCTATTGTGTTATTTCTATAGTGGTTTTCAGAACACAACACTGCACTAATGTAAAGAAGACTGAAAAATTAGAACTCTGATTGTTCATTTATTATTTCAGTTCTTCTCTCCTGTTGGTTTCCCTGCTTGTGTAAGGAGATTGTGCTTTTTATTTTGTTTTTAACTGAAAGATGTTCACCTACTATCTGTCATGTCCCATGAACAATGAATATTACACAGATCAAAGACAGAGTTTGACACACAAAGTGTTGTTTTTTTTCTTAAGAATTACCCAGAAATAACAAATGGGCAGTGGAGCTGACAAAGACGTTGAGAGCATTTCAAGAAAAAAAGAAATGAGGTGACAGCATACAGAGACTTTGATTTCTATAGGATACAAGCCACCACAATTACTTTCATTAGCTGGTTGCTAATAAAAATACTCTGACTATTTTGTTATATTTCTTTCCTTCTGACAAGTAACCCATTACGAAAGACTATGAGCTGGAAGCATCTTCTTCCACATCATATTGGGCAAACTTGTTTGTAAATAATGCTTTCCGTCCTGGTCAAAAGACATTGCATTTAGCTTCTCTGAAGGAATATGAATTCACATGTTATCGAGAACACCAAGGGCAGAATTCTCCAAGAACAACAGAAAGGGCTAGACTTCCAATGCACTGTCCTTCAAGGTTGCTCAGGCAATATCTGTATGATGAATAACAGGTTCTGGTGACATGGGGCCATGCTACATGAATTACATGATTGCTAGCTTAATAAAACACCATGACTATCACACAGTTTTAAGAACAGAAAGATCACCGCCCTCTGTAGGAATGATTTGCTAACACAGATTGCATGACATGCTGGAAAACCCCCTCCTAACAAGATTCCTTAAAAAGCATAGAAAAAAACCACAATAATTTACACATCAGCTAAGAGGGGACAGGGGGCAGGCACTGCATCCAAAACACAAAGACACAACAGAGAAGAACACATTTTGAAGTATTGTTAATACCACATTGTAAGTTAATTCTCCTTTCCCCTCATTCTATCCTGTTTGGTTCCCCAGATTTCTTCAGTGTTTAGTAGTCTACATTTTCAATGTGTTCCATTGGCCTTACTTTGGTAATCCCAGTTCAAGAGTAACAATGGAAAAAATAGAGGTCACCAAGTGCTCTCCACAAAGGTGGAAGGCCTCCAAGATGAGTAAAGCATTGAAGAACATGACACTATATACATAGTTAAAGTAGTTTGGCTTATTCTGCCCACAGAAAAGACAGCTTCCAATACTTAAAAGGCAGATGATAGAGCAGATGGAGGTACACTCTATATAAGAATCAACAATGACACAACCAGAAGCAACAGGCAGAAACAAAAACAGTGGGAAAACAGTGGAAATAATAATAATAATAAAAAATAAACCCCACACTGGGAGGATCACTGTTTTAAGGAAACTTTCCTGTCCAGCCATCCAGGACAAACTCTGGCAGTCATACGCAGACCAGCTGAGCTGGGATCAAGGCCCCTTCACTCCGGGCAGCTCAGTGACCTGACAGGTGCCCCACTTGGCTCCCTATATACCCCACACTCAAACAGTTGGACAAGGTTTTCCATAGCAGAGTTTCAGTCGTCTGGATGCTTAAAATAATTTAATCGTGGTGCAATAACAAAATAAAAGCTAGAGCTGGTTACCTCTGAGCAGGAACACTGAACAAAGGAAAGCCCAGGTTTTTATAATCTCACAGTCTAAGCGCACCAAAGTCTGGAGCCATCAGCTCCTGCCGTGTTCCCTGAGTACCCAAACCCCCGGCTGGGCCACAGGTCCCTGTGCCCTTCGTTCTGCAAAGGGTCGGCACTTCATGGCCTCTCGCCTGGGGCTCTCAATACCCAGAGCTCAACCTGCAGCTCCCACCACAGCTGCTCACAGAGATACCAGCACGGAATCTATTCCTCAACAACTCAGCATTGGAAACAGGTTGCCAGACAAGTGGAGCAATCTGCCTCACTGGAAATATTCAAGACTCAGATTGACAGGGCTGTTGATAGACTAATCTTAAGCCCTGCTTTCAACAGAAAGTTGGACTATTTGATATTCAGAGCTGCCTTCCCACCTAGACTTTTTTCATTATTTCATACAGCTAAAATACTTTCAAAAATGACTCCAAGAAAGCTGGCATACTCCTTAGCCCTTTTTAATTCTACCTACATTCCACAAAAGTCTGTTTTCCACTCCTTTGAACAGTTATAAGCCACAAATTAGTGAGACTATATGAAATAGTAAAGCATATAAAGTATACACATATATACTTATAGACAGTCTAAATTTGGTGCCGAAGTAAAAAACGCATTTTCTCTAAGGGACTCCCCACTGTGTCCGAGTTTCCTGAACAACTCATCATGCCTCCCTTACTTGGCACCAGCATGTTTCAGCACATTGCTTTGATCAGTTTTAGCAGCTGTCCCCTGCATGCTCTGTTTCATTTGTGCTGGGGACAGACCTGCAAGGAGAAGCCCCACCAAGCGCAGGACCAACAATGGAAGTTTCACTATCTCCTCTCAGACCTTGAATAGTGAATAGCTTCCAGTATGCACAAGAGGAGAGTGCAGGATCAGCAACACAAAAGAAAAGAAGGAGATGTAGCCTAAGGGATATGATGGAGTTCAGAGCCTGCCATCCCCATCTGTCAGTGTTGATCAAGGACAATATGAGGACTCCAGGCAAAGTTGAGGAACCACAACTAGATCTTCATCCAGCTCCCTCCCTGTTATTTCAGACACAGACATCACAGAATCTGAAATCGTTCACAGCATAACAGCCATTAAACAGCATCTCAACTCTATTACCTAGCATGGGCATTTTACATTAGACCTTTCAACACTGTGATCGAGAGTAAAAGTTATTACAGGATTTGTGTAATTCTCAAAAAAGAGTAAAATTTGTCCACTTGGAAAGAGGCATTAAAGAAGCAGAAAGAAGTAATTATTCTCAAGAATGTCCAATGATATTACAAAGTACCCACAAAAGCAACCTTTTGTGAGGCATTAACCAGTTTAAAACTCACACATAATCATCTCTGTACAAACTAATTTTTAAGTGCAAATATAGTAACATATTTCTGTAATTCTAAATAAAAATGTCATTAGCTAAATTAAAAAAAAAAAAAGAAGTTTAAAAACCAAGCGACTATTTTAAGAACGACACTTGGTTATGGAAGCTGAACTATGTTTATGTGACTTAAATGTTTTGCAACTATACCTCAAGCCTGTGGCACAGATAACTTTCATAACCACAATACGGGATCTGACAAAGCAATGACTTGCTGCAATCTGTCAATTTTTAGAAAAAAAATCCCAAACCAATCCTTCTTGTTTGATACAGAAACATGTATGACTTTGTAAGAGTGTAAAGGGAAAAGCAAGCCCTTTTTTTCCCCACACATATACAAAAGACATAAACCACAAATTTTCAGCAGCAAACAGTATTCCAGTTATAACAACTCAGAATAGGCAGTTCCCAACATATTTCAGTACAGCTTGGTAAACATATTTACAGAAACTGAATCTGTTTGCAAAGTAATTGAAAAGGCTTTTATGTGCAGTTCACACTTGCAACTCAGAGTATTTTTTTTTAATGCGTGTATTGGTGAGATGTGCAAGGCAGACCTGTTTGAAAAAAAATCATGAGGGAAATTCACAGCTGAGAAAATGAATTTTCACGCAAGGGAAAATACACAGGAAAATCAAAACTATATTAAAAGATCAAACAGAATTGAATATAAAATGTGCCACTCAGAAATGTCATTAACATTTTAAAAGACAAATGTATTAAATATTATCAAACTTTGCTAGTAGAAACTATAAACCCTTCCAAAATGTGCAAGTGTATGTGATGGAGCCTCTCAGACTTGGATGGGTATTGTGCTGAATGCATGTCTTAAAAGTGATTTTTTTGTTTGATAGCAGATGATCAGTTAAATTTACAGACAGGAAGAGCTACACATTTTTAGTAAATATTGCTGCAATACCTTGGTAGATATATAGCAGCTATTTTTATATATTTGTATGTTGAATGCAAATTAACAACACTTCAAATAGATTTGTCTTTTTTTTTTTTTAAGACAACACCTCAGTAATGGATAAAAAAGGACAAACCTTCCTCAAGTTCTTCACTCTTATTTTCCTGCTCAATAGCACTTCTAAATTATTCTTTGATATATTCTAGTATACTTCTATTAAAGCTTTTTCCTATTATATGTCAATAAAACTCATCACACAGTAAAAGGAATCATAGCACAGTAGAGACAGTATTTTCCTATCTGAAGTAAGAGGTGTTTGCATGAGCTCCTGCAAAGTGTAATTGTCCTACTTATTACACCTCCCATGACAGAATCAACATTTAGCTCTGAGAAACCCAGCAACAGTTAGAATCATAGAATCGTTAAGGTTGGAAAAGACCTTGATGATCATGGAGNAAAGCATCATGGCATCACAACCATAAACCTAACAGCATTGTGTTCACCACTAAACCAGATCTCCAAGTGTCACATCCACATGCCTTCTGAATACATCCAGAGATGATGATTCCACTTCCCTGGGCAGCCTGTTCCAATGCTTGACAAATCTTTAGGGGAAGGAAGTTTTCCTAGTATCTAAAGTCCCCTGGTGCANAGTTTTCCTAGTATCTAAGTCCTATGAGGCCATTTTATTTCATCCTATCACTTGTTACTCAGAAGACTGCCCTCCACCTGGCTACACCCTCCTTTCAGGCAGTTGTAGAGAGTGATAAGGTCACTCCTGAGCCTCCTTTTCTCCAGGCTAAACAACCCCAGCTCCCTCAGCTGCTGTTCATCAGATTTGTGCTCCAGGCCCTTCACCAGCTCCACCACCTTCTCTGGAATCACTCCAGCCCCTCAATGTCCTTCCCGTAGTGAGGTGCCCAGAACTGAACACAGGATTCAAGGTGTAACCTCACCAGTGCTGAGCACAGGGGAACAATCCCTGCTCTGGTCCTGCTGGCCACACTATTGCTGATACAGGCCTGGATGCCATTGGCCTTCTTGGCCACCTGGGCACACACTGGCTCATGTTCAGATGCTGTTGCCCAGCACCCCCAGGTCCTTCTCTGCTGGGCAGCTTTCCAGCCACGCTGCCCCAGTCCTAGAGTGCTGCACGGGGTTGTTGTGACCCAAGTGCAGGACCCAGCACTTCACATTTGACAGACAAATTCTGGTGGCAAAGCCCTCATTCCAAATGTTCTAATTATCACTTACTCTTAACAACATTAACTGATTAGTACATCAACATCTGTCTATCAGGGTGGTTTTCTGCAGTGTACATCTACACTGGCTGTACACACTCCAATAATAAATCCCTTGTTATCAATTATGTTTGAATAATCCTTTCTGTATTTATCAAAAAATCTCCAAAAGTTTTTGTTGTGGTTTTCAAGATGTGTGCTTTTGTTCTTTAATATTGTTTCTCTCTGAGAAGTGTGCATCAATATTTGGTTTTTCTCAGTTCCAGAAACTATCTTGAACAAATTCCTTTCTCCATAACAAAGACATGGCTTTTTTTTCCCTCAAACAAGGCCACAGTACCAAAAGGCTCTATGTAAACGCTTCCTACATGGTCGCTGAGAAAACCTGAGAGTTGGCTAAAAGCTAGTTTCAGGCAGGTGACTTTGGATGATGTTTTTCTTCACCACAGCCGCCTCACTACCTTGTTATGTTGCTCTTAAAGCTCTTTGAACAGATCCTCCACTAACACTTAATGAAAATGATTTACACAGCAGATCTAATTCATGCAATACAGGCAGAGTATTTCCATACAGAACTTCTTGTTACCAGTTTATAAAATGACGTGCTATGTGCACTCCTAACTCATAAATTTGCAAATTACGTAGGGTATTTATGTCTGGAAAGATATATTACCTGTTGTAGGTTTAATTCACTGAATCTTCACTAATCTTTGGAATTATTTCTTAATATAAATTGGATATTACAGTAATTAACTGTAACATAACATGGGTTTTCTTCAGTATTCTTTTCAATTGTAGTTGTTTTCAGTACTTTCCACAGTTTTTTTTCTCATTAGCTTTGCACCTTGTTTTCAGATCAATTAATCGGCATAAGAAATAGCAAGATCTCTCTTGCTTATTTTAAATGAAATCACCTTTACAGTTACATATTACTTTGTACTCTTGAAATCTACTATTGAAAAGACTACTACCCAGTCTGCTACTGGGTTGGAAGGAAAAAAGTTTCCTCTGAAATGCTACAGAACACAACAGGATTTAAATCTGCTCAAAGTGAGATCTTGTTTGTTTTGTACGAAAAAAGTTATTTCTCAGGTTAAAAAGAGGCATTTAAACATTCAATTCAACCAAAAGAACATGGTAACATTTCAATCCAGTATGTCATCGCAAATGAAGACTGTTTTTACTACAGAATACTGTAGCACAATATGTGTAAGAGGCTAATGATTAATACCTAAAAATATTCATTCTACGATAATGCTGTTCTAACCCATTAGCAGGATCATTACTCATGAAACCAACTCATCCTCAGGAAACATTCTACAGCAAACTACAAAGTACTCATGTGCTTTTGAGCCCAGTGGATGACTGTGATTTATTGCTGATGTGCTGATAATACCCAGGCAGCAATGTACCTACTGTATGATAGCTTTTGTGTTGCTGTTTCATGAAGCTTCAACAGAAACTCAAATTTTGGTATCAGAGGTCTGCTACACTAGTTAGATCATTTCTTCCACAACAGTTTAAAACTTCTGCCATTCTGAAATCCTGATGCATCCTACAAAACTGGGGGTCTGAGGCCCCTTCTTTCTTTTTATACCCTAACCAATGATTTGCTTCACTTATCTTTCAAGAAAAAAAAAAAATATATATATATTGGGGGTTTTTTTTCTAAATTCTGATATTTTTTCTGAGATAACTTGCAAAAAACACACCTCCAAACTTTCAGAGAACTGATTATCAGGGGATTTATCCATGTGACTAATAATTGAGAAAAAAAGAATCAGAGTGAAAACAAGCCCATAATTCTCATCCATTTTTATTCATTTACATTGCAGCAGCAGGTATGAGTACGTGCCATGCACTACAGCCATGTTACTGGCACTTTACAAAACACATACAAGATACATAAAACTTGTCTCCAAACAGTTTAACAATGTACATGTGTCATTTCTGTTGATATCACTCAATTCTGCACACCTCACAAATACACACAGCAGTGAGGTTAGATCAAGGGCTAAAGGAGTTGATCAAGGAGTTGATAAATACCTAATATTAAAAACAAGCAAAATATTTTAAAAACAAAGCAGCAAAAACCCAAGAAAAATAATTTTGAAGCTGTTTGCATTTACAGACCATGTAATTTCTATTAAAAAAATCTACAGATTTATAGACTACTTATCTTACATACATTATCATACTCAAATTATACTGAAAACCTTTAGTGATTTTTTTTCTCTTACAGAATATAATGTTCTAACAGCTTCTGGAGATTGCAAAAACAGTTTTGCTGAAATTTTCAAATAATATTTCAATTTTTAAACTTCTGAAAATTACATTTTCAGTGAAACCATTTCTACCTGAAAGCATTTAATCAAATTTTGTCAAGCATAGCTGGCTGTGATATAAAGTCAGTCTAGACACCATATACACCACAATCACTGAAGCTACTGAATAAATAAAATTAGTAATAATTTTAAACATGAGGCATTATTTAACACAAATATTTAAATTATTACAGGATTATAAATGCATCTATGAAAAATAATTTATGAATGCATAGTTTGTTAGCAATAAACCAAATACTTAAATTATTAAATTATGCAAATTTAATGGCTAACTCTATAAATTAAATATTCACCCTGACTACTTGCTAGGCAATCACTGTACATGATGTGGTATCTCTACAAGTCCAGATATCGCAAAGAAAACAGGAACATATAAATTTAGAAACACTGTCAACACCTAAAATTGCTGGATATCATTACACAATGTTAATACATGTCAGTAGTATAAAAATGGAAATCCTAAACAGAGTGATGAATAGTTGCTGTAACACTGCCAAAAGACCAGAAGGGAGCTCATACAAGAAGTTTTCCAATGTAGGAGTGACTTTGCAAATATTTATTTAATACTAGTATAGGAGCGAACATATACTGATGTCTCTGTTACAGCTCTGAGCATGCCTAGTGAATACTGAGCAGATTTAAATCTGAAACAGAAGGTTAACAAAATTTGTAGATCTATCATTTTAACTCTAAAAGCTTCATCATGCTCTCATGATATCCACCATGGTTATGACTGAGAACCTTGAAAGTATTGTGAATAGGTAATGATAATGATTCACCAAATGATCACAAATAGCTACTCAGAGTGATTCTAAAGAGTGCAACAGGCATGTGAAAAACTTTAATGTTACCTTGTGCTTCATCTGTCGGTAACAGTATTATTTTTAATTGGATTTTAATACTAGTGCTCCCAGATTAAATCAGTGTTTAAAAGGCACTTTCTCTTTTAACATGTACCTTTATTCTACCACTCATTTCCTCTAAGGACTCTACAATTTGCAAGATGAACGAGACTAGTTGGAACAAACTGAAGTGCCAACAAGCCACATCTAGTAACAGTAAGAAAGACCTTCTGATCGATCATTTTAATTTGAGTTACAACCACCAACCAATGGTTCACTAGAGGTTTCCTCTACACTTAACAACAAACATGGAATAAACTACTCTACTTGAATGGGTCACTTGAGATCAGTCCAAAGACTGATCCCTTAATATGGGTTCTCTGTTAAAAATGTACAATTGAATTCCAGGGAATAAAACCAGTCTTCTCCAGCAGATGGCAAACTAAAGAAGTTCTCTTAGGCTTCAGTCACCCTCCAGGGGCAGGAAACTTCAAACCTGAAGTTAAGAGGCTACCACAAGCTAGCTATGAAGGGCTTCGGTGCAAAGCCTCCAAGCCCACAAGCTACAGGCTTCAGCTGTGCAAAGACCTAGAATATGCCAGAAGAAAAAAGAAACAACCAAACAATCCCAAAAAACAAAAAGTAAAATTCGTTCAGAGAAAAGCAAATTAAATCAGAAATATGAAAGGTACTTATAGCCTATTTTACTGAATCTAATCTTGTATTACAATGCAGAACAAAACACTACACTGTGTTCCTAAACTATCTTCTCCTTCGGAGAGTTAAGTGCGGCATAGAACAGAAGCAACAAAGCTTGAACCTGTATTTCAAACACTGATAGGAAAGCAAGCTATTCCTCAGTGATGGCAATATTTAATAAAGACTAAGGCTCAGTGAATCTAAGTTGACACAGTTGCTTTCTTACATAAAAGTGAGACCCAAGAACAAGGAAAGCTAAATATAAGAACTGATCTACAATTCTAAACCATAAAAGAACCGAAAAAGGAACACAAAAAATGTTTCTTAAAATGCAAAGAGCATAGAAATTTGAAAATTATTATTACTTGGTACTTGCTGTACAATTTATTATATTTTCATTGACAGGAATACAGGTTAATTTTGTTTAAATACTTTCATTGTTACAGAATTTTACTTGTAAATATATACTTTGACACATACTTAAATTGTATTTATAGATGCATCTATATAGAGAGAAGTACATGCACAAACATATCTTTATTAAGCAAACAGAGGGCTGAACAAAAATTCTAGACATACTGTCAACACTGCAGAAATTTCTCTATGGCTTCTGCTGCAAATTCTGCTTTTCTGAGACAGTCAAGCAAAGACATTAAGTACAGATGTCTAACACATAAAACTAAGTATTATGTCAATTTCCATTACTCTGATAATGCAGTACCTGCATTCTTTTCCAATTCAGAAATAGAGAATATATCAAAATAGTCTCATATTTTCCTGTGGAGCACAGCTATAACAAGGTATGTATATGACCACGATAGCCAAAAAATTTGGATCTGTTACATTCCTTAAAGTATTTAACACTGAATGGTTTGTAAAACAGGGAAATAGTATTTTTCTAACTTAAAATTAGTCAACAAAGTGAGGAACATGGATATCAAATCACTTGTAAAAAATTACACTGACAACTAGTCAACATAATAAAAAATAAACTAGATAAATAAAAAGGAAAAGAAATTATAAATGCAGTAATCTCTATATCATAAGTGACTGATCAGAATTTCTAGAGTATATTTCTATCTACTCATCAAACTCCAGAAAATCAGTATACAAATATAAATAAATCTAAATGGTCTTGTAAGGCATACCTTCCCTTATGGAAATGTGGGAGTTAGTATCACATTTTTTGTTTCTTGGTTGGCCGGGTTTTAGGAAAATTGCTCTTGCTGCCTTAATTGAAAGGAAGAAATGCTCCTCTCTTCCAGTCTCATTTCCTTGAGTCCTCCCACTCCAAATCAGTTTTGTCACTCAGAACTGATTTTCCAAGCCTTTACAAAACAATCTTTTTTTCTCCATGTCCTCCTACCACACTGATGAACATAACAGTCTAACTTAAACCACCACCACAGGGAACCCACAAACTCAAGTGAGCATCTTTAGCAGATACCATTTCAGGCCACTGCAAACACACTCAGCTACATACACAACCCTCTTGTATTAAATGAAATAAAAAGTAACTACAGAAGATACATTATTAATATACATTTTATTTTATATTGATTGATATTAAAACTTAATGATCACTTTTATTAGTTTAATCAATATTTAATATTAAAATATTTTTCAAATACAGGCTTCTTTGGAGTCTGAGCCCAGCTTTTTCATAAACCTATCTTAGGTTAAGATCTCAGTAACAGTTACAAATCAATAATTCAGTAGAAGTTTTTTCACATTTAAGGCTAAGTACATACCTCAATCTCCAACTCAGCCTGAAAAGACTTCTTTGGAAATCCTCACTGAAAACCAAGTAATTAATTAATCAGAACAATTTCTTAAAAGAAAAGTGTCCTATAGGCCCACTTGGTAAAAAAGATCTTAGTTTTTAACATTCAGCAAAGTTTCCTGTTAAAAATAGTCCATCTTCCAGAACAGGTTCCCAGTCCAAAACCAGGACTGGCTCCAACAGCCGTTACCAACTAGGTAACAAAACTCTGGTCAGCTGGCCCCTCAATCCAATAGAGGCTATTACTGCCAGCATATGTGGTGGTGGAAGCAGGGCGGGCTGAGTGACTGTGGATACATCTCAGTCTTGCCTAACAGCAGTACTTCACCAACTTGGGTACTCCAGTCTTGGCCCTGAACTTCTCTAAAGGCAAGAACTTTTTCTACTCATTACAAAATCTCTGGATAGGCATGAGAACAAGACCTCTGCTTTCCTTTTTTTCACCTGTGTATGTTGAATAGAACAATGAAAGAAATTACACTGCTGGGAAATGGTCAGAGGTTTTCTTGCATGGTGAGCCAAGAGCACACAATCCATAAAGTTCTTCATACTTCACCAATAGGTAAAATTATTTTGCTCTGGTTTTTTCTGACTTATTTCCAGCTGCTAACCTTTACTAAAAACTCCATAAACTAAGACATGCCTCAGGAGTCAGTTGCTCCAATTCCCCTGGAATATATTTGCCAAGAAAGGGCAGGTGGCCCAAACAGCAGTCTGGATGGAAACGTGATCAACCACATAAACATTTGGGAACCCTTGTGCCCACAAAATTGAATGGGAGTTGGCAGGTATGAGAGGGTACATTACATATCTTATTCCCATAGATTGGGAGCACATAAAACTGATTAGTTACCCATTGCAAATACATGAAAGGACATGGCACACATGGACTTGGCCAGAGTAACAATATTTAGTGGGAAGGAGACTGAATTTGCTTAGATAGCCTATTCTGATTCTGCTGAGCCAATCATATGTTCAAAGAGCTAAAAAATATCAGTGTGAACATTGCTCTGTTACACATTAACAGGAAGCAATCTGTATTTGATTTTAAATTCATACCACTTAGCATGCCCACTATAGGTGAAACACTGAACAGGAAGCATAGGAAGTCCTTCAGCACCGTGTTCATGACAACATCCTTCCAGCAATCAACATGAATGCGCACATAGAAAGGGTTTCTGCTTGAGGTACTGTGTGCAAAACAGAGGCAGCAGATTTTCAGAGGTAATGAAGTTCAGAGAAGTTAGGGCTTCTGTCATCAAAATGTTTCAGGAAATTTAATTTCTTCCTATAGTAGCACCAGAAACGTCACTGGTGTTATTAGGGAGTGAGCAATTTACAAGACAGGTAGACAGAACAGAGTTCTACTTTTTCCCGGTACTAGTAGCAATGCTATCGTATTTGCCACAATCAAATTGAACCTGTCATGCATACATATGGGTGTTCATGCATACTTAAACAAAAATATTATTTGGTTTTGGTTTTTTTTTAAGTTTTGTGGTTTTTAACTGGACTGGCTGCTGTCTTGAAAAAATGCATGAATTCAAATTTGAGGGTTAAGCATCTTCCCAGATTAGAATTATCACTATTTAAGGAGACACAGATTGACACATCTTTCCTAAACTTTAATTATACTGTATGATTCCTGCAAAGAACATATTCATAGGCTGACAGATTAGATTGGAACACTGCCCGGTGGGTTTTGCTTGACATGACAATACCCAGCAGTTGGTTACCTAACCAACCCCATCAGTGTGTCCTCCACACTTGCAGGTTTCCATTCTTTCTTTCATTCTGGCTCGAATGTCCAATTGTTCCTGGTGCCATTCTTCTTTTGTTGTATTAAAACCTGACTTGTTTTTATAACATTTTAAGCTTGCTGTAAGTACGAATACATTGCTTTTCAAACAGGGAAAAAAGTATGGTTGAGTTTTCTTCCTTTTTGTTCTGTTTTTCACCTTTTTTTAATAATACACCCTTTCTAATACAACATTTATTGATTTATTTTACAAACAATTCGTCAAATCACAGTTGTAATGGCATTTACTTTATCCTCATATAAAATCCCCAAATTGTTGTGACACATGAAATTGCAGTGTGCTTTAAAGAAGTGCTTATTACGGGAGGACCCTTACAAATGAGGTGAACAGATACCTTTCTAGCCTACCCACACTCCAAATTTACCTTCAGGTATCAAACCCTAATCTGGTATGTTGGATCAGTTAAGCAGCATTTCAAGAAAACACACAAGAGTATTCACATCACCAAACATTATGCATACTAAATGCTTAAGTAGGATCATTACAGAATGTAAGCTTCTTTGCAAAAGCAACAGATACAGAGAGATTTCCTCAGAGCTTACTAAGGATGAGTCTAATTTATGAGCTCCAGACTGCTGCAGAAATCCACACTTACCATACACTGAGTCTGAGAGGCGGTCTTGATCTAGACATCTAAATACCCCCTGAAGTCACAATAAGTAATGTTATAAAAAACATGTTACTAAGTTTACACATTTAATGCTATAAACGAAAGTACTTGTGGTAGGAACCGTACAATTTCTGAAGTAAGAACAAATTTAGCTAAGAGATAACCAATACATTATGTTGTTTCTGATACAGTAGAGGCCTTTTTCCTGCCTTGCGTTAAATTGTGGATTAGATTTCCAACATTTTGAAGTTGTAAAACCCCAAGTACTGTGTTAATGCAATCCTAAAATCACATATAGTCCAGGTGGTGCCTAACACAAAATGCCTACAAATTGGTTTTGGGTTTTGTATTTGACAGAGTAACTGCTTGTATTGTGTATTTTTCTTGATAAGCCAGCAAAAAGGGCACTGATAATACTTCATTGATTTAACCTTTCAGCCAAGTGACTGGTGTTTGCAACTGTATTCCTAGCTGGTTTCTGGTAATACTTATGGGATGCAGAGCTTACCAGTTACTTACAACACCTGCAAATTTTCAAGTTCCTGTAACACTGACGAGAGGTACTGACTCTCACAGACTTTTTATTTATTTCTGCTTGACTTCATTCTAGCAATAACATTGTCATTCTCAAAATGACACTCCTTTGTTTCCAAATGGAAAAAGGATGAAAAAGGACTCTGAGAAACTGGAAGCCAAAGTCTTCCCTGTTCTGTTTAGGGCAGAACTGAACACTTCCTTGAAAAAAATACCATGAGATAAAGTATTCACCATGCTCCTCTTACATGTTAAATGGGCAAATTAACTATAAAATCAGTAAGACATTTTTATTTTAAAAAAAATTGCAGGCCTCTGATGCAGTTGAAAGCAGCTGAAGTTAGCTGCAAGAATATTAGTCCTTATAGGAAAAGGCCAGGAAAAACTAGTTTTGCATTTAAATTTTAAAAGAAAATAATGAAAAATAAAGAAGTAGCATCTTTACACTAAACATCTATTATTTTACAACACAAACTATATTAATGAGTAATACAGCATTTTGACTACATCACTGATAGTTCAAGGGCATGGGCAATCCCTTCCATTATATATATAATACAAAGTAAAAATTTGTTTACATGGTTATACTTTTTTTTTAAATAGAAAAGTTGTGTTACTTAGCATTTTAGGTATCTGTTGCACCATTAAAATCAAAACCTAACCAACACAGTACAGGTAAGATTTTCCTTTGAGGAAGGCTATGATCAGTAAGCATCTACCTCTTTATTGACTACTTCTTCCTCAGAGTTTTCTACATCATTAGGCTGTCAAAGCAGCAAATTTATATTCTCTACTGATTAAATTGTAGCTACAGCCACTGAGCAAGATTCTTGCTCTGAACATAATAAAAATCTATCAAACGAAATCACAGATTAATTGTTATTTGTCAGGCCTACTGAATAAGTATCAGTTATCATCTTACTCTCAACAAACATGATAAGAAAAATACTATTCCACCAGGATAATTTTAAAATAAGCACTAAGGCTTTTTAAGACAGTCTGTAAGCCATTTTTTAATGTATGATTCATTTCAAAATAGTTTTCTTTTTGGAAGAAAATATTTCACTAAACATTTGAGGCATACAACAAATTTTCATATAGAGTGGATGAGTCAGCAAAAATTTCAGAAAGGTTTTCAGATCTGATCAAAACCCAAAATAATCTTTCACCTGCAGAAACAGAGAATGTTAAAACCTTACTGAAGCATAAATAACGATCAATAACCAGAAATCATACAATTCCACTTCACCCTATATCTAAATTAATCTTGTTAAATTCATTCACTATTCAGAGTATTGCCTGCAGAAACACAGAGCAAAGCGTCCTCACTTTGTGAGAGTCCACACTTCAATTGTTCTCACAAAACACTGCAGGTAAATCTTTCACATGTGACTTAAAAATCTTATTTATTTCTTTGTTGCATCATTGCACAGATGTCAGTAAATAAAACAAAAACCACATTCACCTACTCTAGTGGTATTTTATCATCATCATCATCTCTGTCCTTTTAGAGAAGGTATGAATGTTGCAGCTTTCCTAAAAAATTTTATTTATGTACCACTGAATCGCACAACATAATCCTAAATATCCATAAACTGAAACATTGCTAAAATCTCCTTTCATAGCATAATGTCATCAATGGTCTCATGGGTGTTCCATCACCCTTGAATCGCTATGTTTTTCCCTAGCAAAGTACACACAGATTAATGTAAATGCTTCTCTATAAACTTGTCCTCAATGGATACTCCTCACATTCTATAAGTCAAAACATCTCCCTAAAGACTCTCATACTTTCTGCATTACAATCCAGCCCTAGCATCTTTTGGTAGTTAGAAGCACCATATTCCTTAAATATGCAGAAAACTATAGGTTTTGCTTCATCTCTATTTTGCAACACACATTTTAAGTAAAATTATGCTCCTTTGAAGTATAATGCACTTCAGAAACAGCTGTGTGCCAGACCAGTAACGCTATGCTTGAACATAATGCTCATCTTTCAGTAAGTCTGCTGTTGTGGAGAGTAGAATGGCATAGGAAGCAGTTGCTGTGTACAAGCTGCAGAGAGTTTCTACATCTTTAGAAGCTTATTTGCAAAGTCAAGAAGAAAAGGAAATGGTTTGAAGACATAAGCCCTTCAAGTAAATATAGTGATGTACAGAACTCTTGTAAAGCATGTGAAAAAATGAAAATAGAAAAAGGGTCAGATTGGGCTTGGCCCTGTCCTTTCAGGGACTAAGCAAAGCAATATGGACACAGGCCAGTCTGTAAGGCAGCAAATTAACACCCATTTTCATGCATTGCAGGTCCCATTTCCTTTCATAACCAGAGAAGCTTTGCAGAATGAAGGTCATGGCTCCACTTTTCCTCATTCCAAAGTCCTCATGAAATAAAAAAATGCAAGTGAAATGCCATTCAGTGATGAAGCTACAAGAGCACTTGCTTGTAACAGGGAAGATGACCTGCTCCACTATGCTGGAGCAGAACAACTGAGATCTGGGAGGAGAGGCAGAAACAGCATTTTGTATTACAGGGATGCTCAATGACAAGTAAGAACTTTCAGTCAGAAATAAGTTGCCTTTCCCTTGCTAATTCCCCCACAGAAACCTTAGATATTCAATTTATTCCATTTATGGATGGCCATGAGCATGTTCATGCATTCACACAATGCTGAAATCAAGATGTTTGCTACTCCACTGGAAATGTATTCAGGATTAACTAAATGTGGGCAGCAGGCAACACAAAGTCATTCAGATGGGAACCATGTTTGTTCTTTCTTCTCTCCTTCCTGAAATAAAAATTAAGTTTCTATTTCATCTCATGGAATCAGAAGGCCAATTTATTGTATTGTCATTCTGTGGAATACCGTTGCAATAAAGAAATCAATAGTTTAAAGAAAAGTAGTGTTTTTAACAACAATGGTTGACCAACAAAGCCTCAGTGACAACATATGCCATCATAATTAAGCCCTTTTAGCAGCAATCACGGCCATCTTGACTGGGTTGGACTGATCAAATTATCTAATATAGTAAATCAGTTTTATTACCCGAGATACAGCCATTGGATTGGTGTCCGACTTATGGAAAAATATTTCAGACATCATTTCTGAGTGTGTTTACTTGATTGGTTGCTGTGGTTCATTATTTAATTATGAGAAACAAATTACTTAATTGAATCCCTATAAACTGACGGTTCCCAACAATTATTTAATGAAGGATATGGAAGAAAATAATACTCTGATGCAAAAGCTAAAGGCTACATACTAAATTGCAAAAGCAAAGACCTACATCTTCAACTTTCAACAGAAAAAGCTAAGCTATATTTAGAAAATATCTATTAAATAAATAACCTATGAAGGCATAGAAATGTAAGCATTTGTTATAGCTTCTGAACATTTAGTTAATCAAGTATTACAAATATGTCAAGAAGTACAATTATTTCTGGGCAGGTTAAGTCTTACTGGAAGCAAAAAGAACAAGTGTGACTTGAAAAAAAATTCTGCAGACTAATCAGTAAAGTCAGCTGTAAAATCTACATGTACACAAAAATATTTCATGCAGAGAAAGCTTCCTCTGCTCACTAAGAGCCCTCATGAAGACCTCTGTGCCATGGGTTTGCAAGACTTCAGAAAGTCTATCGTATGCCACTATATCCTTACATTTTTCCCACAGAAAATCACTACTCAACTGAGCAACATTTCCAGCCAAAGAAAAAGACGGGACATGCTTCAAAGCAGCAGGAAACAAATCTCAAGAGCAGTGAATAAGTGCTACCCAGGAAAAACTGAGCACTTTAGTTCATAACAAAAACTAAATCACTGAAGCCCCATCTGTTGGGAAGTGCCTCAAAAATTTCACAACAAATTGGAACTGACATTATAATCAATTCATGACTATGAAGAACTCCATTGGTGAATAGATGTATTTGATTTCTATTTCCTGAATTGGCATATTACTTTCAAGGGAATCTCTGAGCAAGCCTGCTAATCTCCATATACTAACCTGAAACAAGTCAAGTTCCAGCTTTAATCATTTATTGTAACTCCAAGTTCTTTTAAACGGACATTAGGCCATTGTTCCCTATAAAGCTCAATTCTGGAATAATTTTAGTTTTCACATTGCTTTGATTTCAGAGAGATACAGGGAAAAACTACTGTAAGTGTGTAGTTCCATTAACTTTCAAAAAGCGCTCTTTTTCAGCTTTGATTATGAAAATTTAAGTACAGAAATATGCTTCAAATAGAAAGTATACAGTGAACTAAATATGGATACAAACCCATCTATGCCACAGCAAAACAGAGCATCCACATTTTTAATTCACCTGACTACAATATAGTCACATGCAGCAAATACCTCAGGAACCAACACTGAAATAGAGACTAATTACTACTTGTCTGAGGTAATTAAAGGTACCTGTCAATATCTTAGAGAAGAGGGAGCTAAGGCAGATGAACTATTAAATCAGTCAGTTAATTGCAAAAACCTGGTTCCCCTCCCTCATTACTGGGAACACACATGTAGATGCTAGCTCACCGTTTAGTCCTCCTGCCTGCTGAGCTCTGCCAGTCCTGTCCTGGCTCTCTCCAGCCCAGCCCCTCTGCAGAACCCTCCCCTATGGTGTCTATCTCTTAGCCTTTTATTCTCCAGATACTGACCATTCTGTCTAGATTTTTCACTTTTGTTTCTAGCTGCAGTTTGCCTCACTATTTGTGTTAGGTTCCAGCAACTAAACCTGGACTTTACTCTCTTTTAGAGTGTTTTCTGTGTAAATGGAAGATGGGGAAGCTGAGGGAAGAAAAGACTATCTGAAGTTAATCTAGCATTGACAATTAGAACCATTTATTCAGAAGAAAACAGCAAAGGTGGAAAAGGCCTCCTGAACAAAGTTGATTCATCCACATAAAATATTAATTAAAAAGGAAACCCAAAAACTGTTCATGCAGTAATAAAGGATTACTCAGAGATGTTTCAGCTCTCCTATTTGTCTTCATCAGACAATCTGATACAGACTTAGCTCATTCTGTTCAGACAATGAAAGTTCCCAGTGTACTCAGGTAATGCTTCAGATTTGTAGTATATTAAGCCATAGAAATACCAAATCTTAGGATCATTTATGTTGGAAAAGACCTTAAAGGTCATTAAGTCCAATCATAAACCTAATACTGCCAAATCCACCACTAAATCATGTCCCTAAGCACCACATCAACATGTCTTTTAAATACCTCCAGAGATGATGACTCACCAGCTTCCCTGAGCATCCTGTTCCAACACTTGATAAACCTTTCACTGAAGAAATTTTTCCTAATATCCAATCTAACCCTCCCCTGGTGCATCTTGAGGCCATTTCCTTTTGTCCTATCACATGTTACATGGGAGAAGAGACCAACACCCACCTCACCATCACTTGCTTTCAGATTCCAGTTCACAAGTTTGTTTCTCCCCAGATAAGTATTTATTGCCTTAGATTCCATTAGGTGTTCTAATGTCTTTTTTCTTTTGGTCTGGCATTTTCAGCTTGCTCCAATATTTTAAAGAAGACAGTGTTTACTGCAGTAAGCATCTTTACATACCAGAAATTCTACAGCCTGTGTCCTATCAATTGGTTATAAGGCAATAGTGCATATACAGAGTTCATGACTCTTTAATCCTAAATTGTCTGCTTCCCAGTACAGATACTATCAGGTATTTTCTAAAAATACCTGAAAAAGCAAGAAAAGGCGTTTTGCTCTCATGCTGAAAACTTGTCCATAACCTATTAAAAATGAGGACAGACCAGCAAAACTGTCCACCTGTTCAATAAAGGATTAAAACAGCAGTTCAGAATGCATAGCTCACTTCAGACATAGTAAGTTGTACTTGTAGTTTCTAGATAGTAAAACTATCAAAACAAGGTTTTGGTATGTATCAGATCAAACTAATTTTCTTTAATAAAAAAGTATTTATCTGAACTGCTCCATTCCCTAGAAAAAGTGTGCAAGAAGCATACAAATGTCAACCACTTATAAAGAAGTCAACTTGATGTCCCATATCAAACCAAATGAAAACAAATGTTTATAAAACAGGTCTATCAGATACGTTCACATTTGGTATGCAAATATCACACAAGTAAAGGTAACTCAAATCTACATTAGAATTCAAGAGTCAAATGTTACTTTTTCACCAGAAGACATTCAGACCAGTATTTGTGCAGGTTCACAATTTCATTTCACTGTTCCATTAACCCTGCAGTGCTGTGCCTTATTTCAGTGGTCGCAAGCAATGCTGCAACTCATCATATTGTAAATATATGAGAATCCCAACTCATTTGTTATTACCCTTTATCCTATTCATTGAATGCTGCAACACCCAGTGGAATACAAGTATGTTGTGATATTATTGGACCATCTCGTGACATGTAAGGACAAGTTGAAACACACATATATTTACTGGTTTTAACACTTGAAGTTGCAATCTTAATAACTTTATTTATGGTTTGTTTTTTTTTTTTTTATGAAAATATAAAGAGAGAGAGAGAGAGAGAGAATTTAAAACATCCCCACCAACCAAAAGTGAAGCTGATAAACCATTTCTTGCCCTATCCAAATCCTTCAACAGCTAAAGTACAGGATGCATGAACCCAGAAGTACTGTCAAAGTCCATCCACAAAGGAAAAGAAAATCACACATATCCTTACTTCTGGCACATGGTAATACAGGAAAGTTAACCAAAACTTTTGCTTGAGTAAACTTTATTCCTGATACATAGACAAAAGAAATTGGAATGGGTATTGCACTTTCTGGGAGAGGTTTGTGAACAAGAATTCCCATTTTTATTTGCTTTTTCCTACCAGTCAAAAAACATAAATCTAACTTCCCAGGTGTCTGAAGCACTGCTAATATATATTTCATGGTTGGATAAACATAAAAATGCCTACATGAACAGGAAAAAATAAGAGCTGAAACATGCTGCTGTCACCAGTAGAGCTAAGTCTCACCCAAAAGATAGATGCAAGGTTTCTAAAAATTTTAATCTTTCAAAAACTAAAGAAACATAAACTCACAAGTAAGTTTGACCATGCAATATATTTGAAGAAATTTTCAACAAACTCAAAAAATATCTTGAGGTTTTGAAATGAGTATAAAGGGTTATTTTTATTTCTTTTCAAAGTGTTTCAGTGAAAAAAAAATCAAGTTTTTTTTTTATATTTGTGTACTTTCTGGTGCTGTACTCAGATGAATAATGATTATGTACAAGCAAAGGATCAAAAATCAAAGCAATAAATGCTTAAACAGAACTCGCTCTACCCTTTCCTTATGAAAACAAATAGGAATGTATATTATTTCAAGGTTTATTCATAATGCTGAGCTTCAAAGCTTAAAAAGTCCCAAACTCACAATGCTGTGGAAAATACAAGTATGCTATAATATTATTAGGAAGACTTACTTGGAAACTGAAATGCAGTAGTAATTTTCTTGTTGAACACACGTGATTTATGTGCACAGAGAATCTGTCTCTTGTGATTACTGGAATGTGGTCCCACAAGATTGCACAGACACTATGTTTTGCTCCATGGGCATCTTGTGGTGTGGAGACTGAGTTCAATCCACACCACAAACCGTTCAGGGCGAAAATGGAAAACCTGGGAAATTATTCTTGGCTACAAATACAAACAGAATGAGGAACTTCAACAATCCTACCTGTAAACTGGACTAATAAACTCACTCTCCCAGAAGGAAAATTCTGGGATCTGAAGATAGTCAGATTAAGCCATCTGGCATAGAAACAGAGGAGAATTATGCACTTATAAAGGGCTTGGGAGAAGTGCGGGGTGTACTGGTTTGCTCAGGGGTTTTTATGCCTTAAGATACATCTTCTGTTGGCATTAATTGCTCAAAAGAGCAGACATTTATAAAGAGCTTGGTTTATTAATATTGGCAGGATTTTCTGCATTGGCAGCTGTTGTACCTCCTTCAGTGTTACTCCTAGCATTTCTTTCTTTGCAATGTCACCACTGAATGTTGAAGGAAAAATCTTAGAAGTGGACAGGTGTGGCGATCAGCTTCAGTGAGCAACCAGGGAGAGACTGCTCACGGAAGAATGAAGTTTATCTGAAATACAAGACTCAGAATGTGGTTTCTCTGCAGGGACAGGAATGGCATCCTGTGACAAGGCATGCACAGGAGAACTACAGATGGCTAAGCTTGGTAAAACTTTTGCAAAAATGAAATTAAAATATATTTTGTTTAAAAATGGACTATGGTTGCCAAGATATAGGTATAAATTTAAAAGGAGGAAAACCAGAAATACAAAACCTATAAGAGTGTGTCCAGGTAGAGGTATTATGTTGAGAAAGAAATCTCTTGATACGCTAAAACATACATACAGGAAAAATAATTTCAACATTTCATTTCATTCCTGAAGTTATCTGAGTTTCCAGAAGCTGCAAACATTCTGCTTACATTCTGCTTGGTCGTTGTCAAAGCTAACACTGGTTCCATTTTTTAAAAGTCTCTCTTTTTCAAAGGTGCTTTACCTTATCTTCTATGCTAGACAAACTGACACATCACAAAGCACTCTGTCACAAAGGACAAGCAGGAACACTTCTTGAGCTGGTCTTAGGCACATGTTCTCTGTCTGAGCAGTGCATTCAGAAATCCAACCTGTTTTTGCACTGTGTGAGCAGAGCAAAAGCTTGGGAAGGGGGTATAAAGACAACACACTAAGGAGATCTGGACAGGCAGAGCAATGAATACTGCCTGGGTCAAGTTACCACTGTGCAGATGCCCAGTACAGCAAGTTAAACAGCAGCGGTATTACTAAGGCAGCAGAGCTTGGTGTACTGATTCAACAACTCACTGCTGAGCTTATCAATGTCAATCACATCATCCATGATCTTATCCTGCTACATGCAGGCAAGGTTGTAATTCCACTCAGTGTTGGAATTCCAAAGGATTTTTCAGGATAAAGCTATGAGGCGTTTCCTTAACTTATCCATTCGCTCACTGGCCAATATGGGGAGGAGAATCTATTGTAACCTCTGTTGGCTGCTGTGTCATGTCATTGCCACCAGCACAGCACGACAGCACTCTGAGAGGCAGCAAATAGTGCTCTTCTTAGAGGAGGGATAAACTGCTACTTCAAAAGCAAAGTATGTGAGAATAAGGGCCAGCCTGACACCCAGGCTGCCCTAGTTTAAAACCTCTCTCAAGAATAACAGTAATTCCTGTGCAGACAGCCCTCTGCAGGTACAAGGCAGCTTAAGAGCCATTCAGCGTGCTCATCACCAGAACACTGCTATATAACACAACAGGCAACTTTGATTCAGCTTAATGAATGCAATGTTGAACCACATATTTCAGCAGGTGTGAATTACGTGCAGAATCAGCTTCTTTTTTTTTTCCTTCTAGCTCTAAAACCAGGGAACGTAGCAATTCCAAAAGCCTGATCTTGATGAAATCAAACCACAGACTGAAAATTCAGTTTAAGAGTCGGATTAAAAAGAAAAAAAAAGGCAACAATTGTTATTGATATGTATTATATGTAAAGACAGAGTAATGTAAAGGTGGTTGGGAGGACAATTTGCCTCTTTGTGACTCTTCAGAATGTGGATTTCTATTTGCAACATGGAAATAAATTATCCCAAAATATCTTTCAGATAAATCACAACTTACTCTTTTCACATTGCTTTGTAGAAACCAAAATAACTGTGAAAATGTTCAAAGCAACTGATAAAGATTCACAATACCTTTGAAATGGGCTGTAGGGAGTTCTGATTGAGACATTGAAGTATCAGGGACAAACATGAAACAGGTTACACTGCATAGTCTTTGTAACAAACTGAGCTTCCAGACAGCTTCGATAGTAACCTCCTTCACCAACTCTGCACTCCAGCTCTTTCATGCTGCCTTCACAACTTCAGGCTTCCTAACATTTCATCTGAGCTGATTCAACTTTGATTAGCTGGGATTCAAATCCCTTTTACTGAAAAACATGTAAAAGTGGAACGAAGCCACTGACGCAATATCAAATCTGTCTCTTGGTTCATTTTTGTTCTTGGACATAAGATAAATATTTTGTGAAAGATCATAAATTGTCAAGATGAACATCTGAAAGAAACCAGAGTCAAACTTTCACTGCAATTTCTCTCCTAATAAATTATTTACAAGAACAGAATGTTGAATAGTACACAAAAAGACATTAGAAAACCTATCATCTGTGCTTTACTTAGGTTGACAAGCAGTTTCGAAAGGACCACTTGCAGTATAACCAGGAAATATGGAGAATAAGATTAGAGCACAAGAAAGGAACTGTTAATTGTAAGTTAATGATAGTATTAGCTTAGTGTTTGAAGGGACCACATGACTGCCACTGATTTATAGCCTAATACTGCCCCTTAAGCAATCATTGGTGCATAAGAATGAATGCAGGATTAAGTCCTTCCTTACGTTCAGCTTCATTGGTAAGAAAGGAAGCCAGGCAGGCAGCAGTGAAGTTAGGACCAGTGATGTGCCCTGACACTTCCCAGCTGTGCTCAAGCTGGCTGTATGTGGAGGGAGGCACAGCCAGCAGAGCCACTGCTGGCACGAACAGCCCTGGCACCAGCAGTGTCCCTGTTGTGGTTTGACACTGGGCCAACGCCAGGCACCCACGAGCGTCACTCACTCACCCTCCCCTACCACTGTGGATGCTGAAAAGCTTTCAGCAGAGTAATTTTCCAGCTTTCTGCAGTATTTTGTGAGACTGTAACATTTCGTGAGAGCTGCCTTTCCCATGCAAGCTATTCAAAACAATATTATGGTTTTCTATAAACTATTCTTTCTACCTTGCACCTGTGGATTGTTATGATACTGACTAGAGAAATATTTTGAAACAGCTGTTGTAGAATTTGACCAATCACCCTAGGAGGTGGATGACCAGAGGTCCAATGACCTTACACCATGCAAGAACACTAAAGTATAAAAGGGGCTGTACATAATTAAATAAAGGCTTCTTCTCCCTACTTCCTGGACTGAATCAGTGCTCGCTCTCTCCTTCCCCACGATAACAGCAACATACCACAGTTGGGCAAAGGGAGGGAAAAGAGGAAAAAGGGTTAACAGAGGCTTCATGGGTGAGATAAGGAGATGG
>VZTH01013192.1:790285-804430 GCA_013397815.1 Aleadryas rufinucha | reverse complement strand
GCAGTCTTCTCTGGACAGTGCTCTGGTGACACACAGCAACCAGGAACTTGAACTACCTCTGCCTTTGGCTCCTCCCAGGGCTTGATTTATAGGGCTTGTGCCCGCCCTGCAGCCACAGCTGTTTAAGGAGATTGATGAGCACTTCAGGTGGAGGTAGTCCCAATTAACAATCAGACCCATGTGGGTCCTGGTCTTGAATGAGAGTTTGGCAAGTGCATATCAGCAGGGTGTGACTACAATTCCCCTTTTTTCTTTTTGCACTTGCCAAACTATATTTAATATATTTTAATAAATATTTTAATAAATCTGACTCCATATCTTCTCAAGACCTTTTAGGTTCTCTTTTGTTGTTTTTTCTTTCAGTCCCCGGTTGCTCACCTCTTAGGGTGTTTTTAAAGATTTTGTGAGGATATGCTGGAGGGCTTAGCCTGTTTTTTGACGACAGACTTTTTGCCCTCCAGCCCCTGGTCTACACCTCTTCTGGTGAGGGTTGGGAGCTCTTTTTCTGGGTGCCTTTTTCGGCCTCCCAAGCTCTGAGGGAGCCGTCTCGCAGCTTCCCCCCGCTGCAGTCTCGCTGTCGCGGCCCTCACCTCTTCGCGTATGTCGGACCGCTGAAGTCCCGCTGCGGCGGTTCTCTCACCCAGGTTTAGATCTGGGAAGAATCCTCTGGGTGTTTCGACCAGGGTCTCAAAGGGAGCTGGCACTGGCTCGCCGCCTCCCCGTGCCGTGGTCTCGCTGTCGCGGTCCTCACCTCTTCGGGCATGTTGGGCTGCTGACACTTTGCCACGGCGGTTCTCACGCTGCGTTTTTCGAGTCGTGGCGGGGTCACCTCTTGTGCCAGAGCTCGCAGTCTTCTCTGGACTCGCAGTCTTCTCTGGACGGTGCTCTGGCAACATGCAGCACACAGCAACCAGGAACTTGAACTACCTCTCCCTCTGGCTCCTCCCAAGGCTTGATTTATAGGGCTTGTGCCCGCCCTGCAGCCACAGCTGTTTATAGGAGATTGATGAGCCCTTCTGGTGGAGGTAGTAATTGGACCCGGGTGGGTCCTGGTCTTGAATGAGAGTTTGGCAAGTGCATAGCATCAGGGTGTTACTACACACACAAACACGTGTAAAACATATACTGTCAAGACGTAAGCCAGTAAAGGATACAACAGAAATACCGGGTGGGGGGGAAATCATAAGTGTGAAGCTCTAACTAGGAACTGTTGCAGTGCAACAGTGTCGAGGAACCATCCTCAGAAGTATCAGAATGAGCTGTTCTCAAATTACCAATTTTGTCTTGCCTTCAGGGAAAAACTGGCTGAAAAGCAAAAATCATGCCTTATGGCTATTTAAAAGAAATACATTCTCTGTATGTATGTATCAGTAACCAGAAATAGAAATAAATGTTAATCCTGAAGTTTTACAGATGAGTTGATAAGTCTTTTCTATCATGTCACTTGTATCATGATGCCATCTTTATCTCAGAGGTGCCATCTGTGCTCACTGCTGTACATATGAACAACAAAGAAACATTCCCCATGCACCACTTCTTCCCTGAATGATGTACTTTTAGATCATTGTATCACACCGTTATAGGATTATTATGCTGAAGATCTCACAGGCTCCCCAAAAGCAAGTCTCAGAACTCAGAACTACGAATCTCATAAATAACCACAACTAATCACGTGCTGTCCTGCAAGACACCAGCCAAGAAGATGGCCAGGAAAAACCCAGTGCATAGCCTTCCGGGTGCTGACTGATTGCAAACACAGGAACTACCGGCATGATGGGCTACAACATGCAACATGGGAGATAGGAAGGGACATCAGTAATGGCTGTGAGGAGAAACAGAGCCCGAGCTTTTTGGGGCAAAACACCCACCCCAAATGTGGGGTTTGCCACAAGCAACCACCTGCAGCATGTTCACTAACCTGTAGCAGAAATCTGGTGTCCAAGCTTTTCATAGGAGCCCTTCAGCAAAGCCTTACACACTGGGTAGCTACTCAGACAGAAGGGACCATCATACAACTAATTTCACACTTCAGAAGCTGCCTTGAGTATTTCAGTAAATCAAAGGCTTCCCAGACTGATGAAAACCGAGTGTGCGGTGGAAAAACGTCCTCCCCACGGCTGCGGAAGAGCTGATTCAGTCACACATCATGCCTGTCCTACTCTTGCAAAACACCTGCACTCTTTTTTCAAGTAACTGTAGGCAGGCTGCTATGGAGATCAGCAATACAACTGCCATGAGGATTACCCCAAAAACCACTTCTCTGCACAGAGAACAACATACAGTGTCTCCTTTCCAGCAGCTACAGGACAGAGAAGCCTTCTGATTGTGAGCAGCAGTACTCTTCACTTTAGATATCTGCTGCATGTAACACACCAAGTAATTTTTATAAATTACTGCTTCATGGATTTTTACTTCCCAATATTTTAGAGTTTTAAACATCATTCTGAAGATTTGATTTGCAGATTCTAGAGAAACCCTCATCCTAAATTGACGGCTGCCTAGATATGACTGTTGTGGTTTGACACTGGCTAAATGCCAGGCACCCACAAAAGCTTCTCACTCACCCTCCCCTGCCACAGCTGGGCAGAGGAGAGAGAAAAAAATTAACAAAGGCTTCATGAGTCGAGATAAGGACCAGGAGAAAACACTCCAAAGGCAAAAGAGGCTCAGCTTAGAGGTACAAAGTGAATTTATTGCTAGCAGAATCAGAGGAGGATAATGAGAAGTAAAATAAGCCCTTAAAACACCTTTTCTCCCCAGCCCCTCCCTCCTTCCCACTGACAGCACAGGGAGACAGGGCATGGGGGGTTTTGGTCAGTTCATCACCAGGATGAACTGGTCAGGATTTTCTTCCACTGTTCCGGGAGAGGAGTCCTTCCCTGTGAGGCCGTGGGGTCCCTCCCATGGGAGACAGTTCTCCATGAACTTCCCGGTGTGGTTCCAATCTCATGAACAGCAGTCCTCCCAAAACTGCTCCAGCATGAGCCCCTCCCAGGGGCACACAGTCCTCCCAAAACTGCTGCGCCATGGGTCTCTTTTTCCCCGGGGTGCAGTACTCCAAGGACAGTGGAGGACAGCTGGAAGCAAGGGCCCATCTCTCCACCGGCTCTTCCACTGGATCACAGCGTCCTCCAGGCATCCACCCACTCCAGCGTGGGCACCTCCCTCACGGGCTGCGGGTGGATCTCTGCATTCCCCGTGGATCCCCAGGGGCTGCAGGGGCACAGCTGCTTCACCATGGTCTGCACCACGGCCTGCAGACGAATCTCAGCTCCAGCGCCTGGAGCACCTCCTCCCTTTCCTTCTCCACTGACCTTGGTGTCGTCATGTTGTTGTCCCTCACCTCCTCCTCTTTTCTGACTAGAAGAACTGGGTGCCCTTTGTTTTGATTTTCTTCTTAAATATGTCATCACAGAGGCATTACCAGCCTCTCTCATTGGCCCAGTTCTGGCCAGCAGCATGTCCATCTTCAGAGCCATCTCTGCCGGACATGGTGGAAGCTTCTAGCAGCTTCTCACAGAAGCCACCTCTGTGGCCCCCTCACTACCAAAAACCAGGCCGAGCAAAACCAACACAATGTGCTATTGGTACATACAGTTATTCCCAATCTAGAGCACTCACTATAGTGGATAAATTTGCATAGTCTGAAACTAAAAAGTCAAACACTGCCCCTAATCTTCACTTCGAATGGGCCCCAGAACTGTGAAAACAATTGGCTTGTACTAGAGACCACAATTTTGTTGTCTAGCATTACACTGTAGTACTTAAACGAATGTTTTCAGGTTGTTTATCATAATTTCTAAATACAAGAGTGTATTTCAGATGTGTGGTGGTAAGAAAATCTTTCAAATAAAAGATGGTATTCATGTAATTCGACCTTATTTTTAAGCTAACAAAAAGCTTTGACAAACAGACGGGTTTTGACCACAGGTTTTGATACACATAGGAGGACAGTTTATACACTCATAAATACAGGTTACTACTCTGTGATGTATTTCTTAAACAAAGGACTAGCTTTTCCCACAGTAGCATCTCCAGCTATTTACATGCCATAAACCTGCAGAAAGTGACATTTAGCCATAATTGCAGAACTTCAAAGTACTTCACAGTTTTTGTGAGCTTTTGAGCAGAGGTTTTTTCAGCACTTTAAATGCCTCCAGAGAGAGATATTATATGTAGGAAGATCTAAGATACTTCTTGCCATCCAGAAAAGACAATCCTGCTGCCATAAAATGAGGAATGTAAGTTAAGCTTGTATATTGCTTTGTAACTGAAGTAATACTGACACTTGATCCATGAAAGCAACCTCCTTCTCATCTACTTTCTCTGAAGCAGAATTAGTATTTAGAAGACACAGAATCTTATTTTTATATTTTAACAGTTGCCCCTAGAGGTGCTTCCAGCTGTTTTTTCCAGATCTACTTGCTGGAAAGTAAGGTGCCCAGACAGCTTTCCTACAGGAATTAGAATCGTAAAATGAGGTTCATAACTCCACAGTCTCCACCGACTTCTGAACACTGTAGAGTCTATTATAAAAACATGCACATGTAGGAAGCCAAATTTATCGCAGAATTCATCTTAAGACAGAGGTGCATGTATGTTCATGTACTGCAGGTCAAAAAGAATGAGAAATCCTGATGATGCCACTTTTGCATCTCTCCTAACATGAGACAACACAAGAACCTCAACAGTTGCCTTGTTGCTTCTTGTGCACTTTGAGGCCAACCTCAGATAGCCCGAAAAACCAGCATCTCAACTACAGCCACAGAGGTACCTGCAGAAGGGAGTAGTCCATCTAAGGATGCAACTGAATTCCTGTACGTGAGTTCCCGCTTTAAATACGGGGAATTCATGGAACATTTGGAGAACAATTACATGAATACAGCCTTACCCAGACATTTCATATGTAGAAAGGGAGCATGTTTCTGGTAGAATTCTTCACAAGCAGCAGGTCTGTATTCAAGGATGCAATTCTGAAGATTACTGAACAATTGCAGTCTTGGAAAGCACCACTTTCCCCTCAAAAACACAGATAGAAGCTCCCTCATCAAACATCTTGCTTCTGTCCTTCTGGCAGTTCTCTCTCTGCTTTGTCTAGAAATGCAACTATTCACCTTTTCCTCTTTTCAAGGGTCATATATATCCTCTTTCTATCACAGAACAAAGAATGAAAAAGCAAACCCACTATATTTTACTGCCTTCTTTCATGCAGTCTGGCTAGATCTTTATGACCCCAGATACTTGTGATCTCAGGCTCACAGTTCCACAGCCATCAAAAACCTGTAGAGAAGGCATACAGCTATATACACATAGTGGTCAGTACTATCATACAGTAGCTAGCAGGGGAAATGTTATGTCTTTTTATACTCCTGAGACTAAAAGAAAGATGCTGGATAATGTTCTTGTAATTTTCCAAAAGGGAATTGATGCCCAAATATTTTACTTTTCATTTCCCAAAATGCTGGGGGTTTTTTCCACAAAAAAAGGCCTTTGCTGCAGTTAAACAAATATAGCTAATATATAATAGTAAAGAGTTAACTGTAAAAGCAAAAATCAAGTCTCATTTCAAAGAGAAAAAGTCATGAACTCAGTCCTGTAAACACAGGGTTTATAAAGAATTATATATTAATCTCAATAAAGCGTTTTTCATAGACACACAGAAGCACAGCACAAAAAGCTAGAATCTTAGACCTGAGAAAACAGTCAACTGGGTATAAGATGTATCACATGAGGAAATAATGCTTGAGATTAGCCTTGAGATTTTCATTTCAGAAAGAAGTACTGGACCATCATGAAGAGGTTAAAAAAAGGCAGTAAGATGTACATGAAAGGGCATGTTGTGCAGGAGCATAGTGACAAATGGCAATATCAAATCACTGTTAACAACTGGATTTCTCCATTAATCAAAGCATGCAGTGAAATACTCTTTGCTCCACCTACCAAAAATCAGAAGGTTTTGGGTTTTCCTAAATTAACAAGAAAACTTTGCAAACATAAATAACATTGAAAACATGGAGAATAATACAGTATATAATCACTAAGATCAGCTCTCCCTTTGGAGATTAAATAGGCTATTTAATGTAGTGAAAAGGAAAGCTGATGAATAAAACAGATTAATAAACTGAAATTTAAGCAATTTTTAATTAAGACATCCCAAGGAAATAGCCCAGACAACGTCACAACTGCGTAAGACAGTAAGTTGTGAAAAGAAGCATATGATGAATTATTACTACAAATGCTTAAGAATTAACTAGCTGAAAGACTAATGACACAGTGTAGAAAGATATTATCTACTTGTGCATTCAATTATCCAGGAAGGTCCTTTCTTATCTCAGTGAGCTAAAATAAAATGAGAGGTGATCATCATCAGATGCTGTCATGATTTCTATACACTCTGCTTGGAACTGCCTCTAGCACAGTCGCAGGATGCTCCCTCCAATAAAACTCCTTCACGAATGTCACTGTAGTTGACAGAGAAGTTGCTCCAGCTGAAAAAGCAGCAGAGTGGCTGTTTTTGCATCTAGGTTAATGGAGTTGCTTAGTTTGGGGACAGGGAGCCCTGCCAGGACCTGCACCCCTGGAAGGGCCCTATCTCACCCCATTCATAACATGTCAACCACACCAGCTCCTCAGCACTGTAGCCCCAGTTTGCTCTTGTATCCATCTCTCCAGCTGATTTTGAAAAGACTACTTCTATATTTTACCTTTGTCTTTTACATCTTACCTTTGCATTCTGCGTCCATAAAGCTGTTTCATAAAAAAGTAAGACACATAACTCACAAAATGACAACAAAGGCACTCCAGACATTAAAACCTGTAGAGACAGATCTGATGCTGATTTTCACTCAAAACCTATCTTCAGTGAGGAACTCTACACATGCATCAGTGTGTTTTGTTACTTGAAGACAAGTGCATTGCACTGACCCAACTCTTATACTGTCACATAAATGTTTGCCATTTAATAACCAATTGAAACAGTTGTGAGAACTGTTTGTGAATTCTGCTGCATTCAGGGACATACAGCTGTGATACCAACTGGTAATGGATACAAGCAGACAGCTGTGAGTGATGAAACCTAGAGCTGCAAGACAACTGTAGAGCTGATGAGTTTCCCCTCCTTTTCCACTTGAAAAAAAAAAATCTGAGTAGCATAGATCAGTTCTCAAAGCCTGTTCATAATATATATAAAATTATAGGAGAGACAGCAAAGAGTTCTCTTTCAAGCACAATTCTAATGACTTTATTTCTTTAGAGGTCAAAAGCAAGTCAAAGAAAATCAATGTCCATTTGTGTTGTTGAAGCTGAAGCATACAGTTCATTATTCACAACTGTTAAAAGAGTCAATCAAAACATTTTACCATACAGAGAAACTAGAAAAAGCTATCTCACATAATTATGAAGATATATTTAGCATAGCAAACGCAAAATAGAAAAGCAATTTAAAAACAATTCTGTAATTAAGAATCAGTGCTTCACATTAAGGCAAATATTAACAGCTACATTAAGTATGACTATCAAATTTTTAAAGGTTTTAAAATATTCCCTAGTTCTTAGTATTATACCTGTTGAAATAAATTACATTTTCACAGTAAATTCAATAAAAATAGCAAAACAGTCTTTACACCAAGAAAGAATCAGAGCATATGATTACTATCACTCATGATAGTCTGTCATTTGTACGAGACAATGAAATTCCCTTTAGTTTTTGACAGAAAGTGGAAGAAATATGAATGCCATAAACATCACTCCCATTCTCACTTCTTTATGGTTAGCTGTATTTTAAATAAATTTAACACAAAGAGTGGAGGGGGGAGAGGCATGTGTTTTATTTTATTCAAACAGCCTTTACTCACACTTAAATCCGAGTCCATTTTAATAATTTGACCAAAAATAATATAAAATTTACTTAAAATGCCACTTCTAACATCTTCAACACGAAACCAAGTACACTGTTCACTATTTGAAAAAACACATTGAGAACGAACAAAAAATAAAATAAAGCCAAACTTTAGAATAATCTGATTAATAAACTGCTCCTCCTCTGATGTTATCTCAGAAGCTCCAAGCAGTGAACACTTCGGAAGCGCCTGATGTTTATCAGCTTTAAAAGCAAACCTTTGAACCATACAAACTTCAAAGAAAAAAATTTAAAGTTCCTCCTTGTTCCAGATGATAACCACCTGCAGAATTGAGCAAACAATCAATTGCACCCACGGCATCTCTGAAGCCATGAGTTCTTTCACAGACTCAGTATCCATGCCAATGCTAAAGCAGTAAAACATCAGTGCCTTCACCTCAACCACATCTTACACAGGAATTTCAGTTGCTGTTGAAAAGCACCCTGTGAGCACCAGTGTGGTACTTTCACTCTGTTCCAAGTTTTATTCCACACTGGGAACATCCACTGCCACCATCAGGGCATGACTGTTTCTGCTGTGCTCAGTTCCTGGCATGGGGGATCTCCTGCTTTTCACAGTGGAACATAGAGCACAGCCTTTCATAAATCATCCATTTCTTATCTCTGAAATGCCTGAGTGGCACAGCAAACTGTGTCCAGCAATATCATTTATCCATGTTCTGTCCCATGTTAAAAATAAATAAATAAATAAATAACATATATTTATATATGTAAGTCAAAACTTTTACTACTTTCACATAAGTATCACAGTGAAGAACTTTTATGGTTTTGCCCAACACTACCTGAAATAAACTGGAGAACGAATCATAAAATTAATCTCATCCCAAACACTCTTCTTGATTAGCTTTCCTCTACTCATTATTTTAATAAATTGAAGAGAGCAAGTCCCCAGGAAACAACTCAGCCCTTGGCTGCTGCACCACCAGATTCATCATACAACAGAGCGTTCCACCTCTTTTGGCCAATTCAAGCTAATTACCGAAGATAAGGCTTAGAGTCCCAAACAACACTGACAGCCACAGCTGAAGTGTGCAGTGGAAAAAAGCTTTGTTTCCGTATCACGTAGCTCCTCTTCTTCATAAGGGGTAGACACATCACCTACTAAATCAATCTCTCAAGACTAAATCAATCTCTCGAGAAGAATAATAATTTCTTCCTTGGATAATTAAAGATATGCGTGAATTTCCCTGGCTGTGTCTCCACTGCATTCCCTGGTGTTGATTACAGCTGTGTCTTTGAGAAATGACCTTTTTTGAGTTCTGGGTGTTTTGGTTTTTTTTATGTGTGCTTTCTCTCTTTCCTCTGATCTGCAACAGGAAGGCAGAAAATCTAGGTTGGCCACCACAACAGTAAGGCTTTCTTACTCTTCGAATTATGGCAGATAAAACTCTGAGCAAATACAGAAGTTTGTCTTCACGGTCTGCCACTGTGAGCCAATGTCACAGCATACCGCTGTGAAGTACGTGTTGATATAGCAGACTCATATCGGCATTCAACCCAGCCACATTCAGGCCTCTCTCTGGAAACCTGAACTGAAAGCACAGCCTTGTGAAGGGCCAAGAAACACGACACATTAAATCCATTTGATGTTTCTTATCATTCACCACAACTCTTTAGCTTGTTAACAATGAATGCAAGCAGATCTGGTGATGACTACCAGGAAGAAATACTGACAGCTCAGGCACAAGGACCAGTGCTAAGTCACAAGCATGAAGAAATGGTACTTATGTGAGCACTTCAGAGGGAACTGAGAGCAGACTACAGCTCTCACTTGTTTGTCTCAATATTCAATCTAAGATGAATAAACAGAAATTACACACTCAACTGGGTTGGGCTAACTAGAAAAATCATGTTTAACTGTTGGCGTTTTTAATTATGCTTACCAGTTTTTCTGTCAGTTCAGGAAAGCTATGCCCAAAAAGCCAAAATGCATGTCTGAGCAAATGTGAAAAAAATTAGGAAAGAAAAATAATTTCTGAGCTTGCCCTGAAATTTCTGAATCAAGGTCAACAATCTTCTCTTAAATTAAAGAGATTTACACAGAATTAAAACAAAAATGCATTCTATAAAGTTGAATATAGTGTACTTTGGAAATCTCCAATTCAAAAGATACAACCCAAGTGGGATACAGAACATTAAACAGGATTCTAGAATAACCTTACAGTGAAGTGTGTGATGGCCACTCTTGAATTTCTAAAATTAAGAACTACACACATTGTAACATAAAGTATAAATATGGAGGAAGGCTTTCTGACAAGTACCAAGTAAAAGATGAAGAAAATGTGTGAAGGTAAAGGAGGTTGATTAATATCTTACAAGTGGATGTTTTTAATTATGTCTTTAAAGACCTCAAGTCTTACCTTCCCCTTTCTTTTCAAGTTTCTAACAGAAAAAGCAACATTACTTTTTTTCTCTCAGATCTGTGAAAACTCGGTTCTTTAGCCATGTAAAAGAGAGAAAATCTGACTGTAAGTGTAAGTCTAGAGCACCATGTTCTTTAATTCAGTGATGGGGACCTTCATTAGATTATCTCATAGCTATGGGACAAGACACTGCAAAAGCCAAATGATAAATCATTAAATTATGTTTTCTTCCTCTACAGGCAAAGAGTGAGTATAGCATTAGATTAGTCTGAAGGACTAAAAAGGAAGAAGAGGGGTCTGCAATATGCATCAGAAGTAACAAAGCTAATGCAATTTTTAAACGCCATTTATTTATATAATCAGGCATAAGCACTTACTTATGCTAATTGTGGAAACCCCGAATGTAATACATAGCCCAAATGAATTCCGGATCAGTGCATGCTTCAGTGTTTCATGATCTCCCTTGCACATGCCTAGTGAAAGCCTGCCACTCTGCAACAGAGGAAGGAATTACTACAATAGAATCATAAGCAGAGTTTGCCAAAAACTATACTTCTTTTGATATGAGACCAAATAAGCTGACAAAAGAAGTGTTTTAAGTAATGGATAGGTTTACATCCCACTGTCTAGCAGCAGTTATTCTAATTGTGTTTCACAGCATTGTCAGAGAATCAGAAATATGAACAAACCACAGGAATATTCTCCATTAACTGCACTGAAACAAATGACACTCTCTTCAACCAGCTTACCCTCAGTAATCTCCATCCACCATTACAGAAAAGGATTAGTTTATCTTTCAGCCATAAACTTTTGTTAGTTATATGTTCACCATACTGACATCCCAACATTTTTTAATCTTATCACGTCAATCTTCCATGTATGTAAAAATGTGTATTTCAGTGCATAAAAAGATCTCTTGCTGCTGACAACTCAAAGTGCATTAACCTGGGAAGCCTTGAGATTGCCACACACAACCCACACACTTCTTTCAGTAGAGATCTCACTGATTGGAAAAGGAAATATCCCAAACTCAACAGACATTTCACACACAGTGGCATTTCTGCAGAAACATGTTTGCAACACTGCAACTTTTACTTTCATCACTATTAGCAAGTTATTTTCCCAAGTTATTTCATACACACATACCATGCCCAGTGCCCCTGCTGAAACTACCACATTCACTGAAACTGTCTGAGCTCCTAGTGAAACATCAGAGCTTAGCTATACATCTGTGTAAATACTTTTATTCGTGCTGTTTTCATGTTAGAATACAACATGCATCAAGGTCACTGTAACAGATTGCAGTTTTCAGGCTCATAGAGAAGACACTGAGGAAATCAATAAGAGCAAACTTAATTAGACACCATCTAAAGTTCTGCCTACTCCCAAACCTGCCCAGAATTCACATCTCTATTCTCTGCATTTCAGAGTCAGGTCTTTTCACAGGTACAGGAAGGCAGGCAGCTTAGCTAAAACGCTATCACTGCTGAAAGGTGAACAGAATTCATTCTTTGCAGTGTGACAGGTCTGCTCTGAGCACTCCGAGTTTTTAGCTAGAGATTACAGTCCCATGGGCCTCTTCCTTTGAAGTGGAGTTCCTCTGAGAGCAGAATTAGTCCCCTGCCTACAACCTGTCCTCCATACACTGAAATAAATTACAGTCAACTTTTCGTTTCATTGCCATGTCGAGTATAGCAATAAATATCCACAGGCTAAAAGTAAGCAAACAAACAAGGCTGGACAAACCATAACCTCACAGCAAGAGCATTCCAAAGAAAATCACGAGGCAGGGCACAAGAAAGTCAAAGGCATAAAAATCAAAACTCTGGGTTCACTATCTGAATCCATAAGTGCGTATCAAAGGCTAACACGCATCTTGCCTCTCTCCCACAAGAAGCACTGATGGAAAGCAATTAAAGGACTCCTAGAATTTAGTTACAGCTCAGCAAAGAGGAGAAGGCATTTTACATTATGAAATGCCTGTAAGAAGGCATCACCTTTTACAGTTGCAGAAGTGGAAGCGCTGGGACACGGAGCTTCCTTCCCGGCTATACACCGGAGCACCGCACCAGCGGGGTGCCCGCGGCGGACTCCGGCAGAGTTGGAGCGGGGCTCCGCGGCAATCCCGGCCACCAACCCCCCGCACCTCAACCCCCGAGAACTGCCGCTGGCGCCGCCGACCATCCTGCCTCCGAACCGGGAGCAAGCGACCAGCAGCTGCAAAAAAAAAAGTCACTCGAGACGAAGGGAACGCAACGAAAAGGAAGCAAGCGCTTACTTGCCTATACAGCACCGCCGGACGACCTCCTCCCAGCTGCTGAAACGCTGTGCCGCTCTTCCTCCTCCCACCGCTCCGTGCTAGTTCCAAAATAATTCCTCCGGGCGCCGGCACATCCCCGGGCTCAGCCGAGGAGCGCAGGGAGCCCGGCTGCCTCGCCCCCTCGCCCGGTGCCCATGGTGTCAGCCACAGCCCCGGCAACTCGCGCTCCTTGCTGCCGGCGCTACCTCGGGGCGGGCTGCCGGCTAACACGGCATCGCACCCCGGCCGCCGCCGCCGGCTCGAACTCCGCCGCCGCGCTGAGGGGGAGCGNGGGACCCCCGCCCGCCCCCCCGCCGCTCCCGGGGCGCTCCGTAACGCCGCCCCGCTGCCGGCGCCACCAGATCCGGTGACGCGCAGCCCTCCCCCGGGCCGGCCCCCGTGCCGGAGAGGGGCGAGAGGGCGGCGAGGCGGGAGCGTCTTCCCACGGGCAGCGGGAGGGTGAGATGGGACCACCGCGTGGGCGCGAGCCCCGGCGCGCAGGGACACTGCGGCCCCGGGGGCGACGCCGGAGCTGCCGGGCCGCCGGGGGAGACGGTGTTCTCCCGGGCCGCGGGAGAGCCGCTTGCCCGGAGCCCGCGGAGCTCTGACCGGTCCTGGGGAGCTGCGGCTGCCCGCTCACCCCGTGCCCCGGCAGGAAAGTTATCTGTCCCCCTCCCGCCTCACTGAGCCTCCGCTTCTGCTCAGCTGCCCGGGCTGCCGTTTCTGCCGGCTATGTGACTGGGTGTCGGCTGGCCGCTCGCCAGAGGGAACGCACATCGACCCCCCCATGTTGGGAAGAAATTTGGTGCCGGTTCTATCACTTTGCCTGGCTGGCTTAGCGCGGCAGCGGCGCTGCCTTCTCCACGCCCCGTCTCCCAGCCTCTAACCCTGAGCACGGCTCTGCGGCGCCCACCGCCACCGGCGCACAGCCAGCGCCGCTCTTCCGGGCTCCCTCGGACAAGGAGGGGGCTCAAAGGGAGCAAAAGGAGTGAGGAACAAGCTCCCCTGTGCCTCCCGAAAGCCCTGCGTGGTCCTTGCCCTCCTGCTCCGCATGCTCGTGCTTCCAGCAGCGCACACGGCGCCGTGCCGGAGATCCCCCGCTGGCATGGCCCTCCCCGTCGGACAGCGCTGCAATGACACGCTATAACGCAGCTATCAGTCACTTACACAGGCACACCCATATACTTATATAATATATATATGTATCTGCATCTAGGAACACACCCCCATACGCACAGGCGGCCGCGGCGGGGAAGCCGCATATCCCCGCGGGACGGGGCCGCCAGAAATCGACCTTCCTCGGAGAAGGCAGGAGGGCAGGAGGAGAATTAAGGCAGCAGGAAAAAGCAACAAGAGAGAGCCCGAGGGGAGCCGCCACATGAGCCGCCCCTCGGCACCGTGCTCCCCCGCCCTGGCCGCGGGCTGCCGGCTAACACGGCATCGCACCCCGGCCGCCGCCGCCGGCTCGAACTCCGCCGCCGCGCTGAGGGGGAGCGTGGGGCTCCCCGCGCCCTTCCCGGAGACGGAGCGGGGGCGCCGGGCGGGGGCGTGCGGGGAGCAGCGCC
>VZTH01013192.1:534363-789480 GCA_013397815.1 Aleadryas rufinucha | reverse complement strand
CGCCGCCCGCCGGCGATGCGGAGAGCTGCGGGCAGGGAATCCCGCGGAGTCCCTGCGCCTCTTTTGTATGGGGGAGAGCCCGGCCGTGGTGGGGTTTTTGCTAAGCTGGGAGTGGGGGGAGCAGCAATGTCCTCACCCGCATCCTCTGGGGCCCCTTCCAGCTCGGGAATGTTTCTCTGCAGTTAAGCTGAGGATGTCAGGGAGAGTGGTCACAATTAAAAGTCCTCTAAAAGCAGATTGAGCTTTGCTTTTCTGTAGCTCCTCCGACAGCCCTTTTCTTTTTAACTTGTTTCGGCTTCTTCTAATGAAAAGTGGTTTTCACGGGCACCTTACAGTTAAGGGCTTTTCTTCAACCAAGCTGGCACAAACAGAAATGCTTCTGTTCCTTATGTGCTACTTTTAGAAATATTACCTTCAATAATGTGCAGTGAGCTATTGAGGGGGGAAAGGGTTTAAAACGACGGCTTCATGCAAGCTAAATGCAAAGCTAATGGAGTTGCTCTGAAGAATAAAGCTAACTGTTGGGTTGATAAATGCATTAGAAAATGCAGTGATAGGTTTTATGCCTAATTGAACAGATTTGTACTTCAGTTCTGAACTTGAAATACAGGTCTTTATCTTTCCTTGTTTCTTAGTATTGAATTGATGTCAACAGAGTTCTTGATAGCTACAAACTAACCAAGTTATCTGTCCTGTTGTAGTTCTACTGAAAGACTGAATGGTTTGAACTGACAGTTCTCCTAGCAAGACTGAAAAAATAAATGATTAAAACTATACATATATTAGGGCTGGGATGATTGAAATACATGTCTAAGAATTGAAATAAGTGAAATGTGATGAACCAAAAACTAATCAAAGACAGAAGAGAACCCTCTTTGCTCATGTTCTGCTGAGAAAGTCAACACCCTAGAAAGCAGTTTTTAAACAAAGTGGAAACAAATAGTATTTCATGATATTTTAATTACTTTGTCTAGAGTCAGTCCCACACACAAATTCCACAGGGACAACCTCCTCAGTTTTCAGTATCGAAGTCATCTTCACATACCGTTCTTAAACCTAGTCGAGATTAATCAGTACATATCCTTTTCCCTCATCTGTAGGAAGATCTGTCATCTTCCATGGAGACCTCTCGCTTCATTCTTTGTGTGATGATGAAGACTAGGATAGCTCAAGCAAGGAAGAAAGTTTCATTTCAGAAGAGGAAGCTGTCATATTTTAGTGCAGTATCTTTTGAACTATTCCTACATTTATTAAAATACATGCATGTTGCAAGTTTCATTATCACTAAGAATATGCTGAAAATGAAGTCTACCAAACCAGGTAAAAAAAGTGTAGAGTATTTTTTTATAATTAGCAAACACATGACTGTATGAAATAAGTGTGTGTTCCAATTTTACACACAATTAGAAAGTTACATTTGTGTTGTATTTTTGCTTCAGGCAGCACAAACACAACATAAGATTTTTACATGTACAGAAATCAGACGTCAGATAAACTTAAGATGTAGTCAGCAAAGTGAAGCAACATTTATAGTCAGAGTGGGTGAGCCAGAATTGGTTTTGTGTAGAATGGAGAATATTAATTAAGAAATTTCACATAATAAGTGGATGGTAGATTGGCTTCTGTTTTAGATTCTGCAGCTTCAGCAGCTTGGCACCACTCAAGTCACCAACAAGGATGGAGTGACAAAGGAGGAACAGCATTAAAAATTGAAGAAATAGAGGCTAAGCATGAAGATAAATTGTCATTGTTTAAAAAATATGAGAATGAAAGGATGAATGTCACCCACCAAGCAAGTGAGTGACATCCTTTGTAAAACTGTATTGACTACCTATCTGCAAGAGATCATTTGTCTTCTTTTCTCTTAGCAAAATTACGAGAGCGTCCAATATATATATATATTTTTTTTTTTTTTTCCCACTGAAGGTATAGCTCACTTTGATTGTGGGCAGGGATTCTGATATTTGGCAGCCAAACACCGATGCGTATGTCTGTCACACATAAACTTCACTGTGAAAGTGCTGAAAAATAAAGACCAGAGAACTCAGGCTTTGAAAAAGTGCATGAGAAATGAAACTACCAGTAGTAGTGGACAAGTAAGATAAATATGTAAGAAAGATGTTAAGATGCTTTGGGAAATAGTGTTTTTTGTCCAACATCACTGCAACATTAAATTTTCCATTCATATAGAAGGTCCTACCACCTCTGGGAACACATCATGGCTGATGGTTATTAACTGATTCTATGAGGATATAATTAATCTATTTTCAATATCCACTTTTGGGAAAGATAGCAGTCAGAGTAGCAAATGTAACACCATGAAGGACAGGTGTCACACTTTATAGGAAGTAGATCACAAGACCATCTATAAGCACTTTGATACTTCCTATATTGAGGTACAAATAAAGAGCACATTCTTAATTCCTGACGATATCATTTTGGCTTTAATTTCCATTCACAGACTGGTAATAATCCACTCAACTATGTCAAACAAAGTCTATGAACATATTCCCTCTCATTTCCCAACAATTAGTCTAAACTAAGCATCACAAAAATACTCCATTTGCCGGTATCTGGCACCCTTATATAAAGTAATGTGTCATTTGTCACCATGGCTTGTAATCTGAAAATATGACTGGGGAAATGATGGAGACCAAAATAGCCTTTTACAGTCTGTAGGTGGCCAAAAAATTCTTCAGCTATATTCCATAATATTCCTTGCTGCCGTGATTGGTTTCTCAAGAGCTCTTGTCAATCCACTTAAAACTCTCAGTCAGATAGGCCCAAAGAGAGACATGGGGGTTTGTTCAAACGGTAACCAAATATACTTATACACTAAAGTCCCTCTTTTCACATGTAAACAGGATATTAGCAATTCCATAAATTCTACATAAATTTTTACTTTGAAATTCTGAGCTTTTCAAATCGTCTCAAGGCTTGGAAAATTTAAACCCATATACCTTGAAACCTACCAGCAGAGAATCTCAAGCGAAACTGGGAAATTCATAGTCTTAATATCATTCCTTAATCCCACATTTTACATGCAGCCTGTATATCATATTCAGTATTGTTTTTATTTATGGTAGCCTGTAATTGGTTTGCATCTCATTAATGGGTATTTTTAACTTAGAAGAGAATTTGGATAAAATTGTAACAAAGGATTGTAACTACTTTCAAGGAAATTATCAGCATTATCTTCCTTAGTAATTAATTTATTAAAATCAACTATCACAAATTAAAAGGCACAAGTAACAAATCATAGGCCATAAATAGTAGGATCTAAGAAAACTATCGGTTATCTTTTTCTGTTTTATGCTTAACCAAAAAAAAAAACTTTTCTTTCTCACAATTATCCTATTTCTTCACCAAAAGGAGACAAAATTCCCCTATGTGCATTTAAAAATCAATTGTACACATTGCAAAGTTTGAAAATATTTTTTTTTCCATTTGGAAGAAAAAATAACTCATAAAAATATAATTTGAAAATAACTAATGTACATTCTGTAGGATTTATAAGTATCCATAAGAAAACTAAAATATAAAATATTACTAAGGATGGGAAAGAATTTATTTCTGTTACCTTCATAATTTTTGAAGTGGCACTCAAAAGATGAGACAGCAGAATTCAAATCTGGGATGTGATCTTCAGGTAATTTAATTGTTTAAAGCATTTTGAAATATATGTGGGTGCAGCTATAGCTTATAAAAATGATTGGTATGTTCCTGGCATTAAGGATGATTTGTATATACTTGAGGCAATTTTTGTGGATGGAAGTCTCAGCCCAAGAGTTGAAGCCACTTTGCAAAGTGTGGCTTAGGTGCACAATTGCACCCATTACAGATAATCCCTTGCGGATGGGTATTAGGACATGGTCTGCCCAGCATCTCCAACCTGGCCCAGGAGAGTGCTTGTGGGAGGATGAAGAGAGCAAAGACTATTTAATCAGTAAATGCATTAAGATGGCTCAGGGTTTTTTCACATTTGTAGCTCCCAGGGAGAAGGGATAAAAAGAAGCTGCTTCCACAGCTGCCAAAGAAGTGGAGGGGTGGTTCTGCCTATGGATGAATGAGGCAAGCCTTCCCCCTGGAGCCACCACAGCATCCCTCCAAGCCTTCAATAGAAAGGACAGCTGCTTCAGCTCAGATTTTTCTCCTCAGTTCCACAACAGCAGTGTGGCACTCTGTGAATGAATTCAGTGTTTGCTGCAAATGCAAGAAATGGTAGCTGTACTGCAGAGAAGGGGATGTAGGTGTCTCTTGGTGTGGGGAACATGCTAGTGTATGTATGCTGAACACTGTATGCTGATACTCAATGCATATGAAAAAGAACCTGGCCTACTTGGACTGTCCTGTAAAAGCAAAGTGGTTTTCTGTCACAATGCATGAGGGTTGCATGCATGACCTGCACCTAACCCTAGGGAAACCATCTGGGCTGTAGTAGCTGTACCATTTTCTGTTGTTTCTTGCAGAAACTGACTCCAGGTCAGTACTGTGTGACTTCACTGCATAAATGAGTCAAATACTCCAGACCTTTTGCTGCTGAATAAATAGGAATTGTTTTTCCATCAGTCTTGAAGTTTTGGGGGTTTTCCTGCCTCTCCCAGCCATGGATTAAGAGCTCAACAGCTGTGAAATAGTTCCCAACATCACTGTGCGCTTCTCCCACCACTCTTGATGTCATCCACCGAACGCGGACATGGTTCTTACTCACACAGCTCCCAGTAGTTCAGTTTTGTAGAGCTATGTGACTCTGGTCTTTGCTCAGCCCCCATTTCACGTTGCACAGCCCTTTCTTCTCAGCACAGCCTGTCCCTGCCTTTAGGCCATCTTGGTTAGCTGTCTGTCAGAAAGGATACTGTTTGCTGCCTGAGTGTTTTTCCATGGTTTCCAGGCACCAAAATAAAGATAAAAGACAATAGTAGAAATTAAATTAAAAGCACACTTTTGGTTTTGTTGTTGTTTTCCTTTTTAAGCAGTCTACTTTCAGTCACAGTAAACTAATGTCAACTTCCATGCTTCAGTTTGACACAAATTATGTAACTAGCAGAGCTTTATATGGGTCTTTTATCCATTCCTTGGAAGAAGCACATTTGGGGACTCCTCTGCCTCAATGTGCTGCTCCAGAATTGCAGCTGAGGGATTTATAGGACGTACACCTTCCTGCAGGGTGTCACGGTGCTGTGAGACTCAATGGTCCCTGGGGAGCAGGCTGGTATAGTGACAAAGCCAGGTCCAAGGTCAAGGTGGGAAAAAAGACTCACAGATCAGGGTCTAGTGCCCTCAGGGCCTTTGTGGGTGATTCAAATAGAAAATACAGTTCACATGTACTGCACCTCTTTACTTCTGAAGTAAATCTACTCCCAGACATCCCTGTCACAAAGGTTTTCTGTTCTGTAGATGTGTGTGCCAGATTATCTCTCATTACAAAAACACGAAAGCACCAAGCTCCAGTTTCAACTCTGATACAGCATTTCCCAAGAGCTGTTGATTCCAAGGCAAAGCAAGCCCTCATGCAATTCCAGCACTCTTTTGCTCACAGATAGAAAAAACTACCCACAGCCTCTCATTCAGAAGTCATGAACAGGGTTTTTAAAATTAGTATAAGAAACGCAAAATTTTTTTCTAATTTTTATACAGGGAAGAACATTTTGTCATGGTGCCTTTGAAGTGGTCCTACTGAGAGGCATTCAGCAGCAAGGAAACCTAGGAATGAATTTGGATTATCCACATCTACTTGTATTTTACAGTAATAATCTGTCTTCCAAGTATTACCTCTCTGTAAGTATTATGTATTTTTAATACTTTTTTTCACAGAAACAAAATAAGGGATGGAATAAATGTGGTGGATTTTTTCAAGTTATAGGTGAGAGCTGCTAAAACTAAGAATGACATCTGCATCCTCTGAGTCCCATATCAGTGCTCTGGTCTTGCTGCCTACATTATACTCCCCTTTCTTGGAGGAAACTCCCTTGACCCAGGCAATTGCAGGAAAGCCTTAGTCACCCTTGCAGACTAAGGCTTTAGTCTGCAAGGGTGAAAGGTCTGCAAGGGTTCTTTTTCTTAAAAAGAAACAAAATCAATACATTATATATAAATTTAACCAATCATTTTAGCAATTCCTTAATAAAAGGAGGGAAAATAAATGCAAAATTGCAAAAAATATTGCAGAATTATAATCTTAGAATCTTGATACTGCATTTAGTAGTCCATTTTCTCTAGAAACAACGTATATCCTATTTTCTGTTCTTGATGACAGTGGAAGTTGTTCAGATGATCAACTTCTCTCTGAATCTCAATTGCTGACTTTTGCAAATTTTCCTGTTTTGTGCCCAGTAGATATTCATTAGTTCATAAAGGCACTTTTCTTTCTTTTGCTACAAATATGTGTGTAAAAATAACTAATTTATTCTCTTCTGTACATATTTAATTATTTTATTAGACTGTGTTATCACAATGAAAGGTTGACTGAGGAAAAAACTAAGTGCTATTGAAATAAACCAAATTAAATTATTTATTTATTTCAAAATAGTAAATTTACTCTTAAGTATATTCTGAATCTGTTTCTCCCTTAGTAGTACCTCTCAAAAATGATCTGCTATTATCTGCAGATGTGATGAAAATAGCCACAATTTAATATGTACTCAAATATTAATTGCAGCTTGCTCATGATGAAAACAAACTGCTTGTCAGTATGTAATAGCTGAACACTGTAGTTTTTATAGGTTAATTAGCCTTCAACATGGGTCTCAGCTTTTAAAAAAAAGAAAAGAGTAGGCATGCATCTCAAAGCATCTTATTTTTCATGGCACATTTTGCTTGGAGACTAAGTATAAATGGATCACAGATCTATCACAAAGTTATTAAATCCTTAGGAAAACCCATCATGGGTAGGTTTGCATGGCTATGAAATAAATATGAATTCCTGTCTTTTTTTTCAAAGTGGCAGTTGTCAGTGAGTTAGATTTTTATGCCAACATTATTGTGAATGCTTTAAAGTTGTTTTAACTCTGTCTTTTGTTTAATTTTAAAGGAAAATATTGAGTTAACATTTGGGGTTAACATTTGTTTCCCACTTTTGATTAACAGCTTATAGCAGAAACAAACATAAAACCACAGAATTTGCATGAACTTTGATAAAAAGGTAGCAGTGTTTTAAATATATACAATGCATACATTTTAGAAATTAAATCTTTATGGAATTTGTAAGTTGTATAGGACAAGAAATGGGGAGAAAGTACGTTTTTATTTGGTGGGAAGTGCTGTGGTGTTGATAAGATATCTCAAAATTTTCCAGAGAAATAAAAAATTCAGAAAAGCTGCCTTAACATCTCCCTTAACATCAGTGGAAAAGTTTATAATGTTTTCTTCTTTAATTCAGTATAGTGAAATTTGAAGTCATTCCTAACCAGATAAAAATTATGTATTTTCTGTTCTGATAATATCCCTTTGTTTTGATGCTTACTTCAAAACACAATTCTGTCAGTCTGAGTTGGTGCCACTGTGGCTCCTCACCAAAATGATAAATGATAAATTTATAAATTTGATAAATGATAGATTGGATAAATTGGCTATTCTGCAACAGAAGCATTCTATCAAAACAAACAAACAAACAAACAACATCACCCCCCAAAAAATGGACTAATTCTGTTTATAGAAAAAAAAATCTATGTACCAGTTTATGTACTGCTCATGCAAGGTGTTTTGACTGATTGACATCTGAAACCAAGATAGTATTGATGGGTGTTGATCAAAGCTTCTCTGTGCCCTTGTATCAAACTGAAGGCTGGAACAATCTCATGCAGAAGCTCCCATACAGGAGTTGATGTACAGTTGCCAACAGCCAAATAATTTGCTTTCAACACCTGTGCTGATTAGTTTTAGAGGCTTTACATTAGCATGCTGACTCCCTATCTGCTCTGAGAAAAGATTATTCACCTGAAGCTATTTCATGGAGAAAGAGACACATTTTGACAGACTGGAATACTGAGGAAAAAAGGAGCCAAAGCTGAAATATGGCAATTGTCATTATAAAGCTTATTTCTCATAAAAAGAGTGGGATTCACATATGTAACCTATTCTTCATGTTCTTTCTGATACATCAGGCAAAAGGGTCTGTCTGGCTTTTATGGTTTTCTTGTCTAAATTACGAGTTTTGCTTGTGGCTTCCTCTGGTCATGAAATGGTTTAATGCTCCTGGATCACAGAGGAGAATCACTTAAGAGATACTCCATAGTCTCTTGTGATTAAGTACCCTATTAAAATTACAACCCAGACATGAAGATCCTGTGGAGAGACTCTGAAGGCTGACTTTGGAGTTAAAAAGGATCTTAGAAAACCTCTTACATCTGCCTGGCAAACTCAGATTTATTCACATCGACCGTCCTGAACTTAATATTCTAGCCTGAGCAATAATCCAAGATCTTTCATGAAACTGCGCTCCCCCAAGCCTGCTTAATATCACTAGCTCTTAGATAATGGGGCTTAAAGTCTTAGGACACCCTGAGATCTTTTAACTCTGAGCTATTTTCCAGGCTTCACTAAGCTGCATGCTGCTCAAATAGTAACAGCTCAGATGCTGTCTTTAGGCTGATTTCTTTTGATATTGTAGTCAGTGAATCTGTCTTGTCCACTGTTGCTCATTCAGAGTGTGAAAACATGAACATTTATTTACGTACTCTATCCAGCTGTGTTTAAGACTCTGAGAAGGAAAAAGCAATAGTACAATACACAGCTCTTCACAGAATTGGGAATAATTATGGCAATTTTTTAATGGCAGATGGAGAGGGTCATGGGGAGCTGTATGCATGCATGCACATACACAGTACAGGTCCCTGAAAATCAGCAATCATGGCTGTACTATTCTGAATACAGCAAAATACTATAGCTGCAAAACAACTCTGAAGTACTGATTGCTGAACTGTTAGTGTTGTTCTCACTGTCTTTAAATCACATGTAAATAATAGATAAAACCATTACTTCTTAAAAGAATTTACACAACATGAAGCATAAATATCCAATGATATCTGAATAAAAGATTTTTTAAGTGTTTCAACGCTGACAGCACAACCATCAATTATGTAATCTACATACTGTACTTCTATGGACAAATGTCTTCCAAAATATGAAAATGCCACATAGTGGCAAATTGGAAATCAGGTTAGAAATGCTGAGAATATGCAGACTTGTGATTAAAAAATTTGTCTAAAAAAAAGTAAAAAAGAAAATATATGAGACTGATGATTCTTATGGGCGCACTTCACCAACGATGACAGTTGTGCTTGAAGGCTCCCAGCAATTCTCAGGACTAAGACTTGTCAAAATATTAGCAGAATCTAAAAAAAAAAAAAGGAGACAAAATGACTTATTCTTTTAAAATTTCCAATTATAAGTTTTTAAAGTATTTCTAACAATCTTTTTATATTTATAAAATGGCTTATAAAAGCAATATCTATTCATCAGGTGTGACACTGAGGTAGTTCCATATAAGTGTGTCTTAGATGATAATTAATTCTTTGTGGTTACAAACTGGATATTCATTTGAGATTACAACTCCACATTATTACTGTGAGTTCATAAATTAATCCCACTAAATCCATCAAAGAAAAAACTCTGAAAAATTAAAATTGCTACTTTTTCTCTAAGTCAATTCTATGAAAGACTTTTATCAATTAGAAATTTTACCAAAAAAGTCAATTAGCAAGTTCCCTATAGTAAAAACTGTACTATAATAAACAATATGCAATGTGGTTTTAGTGTAACAGCCCTTAAGACTGAGTAAAGAAAAGAAACTTTGCTCCATGAATATTGAGAAAATGTTGCATTAATATTTTTTTCACATGCTAAAAATTAAGAGGGAAACTCATATTTGTTTCTTTGATTTTGATTCAAAGACTACTTGAATCAATGGAAGTTATTTTCCCCTTTTGTATAATTGCCTGATGGTCTGGATGAAGGAAGTATTGCTTTTCTGATCTATTTAGTTTGAGGATGAAAGACCTGGTCCCACATTATCAGGAAGGGGGTCTTAACATGAAACCCTCACCATTTCTCTGACTACCAAGCAACAGACCTCCTTCTGTTTCAATAAGGTCCCATTTTATATTCAAAATGAACATTTCAAAAGAATTTCAATTAGCAGAGATATCCACTTGTTATGGAGTGGTTGAAAACAAATCCCCAAACCTCAGAAGTTGCTGTGGAACAGCATTGTTGTCAGCTCTGCTATTACCCACAAAGGGCTTTGAATCAGACCCATTATCCCTTTAATCTCTTTATGTGTTTCCCATGAGCAGAGGACAAAAATGAAAATGGAAAGCTCTGTGCATCAGTGACCTAGATCAGACTACTGAGTTTGTAGCTAGAACAGTAAAATATCACTGTCCAAGTTCTCCTAATGCTAACAAGTGCTGAGATAACAGGAAAAGATAATGCAAAAGGAAGACAGGTGTGGGGTGGGGAATGAATATTTATTTTCTTATAGAAAAATGTACTTAAAATATATATAAGATTTTATCTCTATTTAGTGGCAAACCAAGAACTGGAACCACCACTACTACTGCCTAGTTCCCAATATAATTCCCTAAAAATCTACTGAAAATACTGTAAAGCAAAGCAAAATATTAGCCAGCTCTGCCTTGGAACCGCCTCTGAGAGGCATGAGTAACCTTCTTCTTTCAGGAGATGACACTGGTTATACTCCTGCCAGGCTGGTAGCTGCTATAATCATTCCTGTAATTTAAAGGCCTAGTTCACTGACTTCTGTGTGGAGAACACAGATAAGTATCGGGGGTGGGGGGGGGGCGCGGTTACAGACAGATGTTTAGCAACCTGTAACACTTTTTATTCTTCAGGATCTGAAAGACGTTGTTATGTCTTAGCTATACACACATACCTAAACTGAATCACTTGTGATGGTGAATCCAACTTGTAGATTACCTGTTAGTTTTTGGCACATAATGTAATAACTGCAGCAATTCCTTATACTTAGAAGATGAGATGCTCATTTTGTGAGTACTGGTGTTGGGTTACACTATGTGGTGACAGAGAGATAGGCCCTGAAGGTAAGAGAGAGAGCCTCTTTCCTGGGCCCGGAGGTGACCCTGGGACTGTATCCAGGTCACCGGGCATGGGCGGAGAGAGGATTGTGGTTTGTGGACAAGGCTGGACCTGTGAGAGGTGATGGTTGTAGTTTGTGACCTTATAGGATATTGTTTACCTGTTACCATAATAGGCAACGTCTGTGCACTACCCCAGATGATTGGGGGACACTGTGGTGAACATCTTTCCTGTTTACATGATGTTATATCCTGTTGTGTGCTGGTATTTAGGGAACTCTGGCTGCGCAGTAAATGACTTTGCATCTCTATCTTGTGTGCGGAGTTCATGCCCATGCGTGATTACTGCATACTGGAAACTGTAGTAAGTACTAGTTTCTTATTAATGATTATCACTGTGCATTTATTAATTTGGTATTTGACAGGTATAGAGAAAGGAATGCAAACAGCTATAGCAGGAAACTGAAAAATGGCTACTAGCATTGTGATAGTAACAGTCACAACTGCTTTGTTATTCCACTTGAAAACCTGTAAGACAGTGATAGTGTCAATGTTCATCCCTTAGATAAAGGAATTTTATGTGCAAAATACTCTAGAATTATATTTTCTGTTCTGGTCTGTTAAATACACTATAAATGTTCTGGCCTTTTTATCTCCTTTCTTCAAAATATTAACAAAATTAAAATTGTCCTGCTGTTTTGCATAAAAGAGTAGTTTGAATTCAGATGTCAGCAGTGATATCTGTTGTCCAACAAATGAGGGAAAAAACAGTATGTTCCAAGTCTTTTTTGAAAGAATTTGAATACAATTGAAGTCTCATAGATAAGGATTTCATGTTTTGGAAAGTACAAAGAGATAATGAAACAAAGGATTTAGTATCTTAGTATCTGTACAAGATGCAATAGGAACAATAAATAAATAATATCACCAGGAGAAAAATGTGCTTTTTTTGATTATGCAGTTTGCCAACAGCTTTAAGCAATATGTGTGCTATCAGAACACATTCTTTTTCTAATGAGTAATATTGATGTCTATCATTATAAAAGCCAGTCAAGTCACACACACAGACATACACGTGTGTGCAGCTCTATACATAATGTTCATGCACATAGATGCAAAAAAAATCTATGAATTACACATTAACCCTACACATGTATAAAACTTTTTTGGTCCTTGAAAAAAATATTCAACATACTGTTATTCTTAGAAGATGTTGGAATTATCCTGAAGTTACACTGAGAGAAAATGAGATTAACCAAACCCTTTGACTCTTTCTTTTACTGCCTTTTGATTTAACCTCGTAAAATGGATGTTGCATTTACAAGGTTTTACTGGCTCTATTTTTTTAAAGAAAGAAAAATGTCTCTGCAGTGGTGCTGTCGGAGTCCTGTAGCAAGTGCACTTAGGCTATGTCTGAACAGCACAGCAGATGAGCATCCTTGCATGCCTGGAGTCACAATCCTCCGACATCGATCACAGATATGATGCTGCTCCCCCGGCCTGATCACCCACACACTCCTTCTTACCCTTGGAGATGAGGACATAGAGAGAAGTGATGGTGCACTTCTGGGTCTGTCTCTGATATTATCTGGGGTCCTGCTGAGCAAATACATTCTTGGACAATCTTCTTAAGCCCACTGGGGTCACTGTGAATTTTTCAAGCAAACACATCTCAAATTCTCCATATGACAGTAACAGTCAGACTAGAAGACATAGAAAGGAAATGTTTAACTGAAAACAAGTATATTTGCTCTAAACCACAAGTACTCAAATTGCCTTAGGCTCTGAGAAACATCAGACTAGTTTAAGACCAAGATCTGTATTTTTTATGCCATAAATATTAAAATTTTTATTATTTCAATAGCTCTTTTGATTTTGACCATTTACAACAGGCTAAAGCTTGGACTTAGAAAAAAAGCCAGGCAGAAACTTGGAATATATAAGTCATACTGAAAAAATACATTTCAGTTTCATCAGATTACAAATTTCAAATGGAAATCTGTCCCATTAAAATACTGTTCTTAACAATGTTAATTTTCATACAATTGAGAAGGTGATGGACTCATTGCTGAATGACAATTGATCCAGTTTCAAATCCCATTGGTACTCAGAACAGCAGGTAATGTTGCTTAATCTGTTAAAAATTGACAAAAATAATTTATTTTCAGTGTTTCCAAATCCCAGTAATAGATATGCTATTTTCATCAAAACTTACACAGTTGCTTCTGTCTAGATAGATAATTAAAACTTGAAAGATAAGATAACTCCCAATGAATGCAACATTTTTTCTAGATTTAGGCCACATCATTATAATCAGTATTTGTTATATTTAATGTCTTTTTTGACCTGATTTGATAACTGACATACTGGGATCTCAAGCTATCATGCTTCTACCTCATTCCATCTTCGTTAGGGAATCAAATTATCCTATAGGAGTAAGTGTTAAATCCAGACAAGAATCTTTTTATTAGTTTATTAGTTATGCAAAATCTTCAACTGATGTGAGCACTCATGTTCAAGAATTTATAAAAATAAATCATGGTCTTCTGTTTTAGGACAGGTCTCTGAACAATTTCAAATGGAACACTATTAAAAAAAGAACACAATCTGATTGATTAAAACTTCTCCAATGACACAGAGCAGTCTGGCTCAGCATGGCTTATGACTTTATTAATGTAACATATTCACTATTTTAATTTCAAATGAACTATTTTAATTTCGGGGAAGCCTTTTGTAGTAAGTAGCAGTCTCTAAATACTTACCCATAAGGCTGCTTACAGCAGGCTGCCTAAATTATATGAGGATAGTCTGCATCTCAGTGCACAGAAATGCTCCTTTTATTAGTACAACCAATTAAAACTGAAATACTGTATGACAGCTGTGAAAATTGTTAATAATTAGAATCCAGTAAATGACTGCGGTATCATGATTGTGATCCCTGTACAGTCATCCTCTCCTTGAGAGTACTTCAGATTAAAGGTAAAGGAAGAAGAAAGAAGATTTGATTTGAATCCATTGCCTCTGGGAAAATGATGGTGGAAGTAAGAACACGAATGGTATGTTTCTTCCTTGGGGGTTTGTCAATAGTTGTATTACAGCCAACACTAGAACTGTCAGATGATGAATCATTAAGAATTCAACCTCAAGACAGGGAGCTAAGTTTTTCTGCAGATGCTGAACAGCCAGTATAAGCCCAAAGAGAAGGAGGTGGCATTAATCATAAATGTCTATAAGCTTCTTTGCAACAAGGATGGAAGAAATCATAGGATGCCAGCTACCAAGTGGAGTGAGGTGGATGGGAAAGTATAATTGTCTCTGGTATGAAAAGATATGCCTTCCCATAGCATTTCTTCCTGTGGATTTTTATGAAGATCTGCCAAGAACTTAAAGATGCAGTCCTCCAAGTCCATCTCAACAGACTATTTTAAATACATGCGACACCATTTCTGAACCATGGTTGCTTATATCATTAAGGTAAGAAAAACAACCAAAATTTGTATATTTGGAACAACAAGAGCTGTTTTACTTCTAGTAAAAAGGGCAAACTGTCATTAGATAGAGTCTCATTTAAGATACCAAATGGTTCACTTCCAAAGCAGAATATAATTATCTTACATTTACTCCCTGGAATTTCTTGCATGAAGTAAACCCAAAAATACATATACAAAGTTGTATTAAATATTCATAGGTGCCTACAATGTGAAAAACCATTCCTTACAGCAATCAATCTTGCTAACCTCTTTTTAACTTTTTTCCTAATATGTATATAGATAGCACATCATATCAGAGGTTGATAGCAAGACCAGTAAGAGCTTTAATAGGAAGGAAAAAAAAATCCCATTAAAAATGTAGGAGATAATATTATTTCTCAAAAATGGTGAGAAGGTTAGGTGAGCAATAATTACTTGACAGTAAAAGCCAGATTACTTTTAACTGCAGCTGTATTTCACGTATCTAACTTTGAAAGCAAAATACCTCAGCAGTAGAGTCTGTTAACAATGTAACTATTATCCATGCAAGATTTGAATATCTGTTTTCACAAATAGAAGTGGCATTACTATTCCCTAGACCATAAAAGTCCACCTCCCATTTCTTTGCTCTGGGCTCATATTAAGAAGGGAACAAAAATAAACACTATTATACCATTAAACATAACCAAAGTCCTTGAACATCCTCTTTGGAAGGACAAGTAAATATAATTAAATCTAAGCAGAAAAGACTTTCTCTGAGTTTCCAAAATTGAAAGTACAAGAAAAAACCTTTATTTTTCAAATTGCCTAAAGAAGTAAAAAATCTTAGTACAAGACAGAATATTCAATGTCCTGCATTGCAGAGGGTAACCATCATTGAGAACTGGCTGAATATACTGAGGGGCTTTCTCAGAACTAACTATGAGCTCAAATCTGGACAACTTTGGATGTGATGGGAATGTGATATCAGGTGATCTGATAAACCGGCACTTTGTAAAAATAAAGCACTTCGCAAATTCAAACCAAGCCGTCTTCATTTTTCCCTTGACAACTATGAAAATAGAGGGTTGTGAATGCACAGTTACTTTCATTCAAGTATAAGAAACTAGTTCATCGAGATGTTAGAAATAAGAGACTCAGTCCCATGACAATTATGCTGAAAAATAAAATTCTAGCTTGTGTCTATGGATATTACTGATCTCTGGAAAAAGCATTTTATTCAGTTTCTCATCTAAAGCCATAAAGGGATTTCCATACATATTTACTTAGCTATAAGAATCTTTTTTGTTCTTCCCAGAAACTAGCAATTAGGACTACAAAAGGCATAACAGAGTGTTGTGCTACACCTGTCTTACTCCACCAATCCAGCTATTCTGGTGATAATGGATACTCAGCATGGAGCATGTGGCTGCCAGGGTGGAAGGCAGTCTGCAGGATGCAGGTGCTCTCATTTCACTTCTGCCCACGATCCTCTCTGTACCCAGGAGCCCACACAGTCACCAAGGAGGTTAGGATGAATATATCTCAAGCCAGTATTGGCTTTCACAAAGGAAGATGAAATGATCCTGACAGCACTGAGGTCTAGAAGGCAGCATCTGAACAGAGTGTAGGTTATGGCCCATTCTCTGCATCACTCAGGAATTTCACAAGCAGTTTTAAACTGTCAAGGTAATGAGTCTCTGTGCAAGACGTGTTATCCTGGTGTGGGATGTTGTATTTAGCTAAAGCATCTGGGCTGCACATGAAACATCAGTGTTTCCCAGAACGAAGGCATTGAATGAAACGGTGTGAAATACCACATGGCCTTCCATAGACAACCCCTATTCCTGCAAAAAGCAAATACTTTCAGTAACTTACATATCTCTTTCTGGTAACATTGTAGTGATTGTATCAAAGGCTTTAGAACATGAATGCTTGCCAGCCGCTGTTATACTGATACCATAAAAATATCTCTTCCATGGATTTTTCCTCCTTTTTATTCTAGCATTCTCAGTTACATTTTATGTGCTAACTGTTGTAAAATTCAATTTCATTGTGATCATCTGTGTAACATTTCACATTACTGTCTGCTAACAATGCAAATAGCTGACATTTACCGTGGCCTTCCAAACAAGTTAACAAAAGCTCAAATTTTGGAAAACAGTGCTTTTTTTTCTAGAAACACTAATGAATGCTTGTCACATAACTATTTTGCATTTCTATCATATGAGGATCTTGAAATTCTTTGACAAGAATGGATCTGATCTTTTGCTGTGTATAGAAGCTCAGATAAAAGAGTGTTGATATGAAGGTAATAGGTGTCCTGAAAATAGTTGTAAGCAAACAGATTGATTAGAAAATTTGACTTCTACAAGCAAGCAAACAGGAAAGAGTTTGACTCATTGGTCTTAATTTTAGCACAAAGTCAGATTATCCAGGAAAGGCAAGAAGAGCTTTTGTGTGTAGAAAGGATGGGGGAAATAGCAGAATTAAAGCACTCTCTGAAGAATTTTAATATGAATATGCTGCAGTATGCAAGATATATATATCAAGAATGAGAGCCAGTCTGAATGAGAAGATGAAGTAAGATAATATGCACCTGAAAATACCACAGAATGAAAATCTGAAATAATGATGAGTCAGTACTTAGGTATAGTCCAGACGAGCAAAAAGCAACCATGAGCACTGATAAGATGTTGCATACCTCGTGTTATTCCTGTTTCTCATTTTTAAAATACATATCACCTATTTATATTTTTCTGTTTATTTTTTCTCCTTGGAGAAAATAATAAGCCTAATAATACTAATGACAATAACAACAACAACAACAATAATAATAATAATGAAAAGGAAAGACAAAGGGATGAAAAAAAAACAAAAGAGAGAAGTGATGCACAATAAAATCACTTGCCACCTGCTGCACCATGCCCAGCCCATTCCCCAACAGCAATCATCCCCCAGCAAGCTCCCCTCAGTTTATTTACTGAGCATGACACTCTGTGCTATGGAAAATCCCTTTGTCTAATTAAGATCAGCTGTCCTGGCCATGTTCCCTCACAGCTTATTGTGCACCTTTTCACTGGCAGAGTAAGAGACTCTGAAAAGTCCTTGATTCGAGCAGTACTTAGCAACAACTAAAACTTCATTGTCTTATCAACATTATTCTCATATTAAATCCGAAACACAGCACCATAGCAGCTACTAAGAAGAAAATTAACTCTATCCCAGCCAAAACCAGGACATCAATAGTTTGGTAGAATATCAGAGCCTAAGAACTCTGGAGGGACTCATAACTGAGACATGGTCTTCTTCCAAGCTTCTTTGTATTTTTACAGAATAGAGTCCTGCAATAGCTCCCTCTTTGTATTTTTTAAGCAGCAACTTATATCAGTGAACAGTGAGGAAAGGCACATTCTGTATCATCTGCACTGTTTCCAGCAGCCTATAATTTGCTTATCTCTCCAGCTCTTGTTTTAGGTCCCAGTCCTGATACATGAACATTAGTTGACTCCCAAGCTCTCTTTTGGTATGAAGCAAGAGTTCCTACCAAAACAAAGCCTAGGCATGTTTTTCTGAGAAAGGTACTTTCCACTTGGAAGTTGAGAAAACGAGTGATCGAAGTCCAGTTGCTGTGGCTGTACTCTGTCCTCCCACACAACGCCAGTGGGCTCTGCATCCTGCAGTCCTCCATGCTCCTGGTCCACAGCATAAACACCCTGCTGTTTTGGAAGGTAGCACAGACCTTGCATTGTTTGGCACCTTTCAGATTAAAAAAAAAAAAAAAGCCCACACAAATAAAGAAAACTCTGTCTTAGTATGACAGTGGCACTCCTTCAAGCTCCCAGAGGACCCTCTGCCAAGCTTTCCACAGTTCAAGTTCAGCTCCCAGTCCACCCAGCCTGATTGAGGATCTGTTCCTGAGAAGGATATGTGGGTATGCATGCTCTTTAGGATGTGGCTTCAAAAGATAATCCACAATGTGCCCTAGTGGCCACTGTAAAAGTATTATCAGTAGCTCTGTAACTCATTATTTAGACCACAAACCAGTATATTGTACAGCTCTGAGTCTCTTAAAGATATTATGTTAAATGATAATGATGATGATGATGATAATAATAGTGATAATAATATATTGCATATGATAATTATATAATGATGGTACTAATTATACCAGTGGTAGAACTAATAATAGTACTAGTACTATTGCCACTAATAAAGAATATCTTGGTTTTCCTTCCCTTTATTTCTGAGCAGGATATACACAGTAGGCTGAAGAATCCCAAGTAGACTTAAGCCTCCGTTTCAAAGAACGTTTTACTCTTTATGCAGGCTTTCCTGTTCCACAGATTTCCCTATGACTGGAATAATGTATTTTCAGGATCCAGGCCATTGAATCACTTTCCTCAACAAATTATGATTTTATTTACGTATCTCACTGAGGCTGTTGAATATATGCTTATTCATGTTCAAACAACTCTGTATTAATGCAAGTAAGAATATTAGGGAACTTTAATAACATAAGTTGCTCCTAGTACTTGATCTCCCAAGGTGACTATATACAAAGTATTCATAATATCATTATTTTAGACCCCAGCTATATACTATTATCCAGCAGATGGTGTAGAGTCCATCATGAGTGTGGCTGGAGTTTCCTGAAATCTGTAGCTACCTCTGGCAGTCTACAACTCATGTAATTATTGGACAGTCCACGTTGGAAGGGACCTCAAAAGATCATCTGGTCCAACCTTTCATTGGAAGGGGGGCTTAAATGAGACTCTCAATTACCCTGTCTTTTCATCTCACTATTCATTATTCACATTAATGCCCGATAATGCAGTATAAATCCTAAAAAACCAGACTATTCTAAGCAATATTTCTGAGTCTCGGTTGCATCCCAGATTGTGAAATCTATATTAAAGTTTTGATTTTGCTGTTCTTTTGTTTAATTGTTAGTCTCAGATTATGGGAATGCCTTTGGATTATCACAGGTAAGGAATAGCTGCAACTCAGAGATGTGAGTTCTTGACTAACCTATGTATCTAGCCTCTTCCACTTAATTTATATACCTAGAATTGGAGGTAACTTTGAAAATTTAAGCCCTATCCTCAAAATGATTTTTTATCAAATTCATTAGTGTCACACTCAATAGAGTACATCAACAAACCCTTTTAAAACATAAATTATTAAATGCTTCAGGTGAGTCAGTGTAATTCACGCTTTTAACTGCACCAAAGTCAACTTTTCAAAATACATTGAACATATTTTAATTGGACTCTTTATGGCAATGCCTGAGGCTTTGATAAAAATTCACAACTACAAGACATAAATGACACTGACAAATTCACTGGGTGACAGGCTGAAATGAAGAACAGAGGTGAAATTTCAAAATGTGAAAGGCTTCCAAATTTGTGTCTCTATCTAGCAATAAATCCATAGTTAAAAGTAACAAATAGTATTTCCAGGATTGATGCAAAAAGAGATCATCTCTTCTCTCCAAGGGTGAAGCAGAATACTCAGAAAAACAGAGAAGAAATTAATGAGAATTATCAGCTCCATTGAATTAATTAAATGGTCAAGAACAGGAAATTTCCACATAATGCCTGCCAGATTCTGTGTCTATGGGACCTGATTTCTAATTCTCTTACAGGAATAAGTCCATGAAAATAAATTGCTGAAATCGAATATGGTTGTTAATCTTACTCTCCTTAACCTTCCTTTGTCCTACACATATAATCCTTTGAGAAATCAGGTATTTGGGAACTTGGAGTCAGAGTGCCATGAGATATATGTCTGGATGTCATAATCATATTTTAATACTGGAAAAGAAGATAAAAATTACTTTCATGGGAAAAAGGAAGAACTGTGACATCCTGCAAAATACCAAAGCAGCTATTGCAGGATACCAAGAAGGAAAGGCAAGGATCTTCTTAGAGCTTCCTTGTTTTCAAGCTAGAATAGAGATAGAAGAGTCTTTTGTGTAACTAAACATTAATGATTGTATAAATATGTATTTTTACTGTCTGCTTAAATGATGAACAGGATGGCATTTAAAAAATTGCAATACTCTGAACAAAACTCCTGTGATGGTAATTACACCTAGTACATTACCTCACAAAAAGCAGTCCATTTGCGTAAGAGAATTAAACTTCATTTTGAGAACTGTGTGGGTGTATACAAAGTTACAAATAAAGACCTACACTTCTGCTACTCTTTAAAAGTAAAAAAAGCTTTAGTGCAAAAGTCCCCTCAGAGGACATTTATTTTAGACATTTAAATTTTGAATTATTCCCAGATTTTCAGCCAACCATTAAAGTTCATTAGAGTGCTGAATGCTGCATGTTCTGCATCAAGTCACAAACATATCGCTTGTAAATATTCATTAAATCTCTAAGATACATTTGGAGTTTCCACTGAAAAATCTATTAACAGGACAAATTCTTCAGAAGCATCAAGGTTTGGATGAGATAATGAGGAATTAAAGATCAAGTAATTGTAATTTAAACAGCAGTTAAAGTGAGTATCTTTTCTGTGTCCTCCCTCTACAGTCTACCACTTAATTTCCTTCAGTCCAGCTAAGAATAAATTGTCAGACGAGTGCATAAATTTAAGCACTGTTGTAAATTAAGGTGTTCTCTTGAACCAGGGATCAAAACTTAAAATTACATGTTTCATCAGTGCCTACCCCTGAGCCATGACTGACATAAAAACTGTTCTCTTTGGAATAAGGTGTTCATGCCTTTAAGGACAGCCACAGTAGCTCCCAAGTTTTCTAGACATAACTGCTGTTATTTCTCATGATGCCTTTAGGACAGACAGGCAACACATTTTCCAAGTTTATCAAAAGACTTTATTCCAAGAGTTAAATCCATTTTTTAAGAACTTTAAGTCATTGCCAAGCATAGCAGTTCAAAAACCCCCTCTCACTCTCTCCTCTCCTCATTTGAAAATGTTTTGATCATCACGAATTCTGGCAACTGTGATCCTTAATAACCGGCAGACGAGATTAATGACTAATGAGTCTTAGTCCTGAAAATGCTTCAGGGTCATGCCAGATGAGGAACAAATCTTGCATAGTGAGTATTCTTTCGCCCAGTCATTAGGAACAAGAATTGGAACAACCTACCCAGGGAAGTGGTTGAGTCACCATCCCTGGAGGTGTTTAAAAGATGTGCAGATGTGGCACCTGGGGATATGGTTTAGGGGTAGACTCAGCAGTGCTGTGTTAATGGTTGCACTTGATGATCTTAGAAGTCTTTTCTAACCTACATGATTCTACGACTCTATTACAGTATTATCACCCTATTGTCTTCTGTCCTATAACAGTTTGTCTATGTAAAAACCTTTTTAAAACTATGCCTATTATACACTTATGTTCATCAAAAGTAAACTCATAAAGTAAAAATACTAATTATAGTATTTCTTCTTCCAAGGACAACTTTTAAATTAATTCCCTGAAAGAGATGTTTCCCAAATGATGCTTGACCTTAGAATGTATCAGGTTATTCAAAATAACTTCAGGACTACCACAGAATTCAAAGTTAAATTGTAAGATTACTTTAAAAATTGTGCTGTTATTGTCCAAATTGCCCTCTTCACTATTAAAAATGCACCTTTACTTTTCTAGAAATATGAACAAATGCAACAGTATTATAAGAGAAAGCAAAACCCAAAAGATCCTAATGCAGATAACAGGTAATTCTCTGAAAATATGTAAAAAAGAGAGATAAATTCCATAAAAGTGCTACATTTTTGTTTCAAATTGAGCACTGTAAAACATGTTCTTTGAAATAAATTTAATCTTCTCTCACCCTTAGCACTTTTTAAATTTTTTTCCTTTTAATCTGAATAGTATTTGCTTATCTTATTACTTTACAAAATTACAGCTTTGTTTTAGTCAGTACTACAGCTAAGCATATAAGATCTTTCAAAACATCAAGGTGTAGGTAATGGAGAGGAAAAGAACCTTTCAAATAAACTTTCAGTCACAATAGAATTTTCAAGATTTCTTTAAACAACACTAAAATAATGCTGCAAAAGATTTTTTGCTCATGTCATACTGACATATAATTTGATCAAAGCTGTATATCTTTAAAATGCATGTAAGTCATTCATTTTAAAATTACTCTGCGTTCTACATTTTTTTACATATCATTCCTTATATCAATTTTTATTAAGTGCTTAAAAGAAGATTCATGTACGATTTTATCAAATGTATCTTCTTTCTCTTACTCTGCAGAAAAAACAATATCCATAGCTTTCTTATTGTATTGGCTTCAGGCAATATATTCTATTCCTACATTACCATGACATTCTTATTCTCTAATATCAGTATTGACTTAAACAGCTTTCCTAAAAACTCATCTACTGCTTTATGTTTTAAGTGAAAAGGATATAGTCCCCTGTGTTCAATGTGCATGTAAGTGAACAGAGTAAACACCACCACTTATGAAGAAACAATTCTGAATTGTTGGAGGGGGAAAAAAATCAATTTTTAACACCATGTGCAACTGGGCAAAACTGGTATTTCATATTTGTTCAAAGTGGATACTTTTCTACCATTTAATTTATTGTCAATAAATTATTTTATAGATTTTTATTATTTAATTTACTGTCTATTATTATTGCAAAAGGTAAGTTAGCGTTGTTAATAAAATGAAAAATGACAGTTTATGTCGCACAGGAATAAGATACTGTTCTAAAAATTTCGAGTGCCTATTTTTTCAAGAGTGGAGAAAAAAGAACAATAATAATAATAATAATAACTTCCCCAGATATTGCCAGTATTCTACATAATGTTTTTATATGATAACTTTTGCATAGAAGATCTTTTGATGTTAGTAAACCTCCCAGATGGTAGGTATTGCTCCCATTCTTTATAACTACTGTGACTTGCAGTAGGTATGGAGAGTTTTTTGTATCAGTGGCTTAGCTTCTTCTCTGGAGCAAATCAGTCTTCTTCTCAGGCGAAATTACTCCTCACAAATTTCTCTGCCTTGGTTCCCAAGGTATCATTTAGTAAGATAGCAAGATATGCCCTCATGGATTTGTGCTAATAATGGAAGAAATGCCATTACTATCAAATGCATAAGCATGAATTTTATCATATCCAACTTTACCCACTTAACATGTAGGTACCTGATCTATCATAATCATGTAGATAAATTCACAGAGAGTGAGGCATCTCCAAAGGATAACTCATCTTATGCACTGTGAATACCTACCTAGGGATGAGAATAGTAGCACTGATGAGGTTCATTTATCTCCATTGAAGGAATCCAAAGCACTAGCATAGATTAGGCAGCTAATTTTTAGGTGGCTAATACCGGCTGAGGTGATTCAACCCAGGTGATGAAGTAGCATTGTAGGTCACTATCCAAGTCGTCTGTATTATGCAGTAGCTGTAACTCCTGCTGATATTACTGTATCTAATCAGCAACCAGTCCCACTCTAATGTATCTGTATAGGAAATTAGGAATTAGAAATATCATCAACTGAAGCCTTTCTTTTTCTTAAGTTTTTTGTTTGTCCTTGCTAAGCAGAAACTGACTTTGAGTTTATATAATTCCCCTCCTTCTCATATACTGAGTTGGTTCTAGATTATCCATCTTTCTGTGCTAGAGTGAGGAATTATTCCAAATATAATATAATAGTCTGATAGCTTCCAGATGAAAGACCGTATACTTTCTTAGCTGTACTCTTTGTGAGTCTTAGATGTATTATTTCATCCAGTCTACATGCTACAAAACTACAGTAGAGGGTCCGAATTTTGCTTTTCTTCTGATTGGAAGTCAGATCTACGGCACGTAGACATGTCAGTCTTTAATTTTTCAGCAAAATATTGCTATTCTGCACAACAGTAAAGTGATATAGATTGAGCTGGAAAGATTCCAATGACAATCACTTAATATATTTTGCCAGAATCTCCTTTCTTTTACTCTATCAGTCATCTCCAGTCTTATTTGTAGGGGTTAGGGTTTTAAAGAAATTTAATGTTCAAATATTCTGTGTTCAAGTGTCTTACATTCTGTGGAGGTGAACCATGAATTTGGACACATATCCTTGGAACAGAAATTTATTGCTTCATGGTTTCGACAATAATGCAGTTCTCTGTGATTCAGGGTTTTGCTAATGTTGAGGTGCTTTTTGTAATTGCTTATTTTACTCGTGACCATAGAGTTAGGCTTGAAAAAACCACAAAGCCAAGAGCCCCAGGGACATTGCAATTACAAAAGGCATGCCAAGGGGAGCACAGCACTGCCCCAACATTGCTCCCTCCACACTTTTCTGCTTCACACCACTCATGTGCTTTGCACCTCAGCAAATGGCTGCTTTTACTGCTCCACTTTGGTTTAGGCTTATGCTTGAGGTCAGGCTTGAGAAAACAAAGCCTAGACCTCCAGGGATTTTGCAAATACAAAAGACATGCAAAAGGGAGCACTTCATGTCATCCCATTACATTTGATTACAATTACTTAATTTCAGATTTTTTTTTTTATTTCTTTATATTGAATTTCATTTTATTAGAAGTCCACCCTAGTCAGTTTGTTTCTTGTGATTTCAGTGAGTAGCAATTCGCCAATGTTTGGTCCATTTCCCTGTATTTCAAGTCATCCAATGCCATTTTTGTTGTTTTCACTCCAGTTCAGAATTTTCTCACTTATTTTTAACATTTCATTTCATCCCACTCTTCATCTGTGCATTCATTTCATTTCATTTCATTTCATTTCATTTCATTTCATTTCATTTCCAGATTTCAGCATTTCATTTCTTCAATTTCTTCTGCTGTCTCTTTGTTTACCTTTCTTCCTTGATATTGGGATTTCAATGTTAATAATTTTGGCAAGTTTCAGTCCTTTTCACTGCACCTCATTTCATGTCAGTCCATTTTGTTGTAGTCACTCCATTTCCAAATTTCCCTTTTTTATTTAATTGCATTTCATTTTATCATCTCTGTTCCAGAATGTTTGTTGCACTTTGTTCTCTGATTTCAAGATTTCATTTCCTTTCCTGAAATTCTTCCTTTCAGGAAAGGAAATTAAATCTTGCAATTTCGATGAGGATCAATTGGGCAAGCTTCAGTCCATTTCCCTGCACTTCATGTCATCCCATTGGCTTTTATTGTTTCCACTTTGGTTCAGAATTTTCTCTTTTGTTTTCTTTCAGCATTAAATTTCATCCCTTTCTTCTCCTGTCTCTTCGTTTGACTTCGTGCCCTGATTTTGAGATTTCAGTGACTATCATTCTGGCAGGTCTCTGTCCATTTCATTTAGAAAAAAGAATACCCCAATAACCAAATATTGCTCCCTCCACGTCTTTCTTCTTGGCACAATCCTTGTGCTGGGCATCTAGACAAAAAGCTGCTTTTACTGCTCCGCTTAGGATTAGGCACATGCTTTGCTTTAGGGTTGAGAAAACCACAAAGCCCAGAGCTCCAGGCACACTGCAACTACAAAAGGCATGCCAAGGCCAGCACGGCACTGGCCCAACATTGCTCCCTCCACACATTTCTGCTTCGCACCTGCCTCAGCAAAAGGCAGCTTTTAGTGCTCTGCTTATGGTTGGGGTTACGCTAAGGGTTAGGCTCGATAAAACCACAAAGCCAAGAGCTCCAGGGACACTGCAGCTACAAAAGGCATGCCAAGGGGAGCTCGGCACTGCCCCAACATTGCTCTCTTTAGAATCATTCCTCTTCACAGAGACCATATGCTGGGTACCACTGCTTCAGCAAGTCTGATTTTACTGCTCCCCTTAGGGCTGAGGTTATGCTTAGGGTTAGGCTTGAAAAAACCACAAAGCCCAGAGCTCCAAGGACACTGCAACTACGAAAGGCATGCCAAGGGGAGCACGGCACTGCCTCAACATTGCTCCCTCCATACCTTGCTCTTTGGCATCAAACATAGGCTACAAACCTCTGCCTCAGAAAAAGGATGATTTTATTGCTTCTCTAAGGCTTTGGATTACACTTAGGGTTAGGGTTGAGAAAAGCACAAAGCCCGGAGCTCCATGCACACTGCAACTACAAAAGGTATGCCAAGGCCAGGACAGCACTGCCCCAACATTGCTCTCTCTACACCTTCCTCTTTGGCATCAAACATGGCCTGGGAACCTCTGCCTCAACAATAGCCTGATTTTACTTCTTTGATTACGGTTAGGGTCAGGCTTAGGGTTAGGGTTACGCTTAGAGTTAGGGTTGAGAAATCCACAAAACCTAGAGCTTCAGGGACATTGAAACTACAAAAGGCATGGAAGGGGAGCATGGCACTGCCCCACCATTGCTCCCTCAGTATCTTGCTTCTTGACACCAACCCTAGGCTTGATAATACAGCCTCAGAAAAAGCCTGATTTTACCTTGCCCCGTAGGGTTAGTGTTAGACTTAGGGTTAGGCTTTAAAAAACCCTGAAGCCTAGAGCTCCAGGGACAGAGCATGGCACTGCCCCAGCAATGCTCCCTCAGCATCTTGCTTCTTGGCATCTGTCTTGGTGGTGGTTTATACCCTATATCTATTTTTGGGGTTTTTTTGGTTTTTATTTCCAGAATGGTCCTTGCCTCCCCTGGTTCTGGGAGTATCACAATGGGTGAGGGACTGCCCGGGATGCTGCAAGGGTTGGGGGCCAGGGGCTGCTGCTTCCTTTCGGTGGGGGTGAGCAACTCAGCAGCCCCGGTGGCACAGCCGTCTTACTGATCATCTTGCTGTCCTGTGGTTTATACTCATTTCTTTCTTTTCTTTTTACGTCAGTACTGCGACTAGGGCTTGCCGGCTTGCTTCTCTGCTGCTCTGCTGCTTGGAGCCCAGAGCCAGTGCTTGCTTTGCCTGGAGCCTGCCGTCCCCTGCCAGGGCCGCTGCCTCTGCATGCCTGACCGCAGGATCAGGCATCGCTGGTGAGCTATCCAAGGGAGCGATCCCCCACCCAGCCCTGCTGTTTTCTGCCGCTGCTTCAGGGCATTTTTGCTACATTTTAACTCGGCACTCCCTGTCCTCCCAGATCCCCGCGGCTCCTGCCACGGCTTCGGAGTTTTTGCTACACGCTGTTTGCCATACCGGGTGTGCTTGCCTCTGCTGTTCCAGCCAGCTGCTCCAAGGTTTCCTCCTGCAGTCCATTCAGTTTTCCAAGTGGCACTGAGACCCGCTGCTGCAGCGAGGCTGTAGACGAAGCCCCTTTTCCATCTCTCCCAGCAGCCGAGCCGCCATTACCGCGTGAGAGAGGCTGCTGAGCTCGCGCCACAGCGCCCCCTGCAGGCGCGGGGGAACCATCGCTCCAGCCCTGCCTGGCCGGGAGCNATAGATAGATAGATAGATAGATAGATAGATATATTAGTAAAGAACTGTTATTCCTTTTCTCATATCTTTGCCTGAAAGCGGCGTAATTTTGCAGTTAAAATAATTTGGAGGGAAGGGGGTCACATTTTCTATTCCAAGTGAGGTTCCTGCCTTCCTTGGCAGACACTTGTCTTTCAAACCAAGACAGCACTACCCATATGGTGGGCACCTCATTCTCAGCAGTAGCCTGGTTTTACTCCTCCCCTTAGGGTTAGGGTTGCGCTTAGGATTGGACTTGAAAAAAACCACAAAGCCCAGAGCTCCAGGGACACTGCAGCTACAAAAGGCATGCCAAGGCCAGCATGGCAGTGGCCCAGCATTGCTCCCTCCGCACCTTGCTCCTTGGCACCATCTACTGTTGCCTTTTTCCTGGTCTTGAACTTAAAAGCCAGACACAGTTAAGGGGAAAGGAGTTTTTAGCTCGGTATTTATTTAAGGATACTTAAAGGTGCGCACTTCGTCCGGGTGGAATGCGCCGAAAAGCACACTGAAAAGCACACACATGATACATCGTGTATACAATTTATGGGCCTTGCAAATTAGGATATCTATCAAAGACTCCCCAGTGAGAGGCTCGAATGAACCCCCCATTCCGAGGAGTCCCCCCCGGATGGGCCTATCTTAGTTTACAGAATATGTTCTATGGAAGACTTTGATTTCTCAGGATAGCATAGGACTTTCTGACCTTCAGCTGGAGGCCTCTAGGATGTTTGGTCTCCTGGCTTAACGGAATATTAGGTCTCAACTAAGTTATCAAACTTAAGGAATTACAAATATGTGCTCTAAAAGCACTAAAGATCCATAAAAGCTGTATAAAAGGGTATATTAAAGGGGCATAAAAGGAGTATTTGAAAAAGGTAAAAAATCATCATGGCATCACTACAGGCTGAGCACCTGAGCCTCAGCAAAATCCTGAATTTACTGCTCTGCTTAGGGTTAGGTTTAAGCTTAGGAAACTGAGTGGACACAGGAACAGCACTTGTCATTTGCATAGTTCTGTTTTGGTTTGCCTTTGCCTGTTAAACACAGATGTGAGTGTATAACTGTCTAAATACAAAAAGAGATCTTAAAATGGTGGTTGGCCCAGGCTGAATTCTGCAGAGAGAAATTGTTGCACCATTTTCAGTAGTAATTAAAGCTATTGGATTTTTTAACAATTTTTTGTTACAGGAAAATTCTGCTCAGAATATGTTATACAGCTGGACAGTGTTTCTTTAGTTGTGTTTTTTTTTCTTTAAGAGTGCTGAATCACAATTACAAAAATGGCAGCAGAAAATTAAGTGAATAACATTTCAAGATCATATTGATTTCTAGGCAAAACCAAAGGAATGCTTATACTCTTTTCAGATATCCCAATATGGAGAAAAATACAATTAATATCCTAAGAAAAATAAATATATAAATCAAAAATTATCTGTGCAGAGAAAAAAAAAATGGAGCTAAAGAAGAAAAAGCTTTTACTACCAAACATATTGTACAAAAATCATTTTTTTATTCTCTCCATGGACTAACTGTGCACTTCACTCGCAAAACAGACAACTATTTCACACACAGGAGAAAAATGCTGAAGGATCTTCATACATATTCATAGGAGCTAAGATTTAGCTTCTGATCTCCAGGGAAAAGCTACAAAACCCAGAACTGGGCACCTAAATTGAAAATATTTTAACTCTAAACTGCTCAGAAAAGGATTAATGGTCTTCCAGTTGCCACAGACACACAATTGGTGTTAATATCCTAGTGTTTTGAGAATAATTATTGGTTCTATTTCTGTGGTGAAGATGAAATAATTGTAATGTCAAGTTTTTAATGTTAATATCAGTTAATATATTTTAACATAAAAATAACAATATTTTTATGTTAATAATTCCATGGAGTCAGTGATACACTAAGAACTTTAGCAGTGATACTGGTACACAGAAGGAAGATTTTTGCCTTTGAGAGTGATAAAATGGTAATGTCATGTGACTTGTGACTGGCTCCACTCAAGATTTTTCACATACACGTTAATGGATTTTAATGGCCTATGGTAGACATCTTATTAGTCAGTTATTAATGGTATTCAAAACTACAATAAAGCCTAAGAGCCAGTGCAGAAGGGAGTCTACTCTGACAACCAGGTTACAAAATAGGAAGAGTACACAGATTCTGACCGAGAGGTAGAAAGTTAAACCAACAGAGACTGTAGCACACAGACTGAGGGAACAGCAGGATGACACAGTTTTCCTCTGTGTGTGTGTGGTTGCTGTGAAAGGATAAATGAAATTAGATTGGTGAGTTAGGAAAGCTGTGAAAGATTTTAGATCCTAGATGCATGAGCATCTTCTTATATTGAGAAATCTTCCATGATTTATAAATGTGGAAAATACATTACTTAAAAATTGTTATTTATTATTAAGGGTGTTTATATTCTTGAGTTCTACACTGGATGATGATACAGTTAATAAAAATCCCCAGAAACTTAGATAAGCCTGGGGGAAAAAAATAGCCAATCCAACCCTGTACATCATCTCTTATATTTACTTAAGAGTCAAGTCAAACAAGCTGTTAAAAGCCTTGCGCTTAGATCCAAGATTTACGTATATTAAACAGATTGGAACAAAAAATTCAGGAATTTATCTCTGTAAATGCCAGGAATCTATACAGTTTGAGGATAATTAATACCTACTAGGTGGAATATGTAGACTTTTCTCATCCTTACATTTCATCTTCAAAACTTTAATTCTAATAAGAATTGTATTATAAAAGTGGATTAATAATGGATTCATAATTATTCTGTCACATTCTGTGAAATCTGTCAGGTTTGCTTGGCAATTGAAAAGAGAGGGCATAGCCTTTTGCTCTATGATTTTATGCACCAGACTACTTTCTAGCTCCTGTCTTAGCTGTTTAAGTAATTGATGTCCTTTACCTGGTGGACTGTAGACCCCAAGTGGTCAAACTTCATCTTTTCTGTATATTTAAATCAAAAAATGAATAGATTTCTGTAGCTGCGTGTCATTGCAGAAGTCTATGAGGTATGTATCTAACAGAAAAACAGCAAAGAGACTAGGAGTTTAGGAAAGCATTTTATTTCCAAAAATGGATGCCAATAAATAGTATTTTTAAAAGGAGGAGGGGGCGGGGGAACAGTTACTGCTGATATTTAAGTGCAAAAAAGTGTGTGTAAAATATCTGTGTTTCTATAGTTCTGTTTCTCACATTGATACTTTTCTCCAAATTGAAATGCACTATTTTCAGCGTTCTCTAATCCACAAGGCTCTTACCCTTACCTACTCATTCATTCCAAGAGCTGGCGAAGAAGGAGGAGGAAAAGCCAAGAGACTTGAAACCATCAGAAATTGTAACTGGCAGAAAATAGCAGTTAACAAAAATAAAAGTTAAACTGAATTTTTGACTTTCTGTTAAAAAGCAAGTCAAGTATTTCTGGGCTTACATTTATATAATTATTCATACCTAGAAGATTTGCTCTCACTTTTTTTTATTTTCAACTCCATTGTAAAATGGCTGAAATTTTTGGACTTTAGTATGTACAAAGCTACTATGTGTTTTCAAAGCACAGTACACACACTGCTAATGACAGAAGAACATATTTTTGTCTTTTATTTTGTTTCACCTGTGTTCTTATGAATAAAACTCCTGGATCTAACAATTCAAAAGCTTTGAAGGATTATCCAATGCAAAGTCTTAAAATTATGAGTTTTTTTAAGTGGGAAACAGAAGCCAAATCTACCAAATTTTATTAAAATTGTCTCACCTGTCTCAGCTTTTTCCTCCTCACTGCCCTTCTTTCCTGGCTGTGAATGTTTTCTGTTGATCTAAGCTTGGCATTCAACTGTTGTTTCTCAAAATACTTCTAGCTCTCCTGATCAAAGTTTTCAAACCTCATAACAATATTAAAACACTGACTAGATTCTAAGGACAGTGTAAGATTTAAGGGGACTTTGGTGAAGCATAATTAGCATTACATTAAATTGAACTGTTTGATAGATAAATTGTTTCAGTTTACATCATGCTGAAAGAACATAATGAAAGTCTTTAAGATTAAATTCTGCTATTTTTTTCCTAAATTCTATCAAAACTTGCAGGAGGTAGAACTCTGGCAGTTTTATTTTTCTATTATCTTCCATGGCAGCAAGACATGTGGAAAGGAAATGAAACATATTCAGCCAGAGCAGGATGCATTGCTACAGGATATCACTCCATGAAGACACAATGCCAAATAAAAGCAGCAGATATTAAATAATTTATCAATGCTATCACATGATGGGTGAATAGGAGTATCAGGCGCAGTTTCAGGGCTCTCTGTCTTGATTCCATCACTAACACCTTCCTGCTCCTTTTTGAGGATAGTGATAATCAAGACTGTATTTTGTTTCCAATTCTTAGTTCTAAGAAGGACACCATTCATAAAGCATAAAATGGTAGTGACTCTGTGGCGCATGTGCCTTTCATTCCAGGGTATGCTTCCTTGAACTGATGGTTAAAATTAACATATAAATTAATTTATTTGTGGTTAAGTGAATGCAAATTGATATTTTGACAACAATTCTAAGAATAATCAATCTATTATTTTCTCTTAGCCAGGAAGATCTACCATGTGAGAGCATCCCCAACTCAAAATGTAAGCCCATGGTCCTGACATTACTGAGAAACTCATTTGTCAGTAATATGCAAGTGAATCAGCTGAATTGTGTAGAGTAACTTACAAAGTGTATGAGCTGGGCACCTGTAGCAGTGTTCCATTAAAACTGGGCATTCATTTTATATCATCCTCTTTTATTTTTCCTTTCTTCAGGGTGGATAAAATATAAAATAGTTGCCCTCAAGGCATTAAATCTGAGTCCTCACTTCTTCATATCAATTGACCTGGCTGTAAATACAAATCTGGTCTTTTAAGCTTGGCAGTGAGAAAAAGATATATGAATGCTGCTCAGACCATTTTCCATTGTCATACTGTGCAGATGGCCAACCTGAAATATCCTACTCCAACTGACCTTCTACTCAGGAATAAACCTTTATCGATTCTCTATCTGAGTTACTAAAGCAGCTTCAAAACAATTTGAAAAACCTGTTACACTTTTCTCACAAAATTATGTTGACTTAGCATTTATGAGTTCTTGTGCACAGATTTTTACCAAAAAACCCAACAGGACTCTGTGGACACACCCCCTTTGTTCTGCTTACCTATCAGTGCGATAGTAGTGCACTTGAAGATGAAGCTTATGAGATCATTATTTGTATCACACAAGTTAGAAATCACTGGCTATAAACTGGGTATGACTAAATCACTGGCTGTATACTCTTCAGCTGGGATAGGCAAGGATGGAGAGGCAGTGGGGTAGCCCTGTATATTCACAAAGATTTCAGTCGTCCAGAGTTTGATGATGGTGACAATAGCATTGAGTATTTATGGGTAAGAATCAGGGGGAAGGCCAACAAGGCAGATATCATGGTGGGAGTCTGTTATCATTCCCAGTGTACAGAAGTTTTGCAATGTTGTTAAAAGTTGTGTGAAAGCACTTTTGCTACAGCAATGTGACTGGTTAAAATATTTATCATTTGTTTACATTTAGGGCTTTTATTGCCTGAGAACTTTAATGCACTCATTACTGGAGAGTAGCCACCAAATTTTTTAGAGGAATAATTGTAACTCATTTGAGAATAGTTCACATTCATTATGAACTAAATGCATAATGCTCATAATCCTGAATAACATAGAAATTAACAGTAGAACGCTGCAAATTCTGTGTAAATTCTGAAGCTATTCATATTCTGAATCCATGCTGAAAGGGAACTTCATTAAGACAGTTGCATTTTATTTCCAGCTGCAGCTAAATCTTTAAATAACTATACTAGAAAAAGAATTTAAAGGCACCCACTTATGTAAGTTATGAACGTGAATAAAGGACGAGTGCTTTACAGTGTACTACCCCCATAAGCCTATATCCAAGTTTTCTGATGATTCACAGTGTCTCCAGGCAACAAAGTAAATGACAGCTTTTGAATGTATTTCCTGTTCTTTCTTCATTTGCATTTATAAACTCTTTTTTTTTTCCTCCCAGAAGACTGGTTAGCCATTTTGGTAGCAGTTTTAAAACACCTGCATTTCATCAGTTTAACAAAGAAAGAAGTCCACTCAGCCAAACTGGGGTGTTATCTAATCTTCTTGGATTCTGTCCAGCAGTTTTACTTATCTCCTGTTGCAATTAAGAAATGCTTAGATTTGCCCATATCTCTAATGTCTGATTTAGTCACCTGTATATCTCTGTATCTCCTTCCTTGGCACCTTTATATTCGTGTTGCCCCCTATCCTTCAGACACACCTCTAGCTCCATTCCGAAGAGTATGTGGATTCCCAGCCTATTAAGTACATAAAACTATTATATTCACTTTCACTTGCTTCTGTATTGTTTGTGATTAGCTGTGAATTTAATAATGATCCCATTTAAACAGACCTTAGAGAATTTTATGTGCAGTTATGGAATTTTATAAGCCCAAGCCTATAAACAAAGTCAGAAAGATGATGCTGGTGAACTCATTCTTTTTGATTTTCTGCATATGGTATTCTTCAAGCTTCATTTTGCAGGGAACAGTATAACCACCTCCTGTCCTGTAATTATATTTATAATAAAAAGAGAGACCCTTAAAATCTAATAGTCTCAAGGATAAGTTGGTTCTCTCACAGTACATTTATTCAATTTTAATTTAATTTAATTTAATTGTTCTGAAATCCCATTTTATAGGGTCTTTCTCCTAACAACTACTTTTCTGCATGATTGATGAGAATTGTGTGGCTTATCCCAGAATCTCTGCCCCTGGCAGTGTTCAGCTTGTCAAGACATCAGATGCTAGTGAGAGTCAAAATGGATACCCAGGAAAATTTAATTCTTTTGAATACTGTTTCATCACTTATGTTCTCTATGTCCTGGAAAGGCATCAATATCCAATTAATTCTTATTCTTTTAAAATCTAATAATTTAAAAATCAGGTTTTAGAAAGACAAATGATTGCTTTATGATGCCTGTTATGTGTCTGCTGGCACTGACTTTCAGAAATAGGCCTAATTTATGGAAACATAGTAACCTCTGAACCATGCCAAGTGGCATGGTTGACATACCTGAGGGACAGGCTGCCGTCCAGAGGGACGTGGACATGCTCAAGAAGTGGATCAATGGGAAGATGAGGTTCAGCAAGGCCAAGGCCACCTCCAAGGTCCTGCATCTGGGTGGGGGCAATCCCCAGTATCAATACAGGCTGGGGGATGAGCGCATTGAAACCAGTCCTGCTGAGAAAGATTTGGGGGTGCTGGTGGAGGAGAAGCTGCAGCTGCGTTGACCATGTGCACTCGCACAACCAAATAATGATTCAAGGGGGAAAAGTCTGATTTTTTTTTCCCAGTAGACTCTCAGGTTGCATGTGCATCTTATTGAACATCATCTTGCTGGGCAAAGTGGGAAGACTTTCTCTCTGGTTAAGGAAAGTTAAGAACTAATAGGGAGGTCTTACCAAAATGAGGACGTGTCACCTGAAGGGAGAAAAAAATGAAAAAAGTGAGAGAAAGGGGAGAAGAGAGAGGGTGAGACATATTTCAAATTTAGCCACACTGTAATAGATTAATGCATTTGGTTTTTTTAATATATTTATTCTTGTCTTTCATAATTACTTTTCATGATACTGCCAATTGTGGATGATATAAATAAATGCTCTCATTTGAATTTACTTTATCTGACTGAAATTAATAGGGATTTCAAGTAACTGGATAATATCAAGGCTCTTTTCATCCAATGGCACAGTTAACTAGAGGACTGGATTGCTGGGGAATCTGTCTCACCACATCACATTGTTCAAAACAGACAAACAGTATGTCGACTGTTTGGCAACTGCCTGCCTAAAAAAGATGATAGAGAACTGATATCACAAAATCAAAAGCAAAAACCCCACATGTTTCAGGGACTATGGTAAGTGGAGAAACTCCTTGAGAATATGGGGATGTCTCCCAAGTCACTTGAACCTAGAGAGGCAGAAGTATAGGGGAGGAAAATGCCAAGCTCTGTTGCAGCTATAGATGGATAACCAGAAGATTCCCTCAGCAGAAGGACACAGTGATAAAACATCTGAGCAAGGATTTGGAGACCTGGAGAGGTGCCTGGATTCACTTTGCAACAATCCATATCCCTTCAGTGAACATCATGAGAAGTGGAAAAAATTTTGGACCCTGAAAGACATCTGGATATAGGGTACTGCCATATGCTCAGTTATCCATTTCTTCTGAGACAAAGATCTTGGCAGGCAGTTTTACACTTCAGAGAAGAGGCATGCCAAGGAACACATTGTTGCTTTTTTGGCAGAGGACACACCCGTTTTTATGAATTTGGAACAGATGAATGAAAAAGAACTGACCTCTAGTGCGGGCTTCTCCTCTACCATTGTTTGTGTTGGTTATCACAACCTGTAGAAAGGGCTCCCGAAGGTCAGTGAGAACAACCAGGACCATCTGGAGCTGACATGCACTCTGGTCACGTTCTCAGAAGGTCTTTGTTGCTTTTCTCCATGCACAGAGAGACTGTCTACAGAATTTTGTTGTGTGCTCTGGGACAAGTTTGACCTGGATGTGTTCTGAGACAACTTTGGCCTGGATCATGCCAACATCTGGCATGAATTCTCAATGTGTAGGATGTTCCCTTTACTGTGTAGGAGGGTGACAGTGGTCCTGTTGTGGGACAACTGAGGCACAAATTTCCAGGTTCTCTCCACAGCATAGGACTTTAGTGAAGTCCATCTTCTGCAACTGATGTCTGTGCTGGAAAATGTGATTCAATCAGATCAGGCCTATATGAGCCTGTGACAGAGCACCTTTGATAATCCTATCTGGTCAAATACTCAACAAGAGGAAAGCACTTGACATGGAACATCATAAATATACTACAGGGATGCCTATATATTGATATAAGTCCCTGCTTTGTGGGAGTCACTTGATGCACTATGAACTAGAGCAGAAGTCTTGGTAAAGTTCTTCAGGATCTTGGAACAAGACTATTGACTTTCATTAGTGAGAGTTTCAAGGCTGCTTGACCTGTTGTCTTTTTCTTCCCTAGTGGGAGAAGATTCGTGCTTATAAAGCTGTGTGAAAACACAGATGAATCGATGGATGTAAAAGCCTGTTAAGTCACCAATTTGATGGTCTCTTTCACTGGGTGAGCAGGTCAAGAAAACTGACCTGGTGGCCCAGGACACGTGAGCCCATTCTCGTACTCAACATCTAGCAGGGCACAGGCACGCTGCTCTACCTGGGCATCTACACCTCTGCAAACAACGCCTCCACAGTTCCTGACTGGGACAAAAGGGAGGCAAGGTTGCCAGAGCAGGTGTGAAGGTGGGCAGGTCAGCTGTGGGTCCTTGACTTCAGGCAAGATGAACTCATTGTTATCCTGTCAGTCCTGCACATTTTCTGCTATTTCTTCAACAGCCTCTGCCTTTTTCCCATGACCTGGACCTGGATTTTTTCAGGTCAGGGAAACACTGGCTCCCTTCCTGACAGCTGCATCCATGTACCACATGCTGAGAACAAGCTAGCAAGGCAGGATTTCCCTTCCCAGAGGCCATGCTGATTCTTTCTTTATGGTCTGTGTTTATCTATGTACTCACTAATCTCATACTTTAATATTGGCTCTTCCATTTTAACCACAGATGAAAGACAGACTCAGTCAACCTCTCTGGAGACCTGTATGTGGATGGGGCTTACAATGGCGATATTCCAGGCCCCTGACTCAGTGACTCCTTGTAGTGATAGGTTACACATTTTGGCTAGCAGCTCTGCAATTTCACATTTCAGTTCCTTCACGGCTCTTGGGTGAATGGCTGCTAATCCTGGTGACTTACTGTCATCTAACTTATTCCATGTAGTCAAATACTTCCTGTATACTTAGCTCAAATTGATACAGCTACCCTAACCAATCTGCTACAAAAAAAAGGCAGTGCGTATTGGAAACTTCCCAACATCTTTAACAGTAAAAAAAAATATATACAAAAAAATCTCATATTCTCTGCTGAGACCTTATCTTCAGATGCCACTTTCACACACTTTGTCATCAGATGGTCCAGCTGTTTCATGAGCTGGCTTTCAGCTTCTGAGGTATTTAAACACCTTCTTATTATCCGTTTGAGTATCTTTCCAAACTCATTTATGTTTTCTGTAAGTTCCTGTGTACATATTATATGCCGTGATTTTGCTGCTCTCCCCATTTGGACAACTCTTCTGGTTTTTAAAGTCAATAATTTCTATACAGTAGCTTCTAAGTTGTCTCTTTAGCTATACAGGGCTTTTGCAAGGTCATTATATTTTCTTTTTCTGAGCAGTTTGCCTGGGCTTCCAATACAGTATTTTCAAACAGCCTCAAGGCTGCTGGCAGGCTTTTTGGAGTATTAATTTTGGGAGTATTTTTGCTAATAGCCTCATTTGTATGTAATTCCTTTTCCTGAAATTGAATCTCTGTATTCAGGATTTGTTTGGCTTGTTCTTTCCTACTGAAATATTAAGCCTAATTTTGTACTGATTGCTGTTACGGAGTGCTCTTCAACTAATACCATTTGAATTATGCTCTGTACATTACTCAGGACCAAAACCCAAATGACAGCTTTTCATAAGAGTGCTAAGACTAGTTATTTTAGGAAGTGGACATTTGCTGCATACAACAGTCTTGCCTCTGCCTCTTGTCCTGAGGCAGCAATGATACAGTCTGTATATGTATAGTGAAAATCTCATCCCATTGCAACCTGTTTTAAACTCGCAGTATTACCTGAGCACTATCATGCTCCAGATCAAAAAGATGAAAGTATGATCCTAGTATTACTTCTTTTATTATTATTATTAGAGTCTCAGATTTCCACACAGGATTCCACAGTGTTTCTCTTTTCCCACGATATTTTTATGCTGTTACGCTTTTTATTTTTCTTCATATAGGTTGCCCTCACCTGTACATTTCATTCTGTCATCCTTCAAACCTTGTAGCCTGGCAACACTGTATCCTGTTAATTATCCTTTCACCAGGCCTCTGAGATGTCTATTATGTCAGGGTTGCTGTTTGTTACCAAAAAATTATTTTAAAGGCTTCTAGAATTGTTGTAGAAGGCAGCTTTTGTTAGTTTTGCACTTGGTTTAGCTTTCCCAGACTAGTCAGCTGGCATTTTAGGGAAACTGACTTGCCTTCTCTATTTCTGTTTATTTCCCTTCCGGTCTTTTCAGATGTATGATGCATATCATTCAGGTTATACTGCCAAGTTGAATCAATCTGAACGAGGTGCTTCTCTGTGCTTGTCAACATTTTTCCAGTTCCTAGTTTAAATAATCTTGCATGACCATCTTAATTTTCATAGGCAGCAGTCTGTCTCCACCTTGATCAAAATAAAGTTTGTCCTTCCTTTATGGGTTCCTTCTGTCTCAAGAAGATTCTCAGTTCCTGTTGTGCTGAAATACCTGTCATTGCTACACTGTGGTCTTACCCATGTACCACAACTCTGGATCCTTGCCTGCCTGCCATACCTCATGCCCTGGAGCTGGAAGCATTTTGGAGAAGGCCATCGTGAAAATCCTAACTTCAGTCTTCTATTAGGCAGCCCAAACAGCCACCCAGAACATCACCCATATACTTCCCCAAGTCACTGGTACTAATCCAAGTCTCCTGGATTCTCTCATGCACCCTCACATCGACACCAACTCTGAAGCATCTCAATGAGTAAACATCACCTGTGTACCTCTCCTCCTCTTTCAGCTGTAATTTTTCAGTGGCTCTCAAAAGAACAGACCCAATCTCCCCAAACCAAGAGCTTCTTGCACAGCATGCAGACTTATAGAGCCTGACTCACAGGTAGTTAATTTGCCTCTTATAGTAGTCTATCATTATTAAGCTGTCAGCAAATAAGATATACACAAGAATGTGTGGGGTGGAGAAGGCGATATCAGGAGTCCTTTCATAAATATAAAATGAGCACCAGCAGTCCATGCTAGTGATGTGCTACAGAGTAATTTCAATTACCATTGTATCATAGAATAACTGACTCTTTAGATAAATTGGGAAATTTATTATAGACAAAAACAAGTAAGAAAAATATGTAAGCAAAAGAGAAACCAATTTTACAAAGGTTGAATTGCAATACATGTCTACATCATTAGATACAGGTATTTATACTAAAAATTACTTGGTTCCAAGCGGACTGAGTTTATGCAAAATACAAAATATCAGTTCTCAATTCTCCGAATTCTTATTGTGTTCAAAGGACACAATAAGTGGATGGCTATGGGCAGTGATATCTCTTTTATCCATGTGCCAAATGTTATCCTGGCATTCTTTTTTTAGTATGTGTTTTACTAATATAATGAACCTACAAAATCAATTAAAGCATTTCATTTACAGTACTGAGGTACGATACCTAATACACTTTACCCACCAAACAACACAAGAATGACAGTTTAATTAATAAAAGAACTTTAATTGTTAATATAAAGATATTAGTAGAATTACATGGGAGAGTTATACAGTACAGAAAAAATTATTTACACCTACTCTGACTTGAATTAGATCCAAAATTAAAAGCTAAAAGTCCATTCCATTTATAATTCACAGCAACTTTCAAATATCATTAGAAGCATTTTATTTTTATCATTCTAATGCACAATATTTAGCTTTTAATCATTTTAACTATGAATTAAATATGGAAAATAACTCAAATAGAGAGAAAATGTTTTGTAGATCTGAATTCAGACTACTTTACAAAGCATTTTCAACCCTTTTGAGATACAATTTAATTTAAGCCATCTTTTGCCAAAACAGAGATTCAAGCAATAATTTAATTTAGAACTTTTCATACATGTATAGACAGGAGACTGGCTGTTTGGTTTAATAGTTATATTGCTGGCATGCCAAATTTAATTATTTAATTAATTTAAATTTTTTGGTTTATTTTATCTCATGTAGGCAAGGCACATTTTTTGTATGTTGAATGCTAAAGTGAAACCAATAAAGCCCAAATTCTCTTACCAACTCAGTATTCAATGTGTACAATGTACACAACGTCGAAGAATTATTCTCTGGTGAACAGTGTTTCAAAAATAGAAACTCTCAAATTTCTTACTCAAGGTTTGGTTATGGATACATTATAATTTTTTGTTGAACCAATTACGGCACACTGGACCCTTCATAATGTTATGATGAAAGATGTTTGCATACCAAAAAAAAATCCTCACTGCATTTTATTTTACAGGAGAAAGCTGTAAGTCTAAATGGTGATCTTAATTACCATGCAGACCTATGGTAAAAATGAAGCTGACTTCACCAGCCCAAAGTACAGGGATAGAAAGGTGAAACAACCCCTCAAGAAAGGACTTTGTTGGTTGTGGGTACAGGGGAGAAATGAGAGGAGCAAGTCCAAAAGAAGCTGGTTTAGGACAGAGAAGGCTGAGAAAAGAAGCAGAAAGTGTTAGTAACAACTAAAAGTATGGTGAGGAGAAAGGCACAGTAAGAATCCCAGTCTACTACCAGCTACTAGAGCGCTCTGCTTTCATGGATACCCACAATAAACAGAAGTCTGAATGACTTTTCACCATCCTGTCATCCATTTCTCCCTCTTCTCACTGTTGTTTAATTAGGTGATATAAAAACTTTCTGACAGTCATGTTTTGCAGTAAACGTCAAGTACTTAAGCCATCTAGTGCAAAAGTAGCCATCTGTGATAAAGGCTACACAGTTTACCTGCGCAATGCTAGAACTTCTTGCTAAAGGGCTCTTCAGCACTGGTCCCAACATAAAATTGGATTAGTATCTTTGTTTTAGTGCGTTAGAATTGATGCTCGCTCCACACAGAATAAGATCAAAGGTTCGCAACAGGTTTTGTCTGTTCTAAAGACAAAATGTATTCAGGTGATAAAGTCAATGCTAAAGACTCTCAATGGGATTTTCCTAACATTAGAGCCAACAGGTGAGAGAGGGGATATACCGAAAAGCATCTTTTCCTTCTGTGAGTAGTATCATGGTAGTTCACTCCCTCTTAAACTCCCTCCAAAGAGTTTGTTGCATTCCCAGCAATGGTCTGCAATGTTCCATCACAGGGAACTCATCCAGCTTAAATATTGCCCATGACCACCCTGCAGTGTCTATTTATTTTATAGTATAGTGTGATTTACATTATCAAATGCTCTTTAAAAAAATCTAAAGCTGTTGTGCTGCATTTCTCAAATTCAGAAAAAGTTTTGATTGTCAGATTGATCTGTGCTGCCTTAAGAAGTCAGCCCAAGCCTTAAGGAAAACTGCTTTGTAAGCAAATATCACTTGTAAAAATTTAGTGCTCAAGTTGAGCACTCAAATTCTGTTCAAAGACAGGAAGGAGTGATGTGAGTGTTTTGTTGGGTTCAGTTACAGCTTCGTATTTCAAAGCAGAATTTTATGTTCACATTGCCATAATCAAAAGTATATTGAGAAAGAAGCAACTGCTTGTTACTTGGAGAAAAGTTCAGCTATTGTAGGAATTCTGCTTTCATACTATTTAGGCTATAGGTCACTTCTTGCTGTTTAACTTCTGTGTTGTTTGGGGGTTTTTTTCCCCTCTTATCTTTTTTGCATGTATTTTGATATGGAGAAGAGTCTCTGCATTCAGGGTGGGAGGAAGTGGTTGCAGAACCTTTATTTTGTGCCTCCAGCATTCTGAACAAATACATGCACGGAGTTTATATCTGAAGTTGTATAATGACATTCGTAACAGATTCATGAGAAAGGATTCAACAGAAAACTTTTATGCATATTAATACTCCTCTGGGTAGCTAGAAAGTCTGATTCTGAGTATCCCTGTGCCCTGTACTCCACTGATGCATGTACAAGATGATCAGTCTACCTGGCTACAGGCGTCCTTTTCTACACAGTATAAAAGCTAACCCCAAACTTTATATGTAAGAAAGCTATGAAAACAGTTAAGCCACTCAGGTGTGCAGGACTTAGCTTTGTGATACATTTTTAAAATTTATTTATCAAGCATTACTTGTGCATAAATATACTTTTTACTATGCCTCTGCAGGAGTCATTTTTGTTTATAATAAAAAAGAAAAAATCCAGTAAAAGAATAATCACTCTTCAGGGATGTATATCATAATCAATGGTTTGATGGTATTGGTTTTTCGTCCTAACTTACACACTTCACTCTCCATCAAACTCTGCATGTCTTGTGGAGCTAAAGGCTTGGGCCCCATGTTATCCCCCTCCTTTCATCATTTTATAACTAATAGTTGAATTTACTTAGCCAAAATTGAGATATCTAAACAGTAGGCATCCAGTCTAAACCATTCATCTGATTTCCTCAGACAGACCAGAGGAACTGCCTTCTGAAAGAGTATGCATATTTCATTTGACTAAATAAGTAACTAAGGCAGCTAACTAGGCTCAGTCTAGATATGTACAGTTTAGACAGCTGAATTTGAGAGGGGTTGAGTCCAGAGACTTGTCACATAATTTGTAATGCCATTTTCTTTAGCTGAACAACTATCATTCCTCAGTAAAAAAAACCCAAACAAACCAGAAAATGCAGCTGCGTGTTGTGAGGAACTGATTCAGATTGTTTCAACTTGGCTGTCTCAAAACACTTAAACCCTTCTTACTTCTAGCAGTCCATGAGGGCCACTTCCATTAGCATCCTAATCTTTTTCAGAAGGCTTGGTTTATTCTGAAGAAAACATTTACTCCCATTTCATCTGACCTAATCAATTCTTCTGTTTTCAAAAACATCTGATTTAGGTATGAGAATTTCTGGGCCCGGCAGATAATTCAAAGAAGACCGTGGAAATTTGGAAAAGAGAAGGCTAAAGAGAAAAAAAATACGAAGTCACAAGAATTCTGGTCATTTTAATATGAAGAGCAAGAAAAAAGTACTAAGCAAAGCCACATGTCCTTCCATCACCCTGGAATGTGTAGACTTAAATTGCCATGGACATGTAAGAGACTTGCTATGAAGTTTAATACTTGCAGGGTCAAAGTTCTTCAGAAAATCAATTCCCATCTCATAGAACAATCCTGGAGAAGCCCAGTCTTAAAATTTGCTTCAAAAATTTAAAATAGAAAATCACAGAAAAACTTCGCTTCTTCACCTCCATCAATATAAAAGGATTTTCTGCCTTGCTGTTTATTTGTCAACATCTGGTACCACAGAATAAATGAATCAGAGGGATGTGGTGCCCTCAGATTGCCTGTCAATGAATCTGAGGAAATCATCTTCCTGTTTACTTTTTTCAGCCAACTTCTGATTTCATTGACCTTCTCCAATGGTTCCTAGAGAATGTGATCATTATGAGAGTTTCCTTTCACTGAGAAGTTGATTGATTTACAGCTGAGCAACAGTAACCATTAAAATGATGTGTATGGTAGAATTTTCAAAGTCCTTTACATCCAAATAAAAAGATTTCCCCAGAGATACAAAGCAGCTAAACACAAAAACAAATTCAGCAATGTAGTGCACACTCACACAAAGCCATTTCTGACCTACCACAGACCTTGCTTGCCTTATTACACCAGAAAAATCTTAAAATTACAGTTCTTTACACTAAGGTCACAGAAATTGTCGTCAGAAAGTGTCAGGAGTGTTAAAATAACTTAAATTTTGGATGGTATTTAAATGACCACAAGGCCAAACAACTGGGAAATCAAACATCTCCTGTTGTGCAGCTGCCCTTCTGCAGTATAGCAGCATCACAGATATTACAGAAACATGGAGCACGTTTCTCTGATCAGCTTAAAGAGAAATAGTCACATTTCAGGTTCTCAGACATGATTAAGTTAATAGTCTTGCTATGATTTTTTTTTTTTACAACCAAAGAAGGATCATCAAAACTATAGACTCATGGCTACAGCAGATGTGTCGGGAGGACAAATCTCATTTGTTTTATGTCTGTAGAACATTTTAAACATTTGAAAAAGGCATCTGTAAGGCCTTCATGCCCACTTTGTTGGCAAAGAGAGTGGAATCCAATGTAACATCCAGGTCAGGCTCAGAATGCATCCCAAGTTTCACTGTGAGCTTGTAGCAGCAAGCTAGATCCCTGAGGATGTTTCTTTTCCTTTTTTTTTTTTTCCCTTTCCTTACAGCTTTATGACTCATCATCTTGCTTGATCCATTCCCTTTCTGAAAAGGTTTGCAGCTGCAGGGCAGTGACTACAACTGACCTTGGCTTACCCTGTCTTTGCACCACTGTGTTCCTGCTGCTATCATTACTTATATTTCATTTCATAGTGCAATTCAGAACTGCATCATATATATCTATACTCACAAAAACAAAAAAACAGCATCAATGTATCAGAGATAATTTAAAATAAAAAAAGAGAATGACACAACTTTGCATCAACCAGTCCATTCACATAACAGATCACATGGCAAATGATTTAACAGTTGCTCTATTCAGAGATTTGATGTCTCTAGTTGCACATTACATACTGTCAGGCAATAGGCATCTAACCCAAATGTTATATGTTTCTCTTCGAAGTACTTCACCATTGTGTTTTTTTAACTGTTACCAAGCCTTCACCATTGATAGTTTTAATGAATCATTTACACAGAAATACCTTGTTTGCCCATTCTCCGTTTAAAGGGTTATTAGCACATTTTTTATAAAAGATGTGCCTGTTGTTTGTTTACAAGTACAATTCTTTTTTCACTTTTCCAACCATCATTATGTAGCTCTGTGTACCAAATCAAGAGGACAAAAAAGCTGCCGCTTTACATGTAACATGCACCTCCCTGAAGCACTTTTCAATTCTAAAAGAACCTTTATGCTTAATAAGATATTAAGATTTACTGGCAACCACACAATGATATAAAAGCAAAATGTTACAGGCTTGATAGTAATTCATACAAAGGTCCTTTGTGTATGTAAGTAGGCCCCAAATAACCTAGCTCTGCATCCATTAGTAATGGTAAACATGATATAACCATACATTTACTGCCTGCAAGATTCAGCTGTGAAAGCATGCCTTTGCTGAAGGCTTGACTTATAACCAGGTGCATAAAAGAACTTCTGACCGGACCTCAGAGATCTTCAAATCTGTATTAGCTAAGCCAACAGGAGGCAGGAGCTACAGTCCAGCCTTCAGTTTAACATTCCTTTCACAGTGGGGATGCCACCTAGTTAATTTCTAGTTTGATAACCCTTTGGGATTATCTTTATGTGATCATCTGCATATTCCTTTTTGGTGCCCTGGATGCCACAAATTACCAAATATGCTATTTTAAGGACAAACTAAAGAGTGAGAAATCACTGGATTTCTGGTGTGCTCAGAGCACTGACGTGAGTGCTGAAGTAAAACAGATTTCGATGTGAGAAGTGGTAAAGATGATTTCAGCCTAGTTACGGTACCTCCCTTTGTGACTAAAGGATTTTCCATTGCTCATTCACAGTCAGGAGTCAGGTTAGGAGCTGTAACACAAGCTTGGTGTTTCATCCTTTTTTTTTTTTTAGTCCATTACATTGTCACTAGGAATGCTTAAAAATATTCATGGCATTCTTAGATACTCTTTTGGGATGAAAAGTCTTCTAAGTATCTTGGTATGGCCCAAGAAGAAAATAAGCACAACAGTTAAAGAGTGCTGTCAATCATAACACATGATGGCAAGTCAACGATCATACAAATGTTTTAAAAGTATTCTTAGAAAAATGAAAAAAATTCCAATCCACCTTTCAAAAAATCTAATCCTCTTCAAATTTTTCAGGAGTGAAATAATAATAAAAAAAAATTTCCAATGTTCAGCTGGGAATTTGACTTTCCAAGAAGTAGACATGATTAATAACACTACTTGCTTTTGGGTTTAAGTACATATAGTGTTTTTAATCCATTCAGGCACATTGGCTACCTGTTACTCATGCCAATTATACTAGCTAGAATTATGGTACTACTTCAGACTTAGATTCTATATGCAGGATTCTGTGAAGATCACACCTGCTGGTCTTCACCTTTTACAGTTTTGTCCAGATAACCCATAACTTTCTGGATAAACATATCTCAAAAAAGCTATGTGGTTACATGGATGACTGATCAATCATATCTGCCTTCACCACAACAAGACGTAAGAATGAAGGAAAAAAGTTTGCCGTGAACATCTCTCTTTTTCTAAGGAAGCTTTTTTTTTTCATCTTCCACCAGTTATAAGTCTCCCCATTTCATGACGTAGCTTCAGATGTTCTCACTGCATCCAAATAGTGGGGGCACTAAGAAATTTCCAGTACTAGGAGTGTAGCAAAGCAGGTATGAGATGTGTTGTACTTATTTACTGCTTAATTCATATTGACAATTGAGTTTTTTGTTTTTATTTTTTTACTTCCTACAGCAGTTTAACACAACACTTAAATGAATAAGGAGAAAATTTGAATATATTGGTTATGCAAAATGAATTCTAGGAACAGATAGGAAATTTCTTTCCCCTATTTGTCAAAGCGTTTCCAGTTACTCCTGATTAATTTCAGAGGAACACTACTAGAAGTTCATAACTGACAAGATCATAACTTGTATAAAGACAGATATTTAAAAAGCTCTTCATATAACGTTGCTAAGTTTCTGCTGAAAAAGCTTTCAAGATTGTAAAGTGATCACATTTGGACTGCAAAGTAGCACTGCTCTCTGCTGGTTGTTACAAAATTAAATTGCTATTTGGCAGTTGCATAAAAGCTCCACTATGTATTTACTTGATTCATCTTTAAGTTATGCTTTTATTTGAATTAGGAGAGACAAACAAATGCTTATTCAGCTATAGAGCTAAAAGCTATCTGCCTATCTCTCTGATAAATGAGCATTTCTCAGATGAGGCAATCTCAGCAAAGCATCACATTTGCAGAATTTTATATGTGAAAATCCCTCGGCCTCTGACATAACCTGGATCTGTGTTCTCATCTCTAATAAGCTGTCTGATCCTTTCTTCAATGTGGTTTTCCCATTTTTTTAATTGTCTGCTCATAACAAGCTTCTTTTAATTAGGGAAACAGAGATGGCATGACTCCAGCTGAACACCGCATTGACACACAATTCTAATCAGCATCTTCTCCAAACAAAGAAATTTCCTGAGACCTCTGTTAGTGCACCTTAGGAAAGGAAAAGCAAGAGTCTTTATTCCCCTCACAAATGGTGAGACTTCTCCCATGTTTGTGCAGTAATAGATGATGGTCCTTGTCAGTCATCTGCCTCCTCTTTTCTTGCCTCATCCAGAGGGCATTGAGAGGGCCCTGAGGTCAGTATGAAATTCATCAATATCAGTTCTGGGCATTAGAGCGTCATGATTTAGGCTCCTGAGACCTGTAATTTTAAGAAGAAACAGCTTTGAGAGGTGAACTTTTCTTGTTTTTCAGACTTGTTTTTAGGCTTTACAACCACAAAGACTGGTAATGCAATTGTACATTGATTTGTGTCTCTGTCATTGATTTTTTCTTTCTGGAAACGTATCAGAACTTATTTTATTACAATATGAGCAATATTATGAATCATCAGAGTTGGTCAAGCTTGCACAATTTCCCAGTCCAAGTTTAGAGGATGTTGAAACTTGACAAGGATGGTGCCATGTGAAAAGAGCAGGAAAACTGTAGCCTAGCAAGTGACAATGAGAGAAACCTAAACTCCATTTGTTACTAGCTCTAAGTGCAGTCTGTGAGGGGATTCCCCTTTCATTGTGAGATGCACTGATGTTGTGTTAACTTGCCAGGTCCAAATTTTGCAAAGACCACCTAGATTCACCTTGAGGTGAGGGGGAAAATGCAATGCTGTTGTACTAACACAGCACTATTTGCCACAGAACTAAAATAAAAATCTTTATTTATTCTTTCTAAGAAATGAAAAATATTATTTTAATCTCTGACAAAAAAGAAGAAGAATCAGAAAACTAACAGGCCTTTCCTCCTAAAGCAATTTTATGTCTAAACCAAAAGGCATAACCAAATCTAAAGTCTAAACCAAACTGAGAAATATTATTTGGTTTGCACTAAATTATGTACAGAGGGTGAAATTTTCAAAGGCACAAAGGACAGTCAGATGCCTAATTCCATTTGTGCCTTTATAAATAATTATTACCAACAATGAAAAGAAAGCTGTGATAAATGATGAATGTAATCCCAAGTCTTTCTGTCCTTTTAAGCATGTAAAAATTGTCATTTTCCATACAGAAGAATTTCTGACAATGCAAAACAAACAAATAAGCAGAGAACCCAACAATCCCTCTTCCCCAGAGTCATTCGGAAAGATAAGCAGTGACTTTTTAAAAACCCTTTCTCGAATCTTGTTTTTCCCAAAATTGAAAACAGAGCAACTGACAATGACTTTGAAACTGGCATATTGTGACTCAAGCTACTCCTTATACCAAACCTTGTAGTTCACTGACCTTGCCAGTTTATCACTCAGGATTTTTTGTTTGACGTTGCCTTCTGGTCCTCGGCTATATTTTGGTAGTAAGCTCTTTAGGACAGAAACTGATCTTAGTCCATATGTACACAATCTCTATAAAGGCTTATTCCATTCTTAGATTTAGGTTGCTATGTGGCGTTAAGACTGTTTAAACAATTTAAAGCTTTTAACTAGTCTCTAAAAATACAGGAAATTGTTTGGATCTGTATCCAAAGATTGTATCCAATGTAGATTTCTTTCCTTTCTTTTAGTTTTTAATTAATATGCAATCTTGAGAATAGCCCAATTAAAGGAACATTTTCATGTATCAAAGAGAAAAAAAGCTTTGGCAGGCCAAATTCTTATTCCATTTCTCAGGAAATTAGCTTCTTTTCTTCAATGAATTTAGAACAATGGAGGTCTGAATTCTTTATATGTTTTAAATAAAATGTAAGAAAGAGCTGGTAACACAAGCCAAAAGTAAGCAGGTCTAATTCTCATTAAAGGTTCATACATTTTCTTCCTCTTCATTTCTCTCTCACCTGTTTTTCTTTTTTCTTTTCCCTCCAGATCAATTCAACTGTTAACATGCCTCAGAGGAAAAAGTCTTGCACAAAAATATGCTTCACCTTAGGAGATCAAAGCTGTTTTACAGCTTTATTTTTTAAGCCTCTTTTAATCTTAGTGGCATCAAGCTCATTAGAAACAACAACAAAAACAAGAAAAAAGATAAATATAAGCTAGGATCAGTAAATTAAAAAGAAGCTTTGATATCTAGTAGAAATGAATGATAGAAAAATTATCAGTGCTGTAAAATGGGACCCGGAGAACTGATTATGTAAGAAGGATGGAAATCCAATTTTTAGTATCTCACTTCATCAGTACGAAATAATTACAGGGCAGATTCTATCTTTTAGAGGGGAAACAGTGGGGAAATCTGTAGTGTAAGGAACAAACCAGCTGGGCAGGGGTAGAACCCTAATAATGCCATTTTAATGAACTATTTATGGAAATGGAAAGAACATTAATTAGAGTTTTGTCCAATTGCTACAATTACTATCAAAAACCAACATATTAAAAATAGCATACCATTAACTGTTGGAAAGTAGCATATCATAAATGCCATGCTGGTCTCAAAAAGAATGTGTGAAGCATATAAACAAATGCATAATCATCTTACTTCCCTTTTCAGTTAAATTTGTTTTACTTAAAAGTTTCAGCATTTAGAAGTTAATCCACTGATTCAATCTTCCCTTCTTGAGAAGAATGGTTAATTTCCATTTCCATTAAACTGTTGTCATGAGAACAAATCTGTCCCATACAGTTTTCAGTTTGTCTCATTCTCTCTCAAAAGATCGAGACTTTTGAATTATAAAGCCCTGGAATATCTCTAATAGACAAGAGTTTGCTGGACACCTCAGCCTTCTAAATAATCTCTATTTTTGCTACTTGTCCCTTCTGATCTTTGTCACCAGCTGTGGGAGCTAGGCAACTGACATTCAGCTCTACAACTCCATTTCATCGGAAAAGGCAGCGAGGACAGTCAGCTCATTCCTATCCGGTGAAGGCTGCAGATGGAATGGACATTGTTGCCTGAAACTCATCCCATCCGGGCCCAGGCACTGTTACCATTCAGAAGAGCAGTGATATTAGCTGCCTTGATGGATGGATAGATACAGTACTTAGTACTCAGACTTCACATTTTTGCTCCTTTGTCCATTATGAAGGGGATTTCTTGTAAAACTGTTGAGTGAAATATTGTTTCTGAATCACTTCAAAATTTCAAGGGGCTGAGTTTTCACTCACAACACAATTTCTTGATTTATGATTCATCTCAATATCCCATGGTAAGTTGTATTTCCGTTTAGTAAAGCAACAACAGTTGTTAGTTTTTCAGCTGCAATCACTGCAATGTGAAGCATATTTTCCTCCTTCTAACATGAATTTTTAAAAACTGCTCCTGGAGCCTGTAGACCTTTGCCATCTATTTCACAAGGTGTAAAAGGTGGCTGTTCTTTTGCATATCAAGGAGAATGTTTTACTCTAGCGCCAACAGTTTCATTTCCAGTTCATTTCTGGATGCCTTTAAAGATGTTACTTTTAGCCTGCAATGTACCAAACATTTTAGAACTTTAATACTGTTTCCCTTACATGCAACTTTCAGCAGCTAAAATTATCTGAATCTGTTGATACAAAGTGAAGACATTTCATTTCACACTCCTGCCCTCCTTGCTCAAATACACAATGTACACAGGAAAGCTTGAACAGGAGACAGCAGCCAGCTAAGTTTTCTCCATGAAAGGAATGTAATCTAGGCTTAATTTTTCTACTCTGATCATTAGAGTGTGGACGTATTGAACATCAGAGAAAATTTTAAAATCTGACATTTTTCTGTGCTCAGATAAGTGTAACAAGGAAGAGTGGATGAGAAAGTGCAGTTAAACTGTTGCTACAGTACCACCACCAAAACAGTCTTGTATTGCTCAAAGAGGTAGAGAAGTTTATTAGGTATAAATATAATATGAGTCCAAGTGCTGAAATCCTAAATACAGTTGTTGCAACTAACAGATATCATTCTGAGAAAGACCAATTTTTGTTTGCATTATGGAAGTGTACTATATATCTTGATAGAATTTTAAGATCAGATCTGACACTTCTGGTTATATAATATGACCTAATACACGGTGTAAACCAGAGAAACTTGTTTATTTGGACTAAATCCTTCATTTTCAATCATTTAGTATTATAAATAAGTGTTAAGGCCCGAGCAGCTTGAGTCCGTGTTTTTCTGGTCTTAGAACTGCTGAATTTAGAATTGTTGAATTTGCATTTAATGTATTCTATGGCAATACACCCTACAGCACTCACTGATGAAAAGCCACTGCAAAGTAGCAATTCAGATATTGAACCTCCAGTTGCAAAAAAATAACTCTGAATAAAAATACTTTAACAGTAATTTTGATTGGATAATGACTGCCTAGAATATAACTTTGCAAAAAGGTTTTCACTGAATTTTTGTTCCCCATAGAGGACTAATAATCAGAAAAAACCTCACAAATTGTCATTCATAGGGAGTTGTCCATTGGCAAAACAAAAAGAGAAGTTTCTGAAATCTACTCTTTCTACATATTTATCATAACTTTGATTTATAGACAGAAAATTCTTACTGAAAACAAACATCAAAATGAAACCACTTTTTAGATGGTTTCAGGGTGACATTACATGCAAAGATAGCAATTTGTCACTACAACTTTGATCTGATTCAGCCCAGGCTTTGGAAGCTTGCATCTTAGATATGCATTAGCCTTGAAACGAATGTTATTTTTGTATAGTAAATGTACTTCTGTTGCTATGGAAACCAGATGTTTGATAATTAAACTTGCACTGTAAATAGTTGTGTGCTGTCATGTGAAAAAGTACTCTTCACAAGTTGCTGTAGAGCCAAAGAGTTGAGCTTCTAATCTATTGAAAAAATGGAAGTAAATGGGGTGAAAGAGCTGCCTCTGAAATTGACTTCAAAAAGCAACCACTTTGCTAGAGCATTTTAAATAACATTGGAAAATCTTTGCTGAATTTTGTGGCTATTCTGCAGGTCAGAACCTATCATTGCATTCCTTTTTTCAATTCTATTTGCCTATTATCTTCTACTCACAGATAAATGAACGTGAACAACAAAAAAGGAAACGCAAACATTTTCTGCAGTTAAGAAGACAGTCATCAGGTTCAGCCAAAGTAATCAGGGACCTGCCCAATCAAGAACTCAAAAATATTTTTAACTTTTTATTGTATTAATAATACAGGTTTGTGAAGCAAAAACTGTGTATTCAGCCTAGTGAATTTTCCTTACTGCATCCGATCAGTGATCTTTCATGTATTTGAGGGCATGTAATTTCAGAGGGCTCAGAAGTCAGTCGCTAAATAGAGTAGACATAGCTGAGAGAGTGGCAGAAGAGTGAGTTTTGATGTGAAATATGGAAGACTGCAGAGAAATTCCATTGTGCTGAATGAGCAGAACTGGTCAGTCTCTGTGGAGGGAAGACAAGCAGTATGCTCCTTCTGGGGGTCATGTGAGATAAGGCCCAGACAGGAAGAAGAAGAGGAACAGGGGGAGTATATCTGACTATGCATTTTCATGTCTAAAAAACCACAACTAATATAATGGTATAAGGACTTGAAATTTGTGCCCCTAGTATCAGAAAGGAAAAAAGTTCTATGCTGAGGAACAAGGAGACCATATATAAGTAACAAGACTAATGTAGATCTAAATCTCTAACACAGAATCACTGAATCAGAGAATGGTTTGGGTTGAAAGAGACCTTAAAGGTCATTTAGTTCCAACCCCTCTGTCATTGGCTGGCACACCTTTCGTTAGACCAGGTTACTCAGAGTCCCATCCAGCCTGGCCTTGAACACTTCCAGGGGTGGGGCTTTCACAGCTTTTCTAGGCAACCAGTTCCAATGCCTCATCACCCACCATAAATATGACTTGTAACTATGAATTACTCAACCAATGTAGTAAGATATTAAAATAACCTCTGATAATATTGCTTTTGCATTGAAAACAAGCAAGAGCAAATACGGTTTCAGCTTTTCACTGATCATTGAAATTCTAATCAATGGTTTTTTTCTCTGGCATTGTTCACCAAAATAGTATTTTCCTAGAGTAATAGCATTGCTTAATCCATACTCTCACAAATTTAATGATCACTCAAAGGATTTACCAAACTCCTTATAATAAAAATGTTTTTTGTTTTGACTTTTATGCTTTAAATCACTTTTGAAGGTACACAACAGAATAACGTCATTGTGCAATAAAAGCAGGCTATTTCAGATTTTATTGATAGTTTAATTTGGTGTGCCTGAGAGCAATTCTGCTGTTGTCACACATGAAATCAAACTTGTACAGCAAGAAAACTTACAACTTACTGAAATGCCCAATGTGAAGTAATCCGTAAGTATGAAAATAGATTTACTCTACACACTCAACTATTTTTCCTCTGAACAGCAGAAGGGGCATTGTTTGAAGGAAAAGATCTTCAAAACTATAAATACAGCTTATGCTTTTTATCTCTAACTTGCTCTAGCCTTCCTCCCGTCTCACACTTACTGCCTTACTTTGTTCTTATTCTTCCATTAGAAGTATTTATTTGGTTTGGACTTTAAAACATTTTAAAAGTAAATGGAAAACATTTTAAAGGTAAATGGAAAAAATAGGAGAACTAAAGAAAATGTTTAACATAAAATCTGAACTTTTAGAAGATATAGTATGATCACTGTCACTAACCACTATCTACTTTGCCTGCACTCCAAAAAATCCCTTTTTGAGACAGTTCAATTAACTTTTACAGCAGGCAACTTCAGACTGTTATGTGTAACATTTGACTGGGAACAGAAGGCATGGAGTATAATTCTGACTCTCTAGCTTCACTATGAACTTCTCAAGTATTCCCTCTTGAAGTGTTATTTACTTGAAAAACACTAGAACTGCATAGAGAATGATACCTTTTAATACATGTGTGTTAAATTTCACATTAGGCCCCATGCAGGTTGTCAGAAAATATTAATCAAAGCACTCAAACTGGAAGAACTGTTTGAATTTCTCTGTGGGAATCCTACATACATTATTTCCCAAACTTCTAAAGCCTACAATTCGTTTATTTATAGCCATAGTTGTATTAGTAGCAGTCCAGTTTTGAGACATTTTCTACATGAGGTAATTTTTTCCAGGGTAGAAGTACATATTTTCTAACCCCAAACAAACTTGTTCTCTCCAGCCATGTCTCTAGGTTTAACAAATAACTGTATTTCATTCAGAATACCCCTCTTTTCAAAATTAATTTTTTTTGGACAATATTTGAGTTTGTTTTATTTAGGCACTGGCCTACCACAGTGTACAAGACAACAGCAGTCCAAGTATAAAGCCATTTTTACCTGTAAACCCCTGAAAGCTTTCCCTATCACCAGTCATGTTTGAAACAAATACAAGCCATTTCCTAAAGCTATCCTCGAAACAGAGTAAAACCCAAGAGTAAATAAAAGAGAAAACTGAGAAACGTGCTTTTCCAGAGAATACAGTAGGAGAGGGAACCTGACTAGTGACCTCACAAAACTTTAAAAAATATGAAAAAGTAATCTCTATGAAGAATTCAATTCTACTTTATGTTCAAAGGAAGTAAATAGGGGAGGGAAAGCAGATCAATGAATTTCATCTACTAAATAAAGTATAAAGGAAGGAAAGCCCTGGCTGCTATTTAATGCTACAGCCGTTAAAGAACAGCAATTATAGTGGCCTGCTTCTACCCACTCAGTCACACAAATCTTACTACAGGAAAGACATTTATTCCCCTCCCTACCACCATCATACATTCCATGTGAAAAAAAATTAGGCTTCTTCTTTTCAACTGAAATTGTAAAACAAAACACATAATAAAAAATAAAAGTTCACAGGCGCTTGTAGAATAACAGTAGATCGATAACTCTGTGATGTTATGTTTTCCACATATAGTAACGTATTAGGGTTTTATGCAAGGACTACCCACATCAAGCACATATTTATGATGTTGGTTGCAGCTTGTGCAAGTCTAGCTGTGTGTGAAAGGCACACAGGTGGAAAACCAAGTGAGAAGCCTGCGGTCTGTTGCAGCCTTTGCAAGTCTAGCTGTGTATGAAAGCCACACAGCTGGAAAACCAGGTGAGAAGCCTGCAGGTCTCTCACAGAATGCAGCATCTTCCCACACTGGAAATTTCAGAGGAATGCCCTAGTTCTGCCTCTGGGTCTTTGGCAAATTTGGCTTCCTGGATGGCTCTGGTATCAACACTTGGCTGGCAGTGACAGAGAAGGAGCCAAAAGCTTTCATGTGCCTTTCCCACCTCCATGAACTCTTCGTCCTATCACTTCTCTAATTCTCACCCTCTCTAATTGTAGACTCAGTCATGTTATCCCACAGGGTCAGGTGTCCATGCCCTACTTGCCTGGGTCTGAAAGATGAGTGACGCCAATGAGTGATTAGGTCTTGAGAGGCCTTCAGAAATTCATGCATTTCTGCATGGAGCTGCACCCCTTGTGCTTGTAACCTGTGTGTGGGACCAGCTAAAGCAATTGCTGATTCAATTCTGCATGGGACTGTTTCTGAAGGTAATGTCTTCCAAGCGTAGCCTCAGACCATCTTCAAAGATAGCTTCAACAGTGGGATGACATGTAAAAATGTGCAGAATTTTAAGAGTTAGGAACTGCTTCTGGTAAGAGAGAAAAAGATTCTCCAAGGTCTTTTGCAGCATGCTGCAAGCTGCAGAACACTTCACAGGATCAATGGAAAGCATTGGTGTTTAGCCATGTCTCAAAACAATCCAGTGGGAAGCTTCCAGGAAATGCAAAGAGGAAAAACCCTGTTTTTCTAATAACAAACTAATTGCCTGCATTTAACACAATCCAATGATAAGAAAATACACCTTGAAACAGTCTGAAGGCTTCAACAAGTAGGGGGTGTCAGGCAGCAGCACCCCAGCAGTGCTGCAGGGGAAGGGTTATAGAGCCAAGGATTGTATTCACTGTTATGGCTGTAGTCCCACAGAGACCAAACCAGAGCCAAACAGCTTCAGAGACAGTTGCTAGGAGGTCCAGAACCAGATATGAATACATCTCATGGTATGATGCTCGTGCCCCTCCAGACTGCTTGCTGCCCCCCTCACCTGGTCCCAGGTGAACCACTTCAGAGCTGGCCTCCATCCCAGGCAACCAGGCCCTCAGAGGCAAGAGAGTTGGCTCCTTCAGGCCCCCTGACAGCAGGAAACACAAAGTGGCTCCAAAAGCAGGTCAGGATTTCTATTTATTCCCTTCCAGGTAAGAAGTAAATCTGTCCTAACAGCAGTGGATTGATCTGCTGAGCAGCCCAAGGTTGTGGACTTTTGAGCATGGCAAGGAAGGCTTAGGTGACAGTTTTGCCTGTAATTTACCATCCATTACTTCTGACTGATATTTTAGGGTTTCAGGACCATGTTTTTTGAAGTAAGAAAAGCAAAACTGTGGGTTTTTTTTCCAATGACACTTGATGATATATGTCTCTGCATTAAGAATGAGCACTAACTCCAAAATCTATCTTCCTCCCAACATACAGGACCTCAATAATAAGAGCTCTAGAGCTCAGACATTCTCCCAGGCCTGCAGACTCATCCTATCTTTCTGTCCCTCTTCCTTCAAATCATACCTCATCCTTGGTAACTAGGAATGCATGGTTCAAACAACAGAAAGGAAGAACTTACATGGGAGAAAGTCCATTTGAGGGTTCTGGTGGTTATGCTCTTCTGGGGCTGCCAGGAGACTGGAAGGAAGCACCGGTATATCAGTCAGAATTCTGCCACTCTAAAATTTGTGTTTAGAAAATAAACCTTTCAAAGAAGGTATTATCTTTTTATTATTGATCTCCATTTATGGCACTGGGGTGTACTGCCACCAATATAAAATAACAGCTTGTTACACTAAGTAGCAGTGAAATATTGGGCTTTTCATTCCAGAAGATTTTATTATATGCACCCTGAGCTAATAAGTTAAAGCAGGATATGAACAGTTGACAATGCTACACTTTTCATTTGTCTTTTATCTATACAAGGCTAAAATGTTTAAAGCTTGGCATTTATCACAGTAGAATCAGAGTCCTTCATGATATGAATGGATTTTCCTTAATATGCACAGGGAAAAAAATAATCTGAACAATGAACACAGGAGAAAATATGGAAGAGAGATCAGCAGCCAATTTCTTTTCAAGTCCACTTTAGCCAATTCACACAATCTGTTTAGCTCAATTCCATTGCCAAAAATCAGTCAATCATCCTAAAAAAATCAATCAGAACCCAAATTTCAGTATTACTACTCCTGAATGAAAAATATGCACAATCAAAACAGCAGTCCATTATAACACCAAGTTCTGTGAGTTTTCAAGTGTATTCAGGAGTAAGCTGAATGTTGTCATATACTCCCAACAAACTGTAAAGCAATATTGCAAAACACTAATAAGGAGCCTTCTGTTTAGCCACTGTATTTACTTATAAAATAAGCTGGTTAACTTGAGTACCACATCTCAGAAAACACTGAATTCAGAAAACACACAATTTCAAATAATCTGAGGTAAAGCATGATGACTTAGATTATTTGTGTGTTCAGTTGTAACAGTTTGAAAAAGAATGCAACATTACTTTAAACATGAAGATAGTAGGAGACTAATGGTATTGTTCAATACGTGACTCTGTCACCTCCATTGTTCAATCTAGCAAGCAGCTGGAGAGAGAATAGAAGTAACACCAGGTAGTTTGTTTGCATCTTTCCACATAAAAGTGCTCATTTAATGATGAAAAATGTGTTCATGCACTCATACAAACAGCATCTATATATAAAGTTCTTGATGGCTAGCAATGTTCCCTCAGATCACTTAGTTTTAATAGTTTACCGCTCCTTATGGTTCTGTTTTTCTTTCCATCTCAAACATGAAAATCAATGTAAAATGGACTAATAGACTGCCATGTGAAAATATTTCTGAAAACCTGCTTTTTATACTAGTTTTTAAAAATTATTTTATAAACAGATGTAATATTTAATGAAAGATTCAGAGAGACTTTTTTACAGCCAACAAACTGAAAATTAATTCACTATGTTTAGTGCACTCCTAGTTTTATAACCTCATCCATTATTTTATTATTGTCGTGCTAGGTAGTGACTTTTTATGATTTTGCCACTTAGAGAATATAAATTTTCATTTATAATTGCAGAAGAGCATCAGAACAGCATGCTTTCGAATTGCAATTATTGTTGACCTTCTGGAAGGCGAACCGAATTCTTGCATTTTTTTCCACAAGAGTGATAATATCACACAAAATAAACATATTTTTGACAGTTTTTATTCTTTTTATCTATAGAGAAGTAAATTAAGACTCGGATTTCATAAACAAGTCAAGCTCATGTGGCTAGCCTGTAACATTTTGACAAAGCTGCATATGCTTCATGTTCTGACGAGACCATTCATATTGTGGAAAAGCATGACAGACTCAAAGGAAACATTCTTATCAATATGATGACATTTTCTAAAGTGACTACCTTGCCAGTCATAAAATAACCTCTACTTGTATCTCTTTGTTTGTGTGTTTGTTTCCACTTCTTTGGAAGAAATCCTCAAACTATGACTGCTTTTATGAGTTTGCAAACACTTCTACAATAATGATCTACATTTTTCATGTGAATGTTCATATTGAGCAATAAAACCCCCCAAACAATATGTAGTAAATGTTTCTTTACTAGAAGGTGCTAAATCCCACAAAAATATAAGACTATTTTTGTGCAAGTGAGAAGATATTAGCTGTCAAACAGAAGTAGAAGAGAAGAATCAGAACAGAGACTCACCTGTCCCTGTGTCGTAACTGCAGCATTGGTCAAGGATGGATATATAGGGAAAAACAAAAGAATAGCTTGTTGAATTCTCAACTCAGAGACTTCTTTGACCCTACCACTGATAATTTTTTGATCTCTCATTTCTGGAGTTAAAGCAAGTTTCTCTCTTAATTTAGAGCGAAAAAATAAACGAGATATAGGAGTAGTTTGTGCTAACATCTACAGCTCAATGACTTAATTTGAATTATCATACTGAAGTCTCAGAATGAATACCATGATTGTGTGGGCACAATCACACTGATTTTATACACGAACATTTTTCATGTAAATCAGATTTAATTGGTTAATTATATATTAAGAGCTTTGAACTGTCTGTTCTCAATCAACAGCACAATTTTCCCTTTTCCCAAACTATTCTTAACTAAAACTTTGTGTAAGAGACTTGTTGACTATGTCAATAAATTTATTGTTTAAAATGTTAAGCATTGTTTCATTCTTTTCTTTTTTTTTTTCAAACAAACTTTTCTTAATTCTATCATTAGGTGATTGTCACTTATTTATTTACAGAAAAACCTACAGATCATTAAAGCTGGACTGCTTTTTCCTAGATACTTGCAAAATTAATTTTTTTTCTATACTACAGCTTAGAGGATTCAGTAACATTTTAAAATGGCCAGCCATGAGATTGACTGTTAGAAAAAAAAATAGACTACAGAGAACATTGTATGACAAATAGTAACATATCTTAAATATTTCTGTAAATTAGAGAACATATAACATCAGAAGAAGCAGCTGTTTTCCAAGGAGACCTCTATTAGTTCATATTCACCTTGTTTCTAAAGCAAAAGGTACAAAACCAAAGCAAATATAATCATTAGAAAGCTATCTGTTTGGAAAGAAGATTATTTAAATTATAAACTGTTGCTTTTATTCCACAATAAGATTATTTTCTATACTTCATAGATATTTACTAGTTGTCTGTTCAGAAGAATGAACCTAACTAAAGAATAAGCTTGGTTTTATCAAAAGATGCCACATTAAAAAAGCAATGTCTCAGTAAATTTCTGTTGGGTTTGTCTCTTTTTAGATTTCCCAGTCCAATATCTTATTCAGAAAAATCAAAAACATAAGTTATATTTAAATCATGTTGCTTATTTATAAAATTTCTGCTGGTGTATCAAGATTTGTATCGCATCAGTATTCTTTTGATCTGTCAGAGACTGGAGGCATGTTGCCTTGGAAAATGCACCATTCCTGCAGTTTGTCTGTGCGGTCTTACCCAAGCAGACCTGCACATTTTGCATGTGTTCCTAGTTAACCAGAAGCTACATCATTTGTAGAATTTTAAGCTCAATCTAAGACACCCTGGTTTTTTGCAATGTTTGCTAACATGATTCATAATCACAGTTGTCTTCAACTTATTGCAAGTGATTATACATATATATGTATGTATATGCAAATACATACATCTATGTTAAGAGAATTAGAGATCACTGTGATAGCAGTGTTTAAAAGACTGAAAACTTTGGTCTGTTTAAAACTTGGAAACAATACTAAACTGATATTCATTGGCATTACACATTGCTAACATTTAGTTCTAATCCATTATTAATTATTTCTATAGTCAAAGAAATAGATTTAAACAAGCTTATCCTAAATTAGCCATGAGTAAACAATATGATGGAGCTGATAGTCCTGATGGCTATGGTTCTTTGATGGCTTCAGTGTCCAAGTTCAAGGTGATTGGTGCTTAGAGGTCTGTAAAAAGAGATGATAGAACTGTGACGGGGGACTTCTTCTCTTTTCTTTGCTCGTGATTGCCATTTTATGTTCTCTGCTAAAAAGAAAAAGGGAAATTCATATACCTTTGATATAGCTAAACCTACAATCACACCTCCAAAATAATTAAATGTTCACAATTCATACTAGTCCATGTCTATGTGATATAATTTTTGCATTGTTGCCTATTTTTTCTCCCTGAAAAGGGCTAGGACTGAAAGATCGTTGAAGGGAATTTAACAGTTCCCATCCATACATGGATCTTATTTCATGGTTGGGACTAATGCCTTGGAAACTGTGCTCAAAAAAAAAACCAAAAAAAGAGTATTTTTGAGGAGCTGGTAAAAACTGAGATGAACAATTGAATAATTCGTTGCATACAAGCTAAAATAACATACTGGGAAGTTTAAGTTACTTATAAAAAAAGAAAGATCCTTCAAAAAAAAAAAAAGCCAAACCCCCAAACTTATAACACTCAAATCAAATCCTGCCAAAAACATTTTAAAGTCAATGAATTGTAAAATAATCTTTTTGCCTTTTTTTTTTTTTTGGTCAGAAGAATGAATTAACTAAAAATTATTCTGAATTTTTACCTACCTTATTGATCACTAAATTTTCAGGGAATTTATTTTAGCTGGAAGAAATAACAACTGAAACCAAGAAGAAAGAGTCTGAAAGAAAAATGGAAGTTAAGCCGAAATTATTGTGATTACCACATAGGTATGAGACAGATATGCATTTGTCACATCATACATAATGAATGTGCATCATGTTATGTGACTGAATTGTGAGTAGCACATATGAATTAGATGCACATATTCATATACAGTGTGAACTATATATAACTTACATGCACATAAAAATATAAAAGGCTCTTCATGAAATTTCTGGCTAAGAATTATCTATGTGTGTTCTATTCCCATTATTAATACATGTGTTACTCCAGTTTGCCATGGCCAGCTATGATTTTCCTCATGGGTGAAAGGAAATGGCTTTTGAATTCAAGCATTCTTGCTACAAAAATTCCAGATGCCAAGAGTTGCCTTGTCAAAAGCTGCTTAGTTTTCCTCAGCAATAACAATTCAGAGCCACTTGTAAATTGCTCTCACACATCCTGGCATTTTGTCCCCCAGCATCAGGAAAGCAGAGAGTCAATGGGAGGACCAGCAGTGCAGAAAGTATATTTAACACTGCCCTTTCCTTAGTTCAGCCACTTCCACTACAGCAGGAGCAAGTGGGCTTTGTAGATTGCTTCCTCTGTAAAAAAGCACTGGCCTTAACTGCGAGAGTTTTCTTTGGTTTAACTTTGCAGATTTCAACATACTTAGTGGAAGGCAGAATACCAAACTTGTTTTTCAGTTAAATTTCCTGCATAATTTTTTTTTAAAATGTCAGATATTGAGCAGGCTTTTTGAAAAAACTGAACAGCCAGAGACTGGATGACTTCAGTAATAGGAATACAGCCCGGGGAAGGTACATAAATCTGTAGCCTTGCTGTGCATAAAATTGCTTTGGTAGCTCTGCATCTGGATAGACGGGAGGTTTGATCAGTGCAGTTTGAAGGAATGCCATCAGCTAAACAAGCTAATCCTGCACCTTAATTACCAAGTCATGCTGCTTTTCTCCAAGCAATCTTATCAAGAACTTTTTAAATGGATATAAAAGCGGTGGTGAGTTTGCAAATACGACATTAAATGGAATGAAGTTTCCTTTCACCCTCAAGAAAACATAGGGGTGACTGTATGAATCATTCCTATGGGCCCACACAGGCCACCTTCTGCTTCAGTAAGAATCCTAATGCCATAAACGTTTAATCCATATGTTTCCTTCATGATTCATCCCTGAGCAGCTCCATATGTCAGCACTGGTCAGACAAGGCTTTTGAAATGCACGAGCAGAGCTGGTGACTAGCAGACAAATGCACCTCAGTTCCATGAGTTGTTATTTTCTGTTCGCAGGCCCATTCAGTTGGACTGCAGAATAACTGGGGAGAGAACTGCTGAAGAGATCATTGGTGACATTAAAATGGACAAGTTAAGGTTTATCTGGATCTATAATATGCCCGCCTTACTGTGCTTCCATTGCAGGGCTGAGTATGAGCATGTCCTCTTCCTTGCAGGACTCCTTGGCTATGCTGACCCTGCAGGAATTAGGCTTGCATGCTGCATCCAGCCCAGCTCACTCACCTGGAATAATTCAAGCTGTGCGAGATCCTTAGAATGCATCCTTCGAGTGGGTGGTTAACAGACCGGGATTTTGAGGTTTACTGCAGCAGGTAAGCCTCCCTGAAAAGTAAACAAGGGCTATGATTCTGGTATTGGTAATCCTGAGTTTTAAGGAGGGTCCAGTACATGGACCTTATCACCATGGTGCCTGGTATGGTGCAGTATTCCAGGCATTCATCTTTGTGAGGCTGTTACAAAGAGCAAGGTAGGAAATCATTATTCTCAGTTTATAAGAAAAGCAATGAACCATGCAGAGAGAGTATGAAGCAGTTCACAGTTCCTTCTGGCTTTATTAGTCAGAAGTATCTATTTTCATAGAAACATGAATAATTTCTATTCTGCATTTTCTACAAAACCCAATTTTTAAGGCTGTATTGTGCCCAAGTCCAACAAAATATTTCTTGAGCTCAGGAAAATAGTACATGTATATACATCTACAGTACTTTCCTGAGGAAATGAAGGCTTAATGTTGGGATAAAATAAAGTGCCTTTATCTTTATATATTGGTATGCAGGCACAGGCATAGGGTTCACAAAAACATGCACTAACTTAGCAGATGCACAGGAACCTTTTACGGGCATGTAGAATGGTAAGCTAAAGTCTGGATCAAGTACCAACTGCAGACTACTGACTGAAGAAAACCTGGGTCTTTATTCAGACCTTGCTGTGGCAAAAGCAAGATTTTTTTCCACCTAACAGAGTGAAAGCATATACAGTGTGAAGATTCAGCTGACTCTCATGAATATTCACTACCATTCATATATGAAAGACATCTGACCCATGTATATACAGGACTTTTCACACTCATGCTAAAATTCCATGAAGAGGAAATCTCACCTACTGGCTCCATGGGTGAGAAAAACAAACATCAAATCACATTCTAGTTCTTATTTATAAAGCCATCATATAATTTCTGTATTTTACAACAGGTAAAATTCTGTATTTTACTACTGGTTTTCAGTCCTTATCCTAACCCATATTTGTAATAGTTTTTGACTTACAATGAACTCTAATTGAACTACTGCTCAAAAGTTTGGATGAAGGTTTGCAGCATAGTTTGTACCAACTAAATGCTTTTCTGCAAGTTAGCAAGTTTTACATAGAGTTCTGTTTTAATGGAATAAATTATTTTCATTCAAATCGATTGCATAAGAACATAGAAACATCAGCACCCTGAGCAATTTTATGGTTAAAAGGAACTGTTCACTCGTCGAGCACATACATTCTGTTCTTAAAAATGTTATATTGAAGGCTGCTTTCATCTACGTACCAACATTTAAAGTGGAAGAAAATTTTTTGCATATCACTTTAGATTAGAATAAAAATACTTTATGGTTGAACAGACTGAAAAATGTTTTGCTGATTGACTAATTTTATAGCTAGTGGAATATATTGATTCAATTATTCAAGAGATAAAATGAATTTCTATACGATTGGAGAATTTATTTTAAGTCAGTGTTCAATCAAGACTTAAAAATAAGCAGGGAAGAAGAGATGCATTTCACAAATTCGGTCTTGGCTGTTAGGTTTTGCTATTCTTCTACTACAAAAAGGCTTGGAAACCCTTCTTTTGTGACTTGAAGCATGGGTTATCTTTTGCAAGCAACTAGATAAATAAATGAACATAAACACTGCAATGTATCATTCTTAAGGAAAAATTATGGATGCTGATGAAGAATTTTTTTTGTAGATCATTTTACGTCTTTTTTCATTCATAAAAATATCACACATCATCTACAGTGAGTAAGGAAGATAATACTTCTGACATTTGTCCATCTTAGATGTTACAGCTTCCAGAACAGTCTGAATGTCAAATGCAATTGAAGATACTCAAGTGGAAGAAGACAATTCAGGTGCATATTTTGGCTTCTTAATGAAACATTGCAAAGTGTATTGGTATATTTTTGTAGCATCACCTGTTATGGAAAAGTTCTGGATTTATGCTAATGAATAGTTTCAATACAATTCATCCTATGGTATCTTGCTTGTATGGGATGCAATATCTTCATATTCCAATTTCCAAGTGAGAAAAGTGTAGACAGAGAAAAATGAAAGAGAAAATAAAATTAGAGTAACCACAGGCAGAAACTCAGAGCATCTCTAAGTAAGCATCTCTATATATGCTTATCTTAAGTGATCTATCTAATTCCTTTATTTCACTATTACTGATTAAATTGTTTCCAGAAAAAATTATATACTTCTGGGATATATGAGGACAGAATGTTATTAAACTCACCTTATTTCCTTCAAAGGACAACTCAGGATGAAGTTGTGTTCAAGGGTAGGCTGATTATTTATTAATATATATCCAATTCTAGTTTAGATATGTTGACTTCAGTTAACCTGACAGAAAAAGGCAAAAAGTCAAAGCACAAAGTGAAATTTTGATACAAAGAAGGGTGATAGCAAATATTTATTATTAAACTGTGTTTTATTTCTAAGTTTTCTACCACTTCTGAATTCTGACTTAAAAAATATACTATTTTAATTTGAAAAAGATAGTGTGTTTTAAGCATTAATTTGTAATGTACCAAAAGTTCTTTCTTGGTATGCTCATAAGTTCTTTCTTCACATTTTATTACAAAATAAAAATGTCCCCTAAATTACATTAGCTTATCATGTCACAGGAAATATTACCCAACAGCTGGTTTTATAGAAGGCAATGGAATTGTTTTATGCTTAGATCTGATGTAATTTGCACATACTTTGCATTGTCTCATCATGACCAGGTAGACTTGTGGGATTCTGTTTGAAGATGAACCTGGAAGAGATTAAAGGAACCACCATGGAGTTGCATTAAGTGCTTCAAGAAGCCCTCAATGTCATTAAAATACATAGCAGAAGGATAAGGCTGATGTTCTAGGAGAAATTTCAAAATATCTGTGTTTTATTTGGCAAGCTTTGACATACCAACTGCTGTCATTGTCAACTGAGGTCTTCATCTTTTCAAGATAATAAAAATACAAAAATTCCACTGTTATGCAATATGCATGGATGAAAAATAAGAAGATAAAATTGTTTGCCCATTCTGCTGAACACTGTAGAGCTGTATTTTCTCAAAGTGTAATGCTATAAGAGTAGCTATCAGTTCCACTTCAGTGGAACTTTAACGTTCCCGTCATTTAGGCAGAGTTTCAACTATTCAAGCATGAAGTTATTTAAGGCCCATCAAAAAGCAACAACCCAGATGTCCTCCAGGAAACCTCAGCTTAACATATCCAGAATTTTATCTAGCATTTTATGTAAAATATTTTGAAATTTACAAAAATCCAAAGTAAGAAAAAAACCCCAACCAACAAAACCACCACTGATGTTACGGTGTGAAAACTTTATACAAAAGAAAAATTCTTAAGCACTAATCAGACAGTTGACTTGCCAGTTGCCTGCCTGTAAAACACTTTTGTCAGATTCATCACCAAGAATGCAACATGGGAACTGCAGTCACTCTACAAAACAGGAGAAGCTAAGGAAATAGCTGGAAATAGCTTATTTGATCATTAAATATCTACAAGCATATGTGCTTGTCAACATATGTTGTTTCATATACAGTGTCAACTAGTCAACTAACAAAAAGAAAAAGAAATTCAGATTTCAAACAGGAAATATGAGGAGTTAAGGCACAGAAGTATTAAGCCTGTGTTCTTCAGTCACCTGGCATGACAGAGCCTTGTAATGCTTTGTTGAGACACTGAGATTCCTGCCAGCAGGTCCCGTACTTGGATTCATCATGTTCTATTAGACAAGGGAGTCTGAGCAGAGTGCAGGCACGATCTCTCACAGCACAGGCAATATTAGTATCGTCTCCTGCTCCAGTGAACTGAAATCTTACAATTGCTCAGCTTTACTGTATTGCCCATGCTCCTCCTTGGCATTTCCAGAGAGCACAGGCTTTCACTTGTCCACTTCATTGCTTTGCAATGAAGAAAATAAGTCTGGATGCATAGACCCTGCACCATATTTGTTAATATAATATTACTCTTTACTCTTTATGAAACATAAAACCTCTTCAGTTAGAACATTAGGGAAACAAACTTTCTTCTTTAGCTCATATTGAGGATTTGGCTCCATTCATGTTTGGATGCAAACTTTCTCTAAGCTTGTGAAGTATTTTCCTTTATCATGAACAAAGATGACGCTGCTCAAAACTTACAGTAAAACCCTCCTGTATTATAATATTATTTGTAAAGTCAGGCTCAGATCAGTTTACTTGGGCACTCAGAGACTCCTGTAAATAGTTTCCCTCCTGATAAGCCTCCTTTTGTCCTCATTGCCTGTATGTGAATAAAAGCCCATTTTCATTTAATGACACACCAAGACACGTTCTGAGATAACACTTACCCTGAGAAATAATTTAACCAACTGGATTAGGGAGCAAATATTTTCAAGGGAGATCAAAGTTGAAACTGAGAGATCAGGAATCCACAGTACCTCATTGAGAATTCAAAAATTGTACCGACAAAATCACTACAGTCCATAATAGATGCAGTGATTTAGGCAGCTTCTCTCACTTCTTAGGATTATTTATTGTGAAGAAAAGGCTAAATCTGAGGTTAAGCAAAGCCATTTTGTAAAATGCATGGAGACATTTTAATAAAAGTGGTGGTAAAATAGAGGACGCAGAGCCAAGTGAAGGAGGAATAAAGTAGAACAGGTCTTTGAACCAACAGAATACATAGTAATTTTCTACAGTTTGTCAGGTCTGAGGGGTCCAAATCTTCTACATTCAAATTTATCTGATGCTCACCATTTCCTCAGACATATCTGATAAAATTTGGCTAAAATTAGACCATATTTTCAGTCTATATATTTTTTTTTCCATAACCTTGTGATTCAAAATTGTGGAAATGTTCTTTTTCAAACTTGGAATAATGAATAGGATTTACAAAAATACTCTATCTAGTTTTTATTTACTGAAAAAGTTAATCGTTAAATTAGTTTTCTGTACCAGTCTTATTTTAAATCACTTTGATCATGCGTCTAAACAAGCATCAAACAAACACTTATATCATAAAATACAACAAAGAAAAAGCAACTGAAGTAGCAGAATATAAGGAGCCATGTCAAACTCAAGCAAGATGAATTAAGCTTTGTAAACTAAAAACTTATATACTGAGGAACAGAGTTCATAACTGGCAGAATTAAGACTGAACCATAAAAATAGCACATGTGCAGCCTGTAGACAATTTGACACAAACTGTCAATGCAATTTTGCTGCAAAAAATTACAACGTGACTTGTGGCTGCCTAAAGAACGGAATAGTGGTTACTTGTAGGTAATATAAGTGAGACATATTAGAATAATATGGTTCTGTAGTCCACATTTTGTGAAAAGAGGTGAAAAAACTGGAGAGAAGACAGAAGAAAGTAACAAATATTACTTGTGCGGTAGAAAATGCATTTCTGGAGATGACACCTACAGTTCAGCCCGCTTAGCTTATCAAAAAAGATATTAAGAGGTGTGTTGACTACAACATATAACTACTTCAGAGATCAAGTATTAAAAGTATCAGGTACTGTTCAGTCTAATAGAAAAAAGCATGACAAGAATGAGTGTTTAGAAGCTGATGGCCAAATCAAATGGCAAATGTGCAAATTGCTAAAAAGTTACTTGGTCAGCTATCAAAACCAAGTGTCACTGATAGCAGAGTTCTACATTTTTCTAATCTTTATGTCTTCAAGCCAACACAGGATGCCTTCATGGAATAATTGCCTCAGCCAAACACAAGTTGTTCAGCTTGGTACAGCAAAAACACAAATAAAATTTTTGGTTTTAAATTCTTAAAAATCTTTGGGATACTCTCTAAAAGTCCTGGCAATTTGTTCTCTGAGTTTCTCTCTAAGTGGCAATTTTAGAGTCTTATTATTATCTGGGACTATAAATCTTCTTATAAATCTTCTACAGATTCTACTAATTTTAATTATACTCTGAAGTTTATAGGAGTTTAGAAAATATTTTGAATAATCTGTTCTGTTGACACAAAACTGAATGGAAAACACTTTGTGTTCCACTGAGCATATGGACACACTCCAACAGCTTAAAAATCTCAAACCTAAAAAACTAAAGACTCTGTAAAAAGCACTGCAAATAAGATGCATGTCAGTTCAGTGATTTTGAAATTGTCTTTGCATAATGATTATTCCAAAGTAATTCTGTTCTGAAACAAGAGACTATTTTATTTAGATAAGGAAAAACTACTTTGTTTTGCTAGTATAAAAGTAAAGCATGGTGATGCAACACAGATCAGCACCAGTAACGTGCATACAGTTTTAAATCTAGTATTTTAAAGTCATAACCCCTCCCCCCAAAAAGATAGTGACCTTTCCTCTCTGAAATTCAGATGAGCTCAGCATGTTACTGTAGGATGTTTCAATCTTAATGATAATATTATTTTTGACATAATTTTTTTCTGTTTCTCTCTTTTGTTGTTTTTGCAAAAGTTTTACCAACAGACATCAATGTCTTTGACTGAATTTAAAGGAGTTGTTCGGGCTACTCCCAGTGACCTTAAAAAGAATTTTGCTCAAGCAAAATAAAACCAGAAAAAATACTTCATTCTTCAGATATTATATTTTTCCCCCATTAAAAGCACTCTCACCTACCCCTGGTGTGAAAGCACATTTCAAAAATTGTCAAAAGTGATTGAATCTATAATCCCTGGAGCATTAGCTTGATGCAATTATTTCTGTTCAAACAAGATTATGACCACCTTAAATCTTCATTTCCAGATATTATCTGACGTGTTCTACTTGCAAACAGAAAAGCCTTTTGAGAGAGAGCTACTGTGAAGGCTTGAGAACCTGCCAAATTTAAGAAATTTAATATATATTTTAAAATAATATTTTGAAACAAACTATGATCAGTAACAATCTAATCTAGTGCAAACAAAAATGCCACATACTACATTGAAACCCAGGTACACAATGCTTTAAAGTAAAATTATGCTTATGAAATGAAGATAATTCAAGTTTTCCTAATAGTTTCTTTGAAATTTAGGATCAACCTATCCACGTGAACATTCTACACAACCACACAATATGGAAACATAAGAATACATAATAAATGCTAGGCTAGCACCATCTATCTATATTACTTATATTGTTGATGATTGTTTCCACTCATGTCGCATCAATAAAATCTCTTGAGAACCATGAGGCTCTGTAAATTGTCTCTGTAAAAAATACGACGACTCTACATAAGCAGAAAAAAAACCCCTCTCATGGTTCAAGGAAGACTGTCAAATTATATCCTTGACTGCTCATATCTGCTCAAGGTTGTTAATAATTTGATATTTAAGGAACTCGTGGCCACCTAAATAAAATTCAGCACTTATATTACTAAAGGGGCAAATTTCAACAAGAAAACACATCAATAGCCTAATATAGTTTTAGTGGTTGAACTTTAAATTTATTTAGCTAATAAATAAATTAGAGTCACACAGGATATTTACTGTTTCAGGACCTTTCAACACTTCCATAAATCATCCGGAAAGAGGGAGGAAGAAGCCATGAGAAGACAAAATTTGCTGGTGATAGTCAGTTATTCAAGGTAATAAAAACAAGGGTAACTGAACTACAGAAGAAATAAACTGATAATGAAATGGCAGATGAAATCAGTGTTGGTAAATACACAGTGATGCTCATGAGGAAAAACAATCTCAGTTTTACATACAAGGTGATGAGCTCTGAGATTACTTTTGCCACACAGGAATGAGATCTTTAGAATTGACCTGTAATGAACAGTTCAGTGAAAATGTCAGCTCAGTACTCAGGAGCACTAAAAAAGAAAATAGACGTTTACAAAAGGAAAAGAAAACAATATAGCAAATATTATGATGTTGTATGATATTGTATAAAGCTGTCCTGGGTATTCTTTGCAGTTTCTACTACCCCCACAATCATTTCAAAAAGGAAGCAGGAAAAAATTAGAGTGATAATCATGGACAGTCATACAGGTTGTTCAAATTGTGGAAAGAAACAGCTAGTAAGGGGTAAAATACCTCCCTGTAAAGTCATATGTTGCACTGAGAAAATAAAAAAGGAAGGACTAGTCCAATAAAGCCTAGGGAGGTCAAAGTAATGTAGCTGAGAAATAAGCCACCAAACAAAATAGAAATTCTTCATACCTCAGAGTTGATGTGTGTAATTCTGACACAAGGAAATGTGCACTGTAAACCTTTACAGGAGTTTAAAAAGCAGTGGGAGAAATTTATAGAAAAAAATCTATTAAGGACTAACAATCAAAGGTATAATCTCTTATGCAGGAAGTCCTTTAAATACTGTTTTGCTGAGGATTGGGAGACTGATAGAACACATAAGAGCATTTTTTCTGCTGCTGCTGGCAGCAATGACAATACTGCAACCCTGAAGCAATGACATAGTTGAAAAACTGAAAAAAAAAGAGGAATAAAAACTATTTCAGATGCAAATGTATTTGGCCCAATAAAAGATATAAATATTTTCTGTCTGTTTTGCATTCACACTTATTGGCAGCTGAGCCCTGCACAGCCACTTATTCACTCCTACTGCAGTGGGGTGGGAGTGGGGAATGGGGGTTGTGGTCAGTTCATCACTCCTTGTCTCTGCCACTCCTTTCGTCTCAGGGGAGGTCTTCTCACACTTTTCCCTTGCTCCAGCATGGGGTCCCTCCCATAGGAGGCAGTCCTCCATGAGTTTCTCCACTATGAGGCCTTTCCACTGGCTGTAGTCCTTCACAAAGTGCTCCAGTGTGGGTTGCTTCCACAGCATGCAGTCCTTAGGAACAGGCTGCTGCAGGGTGGGACACTCATGGGGTCACAAGGCCTAAAGCAAACCTGCTCTGGTGCTCTCTCCAAGGGCCCACAGGTGCTGCCAGGAGCCTGATCCAGCACAGGCTTCCCATGGGGTCACAGCCTCCTTCAGGCATCCACCTGCTCTGATGTGGACTTGTCCCAGGGCTGCAGGTGGATCTCTGCTCCAGTGTGGGGTCCTCCATGGGCTGCAGGGGTACAGCTGCATCATGGTCTGCACCATGGGGTGCAGGAGAATCTCAGCTCCAGCGCCTGGAGCACCTCCTTTCCCTCCTTCTTCACTGTCCTTCACTGTCACTGTCCTTCTTCCCTGAAGACTGTGTCTTCAGGCCTGTTTCTCTCACATATTCTCACTCCTGGTTTGAGCTGCAGTTGCACGGGGTTCACTGTCCCCTTTTTAACTCTGTTACCCCAGAGGCGCTACCGCCACTGCTGATGGACTTGGCCTGGGCCAGTGGTGGGTCCGTCCTGGAGCCGGCTGGCACTGGCTCTGTCAGACATGGGGAAAGCTGCTGGCAGCTTCTCACAGCAGTCACCCCTGTAGCCCCCCACTACCTGGCCACAGGAAACCAGCCACCCCTGTAGCCCCCCACTTCCTGGCCATGGAAACCCAATAGACCATACAACTAATCCCCGCATGAATGAAGTTTGGAGCACTATGATGTGTACCTATCACCTGCCCAACCTACATCATCACGTGGATGATAGGCCATCCCTGTCATGAAATTTGTTTCCTTGCTATTCTGCTATGCATGTGTGCTTGCTGTTCTTTAGGGTTCAAACTCATTGGGATAAGCAGTGTATTCCTATGTTTATACTTGCCCTGAATTTGACTAGAAACATGGTTCAATAACACAGCAAATGAAGCCTTAAGTCTTCTAGGTCACAAATGCTTCATCCTATGACTTGAAGCACTTGGTTTGCATCAGTTTGCATCAGTTCCCCCCTCCCAGGTGCTTCAGACATTAAAAGTGATTGAAAGTTTAACTTTTTTCTGTCATGCTTGATGCTGGATTAGATATTGCCTTTGCCAGTGTAACTTTATGTCAGATCAGATACCATTTGCTCCCTCATCCCTGACACAAAGCCTTCATGAACTCCTATCCAATTCTCTGGTTGATTTGACAGTTGTCTGACTGTGGGTCCCTTTGGGAGCTTTGGTAGCATGTGCTACACATCAGAAGTGATGAATCTGTGGCCCTATGGAGGTGTCCCTGCTGCATCCCATTTTCTGAGAAATTTAGAGTGAATTAGGTACCCAGCTCAAATTAAGTTTCAGTTGTTTTTATTTCTTTTGCCACTGAAAAAAATAATCATTGTTTTCTGCTCTTTTAAATGTTTAAATCATCAGCACAAGTATAGAAATAATACCTGCCAGTCATAGACCAAATAAAATGTAAATATCCAAAGCAAAACTTCTGAATAACCTGTGAGTTGCGAGTTGCTGGTGCAGATAAGCGAGAAGACATTTACAAGATAAATACATACAAGTTATAGTAATTTGCTAGTCATTTTGCCATCAGGAACCATCATTTACTATTTATTAAATACATACACCAGAGGATAATTTGACTTTTTTTTTAGTTAGGCACATAGGTCTATAATGCACAAAATCAGAATCTTGAAGACTGCTGAAAATGACACTGATACCTTGTTTTAGTGATATTGCATTTAACCAATTTTTGACAAAGTTAGCATCCCAGCCCAGAGTGCCTTTGCTGAATGCCTATTTGCAGTGTTTGCATTGCTCAATTTCCATGCTAGAGAACAAAGGTGGTATGTTATATTCAGTATCAATCAATCTTATTTATTCATCTTTATATGCTGTGTTATCTAATAGAAGCTTGAAGGCAGCAAGAAAATCAAAGCTAGATAGGATAAGTGTAGGATTTAATATAGTAGAGGAAATATATGAAGACCATCAATACAGATGAGAGGAAAAGTAAACCCTGTGCTGGTGACACTGAAGCCCAAAGAAAAAATCATGGGTAAATAAAAGCATGCAACTAGAATTTTATTTAGAGTGTATTTTAAGAGTGGTATTCAGAAAACTTTACCTGGAGATAATATGTCTGTTTTTCTGTAGTAAAAATTCAAAAGAATTTTCCTGAAGGAAGTTATCTAAACCAGACTGGGAATGCTTAACTATTTCAGGCAGACCTAAGTGCCTATATCTATTAATCTTGACCGCTTTTCCTGACAGGTCTTTACTCACCCTTGCAATTATTTCCCCATGTGTCAGCCCTGCCTAACCACCCTGCAGCCTATAGAAACTTAGCCAAAGTCCTCCTGCAGGCTGACAGAGGAAGGAGTTGCCAAGCGATGACAGCTTTCCAAGGATACCAGGAGCTGCTGATGCTCTGCCTCAGCATCACTCCTGCTCTCTCCACAGAGCTATGCCTCTTGGATGTTTATGGTCACCTCTTTGCAGAAACACCACCTTTCCACACTGTTGGAAAATAAATGAATGAATTTCTAAGAAACTGCTAAAACCTGAACAGCTACTGCTCCACCTCTCCTCACCTAGACATCACCTGAGCAGAATATCAAATTGTACCTAGCCAGACATAGGGCTTAAATAAGTTAGGTGTTAGTTAAGGCTCTAAAGAATATTTCTCCAGTTTTCAATTCTTCATGTGCATTAAAATTTTCAATGGCCTTAAAAACTTTACCCAGATGGAAAAAATTAAAATTATGCACTGGTCCAAGCATTTCTTAACAAAATCAAATATGATTAAATTAAGACATTTTCTTCAACTCAATGGAAGAAAGCCTATGGCTAGTGGAGCCAGCTGAAGGGCAAGGAACGGCTTCTACGTGAGAAATTGAGACACTTTCTCGTCATTCTTACACTGTCATAGCTCATATTACAGCACAGGAAAAGATTCAGTATTTAGCATGAACAGAAATGAGGCAGCCCCACATGTTGAGTTTGTCACCTGAGGTTGTTGGCAAACACAAACCAACACTGACTCATCCCCAAGTGATAACAGAAACAAGGAGCCCAGGAAGCTCTCAGTGACCTTTTCAGTCATACTTGGCTGTGATGCTGTGCACATCTTGGAAGAGACTAGGGCTGTATTTCTAATTTGGATACAAGTGAAAATAGCTCTACCTTGAAAAAATCCCAAGTTTAAATATATAGTTTGGCAGAATATAAACGGAAGATGTTTCATTTGCTTAATTCTAAATACCAACACTATCTATAGAAATTTCGTTTTCATAAACCCACATTTATAATTGTATAAATCTTGCAAATAATATCAAACAAATTCTGTGACAAACAAACCCCTAAAGACATCACAAAGGGTGTGGTGATAAACTCCATTCTGTGCCTTTTTTCCCCCCTCCTCAGAAACACGAGGAAGGGGAAAATAAGGCACAGAATGAAGTTTATCACAGGAGTGAGCTGTGAAACACCCAAGACAAAGTGAGGGAAGATTAAAATGAAGGTGTCTCTGGGCAAGTTGCCTAAAAAAGCAACGGTTTATGGATAGTTGTATACCTAACAAAAGACTAAGAAGTCCCATGATTAATCAAGGTTTCCTAATGATAAAGCCAGATTCAGATAGAGACTTTCAAACAATGTTAAAAGGAGCTAGATGCTGAATGCTTAAAGGCATTCAGGCTTCTTTGAAAATACAAATCAAGGTGTGTACTGAGAGACTTGAAAGGAGAGTTACTGATGAAATACGTAGAGATTAAAACAAAAAGTAACTTTCAAAACTTTGTATGTTCCCTTGGCACCAAAAGCAAGCTGTAGGTAGACTAAGACCACTCACTACCATAATCAAGTCTCGCCAGTATTGTCAGAAACTGAAAGGAAGTAAGTAAGACACATCCCTTGCCAAGTAATAGGGTGACTGGAAGTGATATTTTAGTGATTTGAGGTAATGACTGATAATTCCATTTGGCCAAAAAAAGCATAAAGGCAGAAAACAGGCTTCAACTTTAAAAACAGTCTTCCTGTTCTGAGGCTTTTCAATGGCTTAACAAGATTAAAGAGTGAAATAACAGTTGCATAAACCTCTAATGTACTTTTGTAAATTGGCAATAGTTTCATTAGACATGTAGCTAATCCTGAAGCTTTTATCAGACATGAAGAAAAGCTGAAATAAAAAGATTTCTTAGATTTATAGATGAGAAAAAAATCATTGAGTTGGGCACAATATACGATATGGAAGTGTAAAGGTTATTGAATCCACTTCTATAAAGAATAACATTAATCTTCAGTATAAATCCTTTGAAAATAACCCAGACATTGTTTCTAACATGGGAAAAGTTACATTATATGAAAATATTGTTAGGTTAAATGCTACAAGGGCCCTTTATACTAAATCTTATCATTTGTTTTTGTCTCAGAGAGCGACATTATTTTTAAAAATAAATGGCAAGGATTTCAAGTCCTAGGGAGTGCCATAATTTTCTATGTTGCATAGATTTCAAATTCATCAGATTTTGCTATGTTCTTTCCATCTGAAAAACTGAAAAAAATGCAAATGAGTCCTACCTTGAAGAATTTTACTTTAAAAAATGAATAAACAAACAAACAAGAAACAGTTAATGGAATAAAGAAGGTCTCTAAAAAAATAATCAAGCCAAACCAAACCAAATTAAACCCAAACCCAACATTCAATTTTCCACTAATGATTCACAGTGTTGTTATAATCACTGCAAATGCAATGTATGGACTTAGTTAAAGTATAACTCTATGGTCAGTAACTACTAGCTATCCACCTATAAGTTTCTAGCAGAAATTTTCAGAATTCATTTCAGGCATCACATCTTGAAACATATTATTCCTTTGGTAATTGTAAAATTAAAGAGTAGTATTGACTACAATGACTACAAAGGTTAACAAAAATTATAAACAATTTGTTGCCATCTTGATTTTTTCTTTACACTCATATTACACCATTGTCTTCAGACAATTTAAACAAAGAAAAGTTTTGGGCTGACATCTTACACTGAAAATTTATTAACTGAGCTAACCACAAAGAAACAAACAAAGCAACACCCTCTTTCAAGTTCACACCTGTAATCTGGGACCATGTCTATGTTGTCAGAATCAAAATTCTGCTCCACGCTATAATGTGCAGCCCATCAATCCTAAATATTAAAAAATGGCACTTCTCTCTTCTGGAAAGTTTAGTATTGCCATGGCAAAGCAGTTGCTGAAGGTGTCTGATAATTTCAATCTCCATACATCATCACAGACAGGCTAGCCCTTAATATTTTAAAACATAATTACCATTAAAAAGAATCAAGGTTTTAATTAGTTCTTCAGGAAGATGTGAAAATCTAGTTATTTGATATGTAAACACAGAAGGAAGGTTAAATTTCTTTGGCAGATACTATAATCAATAACAGAGTCCAGAAGGAAAAAACTATAATATTTCTTAAAAGAAAGTTGCAGAAATTTTACATCTTTCAGATGCTGGGATCTTTTTGTAAGTAATATTGAAGAATTTAAAAATATGATCATTAACCAGTGGGGCTTTTTTGTGATCTGTTGATTTTTTTTTTTTAATCTAGGGAGAAGAGAAATAGAAAAAACTTATAAATGTTAAAAGAGAGCATTGCCACTCTGACAGAGGCCTATATTGGGAAATACAAGAAAAAACCCAAAACAAACACAAAACCTTTCCTATTTGACAATGTCTGTGCTGTCTTGACCACAATCTGTGTAAATTGCAATGTCTTGTGGTATTGTCCAAGAATATTTCCCGACAGTGAGTTGGCACTCTTCAACTCCCTGAGAAACACTCTGGTTCTACTCCGTGGCTCTGCCACCTTACAAGGGATATAATTTCAGTTTTAGTCGATGTGTATGTATGAGAACCAGAACACGATATTGTTCAGTGAGGTTATTTTGTCGTGATGTCTTATTTCTGTGCATAACAACACCAGAAAGTTCATCATGTAAATCATACTGTTCTTGACACAGAGTTTACATTTTTCTTGATTTCAGTTTCACAGCTTGAGATGTTTAGGTCACCTGGAGTTAAAGTTTCTTTCAAAGTAACACTTCAGAAATGGTGGGCAAAGCAAAATTTTCTTAACTAAACCTCTTCTGCCTCCTGTTTGCCACAAGTGGAGAGCACTGAGCACCTGAGAGCTTCCTTCTACGTCAATGTCAGTTCAGAGGAAAAGGTGCTGTCAGCAGAAGCCTTCCAAATGTTTCATGTGAATACTAAGAACCATGCAATCTAACCAACTCCCTTCTTAAAACCACACTGTTATGTAACTTTATTTTGTTTTCGTTCAGAATTCTCTTGAGTCCTTCCAAAAATCCTACAATTTCTTTACACTTTTTTTTTTATTAAAACATATTGGCAAGAAATTGGGTTCCTGAACACTTCTTGACAGCTATATTTTAAAGAGCTGAGAAATTTAATGGTTTTGTCTCCTCCACAAGCACTTAGATTATGTCAATAAATAGTAGGGAAGTGAAAACAGCAGAAGCTGATGCTGATAGGTTTGTACAGTGTCCTTCTGCCTAAAGTTTCATCAAACAGACACTAACAGGAGCAATTCACCTGGTTTGAGCAAAAGGTTTTTGAGGAGCAATTCTAGGTGTCTATCCATTCATAGCACTGATTACTCCCCCCATAAAAGTTCAAATAAGAGAGAGATGTGAAATTGCATTTTAGGTCCATTTTTATTAAACTTTATTAAACTTCTTTTTTTTTTTTTCCACACCAGTTATTCATAATCTATTAAAAGATTAGTGTAGCAACATTTGCCACATGATAACTGACTCTGGGCATGAGCAATTAGAACACTATTACCATCTACTGAAAACGCTCTAAAATCCTGAGAACTTTTAGCATCACTTTTCCCCCATGATGCAAGAATGCATGAGAATCCTAACTATTTCAAATACTTTTGGTATATATTTTGGTCCAGTACAATTCCTGCCATAAGCTTATGCTTTTTTTCTGTAATTACAACTTCATATCAAAGAGAAACTAGCAATTTTCAATCTTACTATCGATATATCATCTGCTTTTTAGATTTGTACATCAGTGTAGATATAAAGGAAAAGTTATTTTAATCTTTCTGCCACTAAAGCAGTTTCCTATAGAATGATGGTCACAAATCATCTTTGAAACTGAAACCGATTTTTGTTAAATAAATTGTGATGTTGGTAGCATTAAAGCTGCACAGTGAACTAAGCCAATTTTAATCTCTTTTAGGTAATGATTCTATATTTGCTATTGGTTTTCATAGGAAAGCCTTAAGCATATGAGGTGGGTGCCATGAAAGTTCATGATCTTTGATCATACAGTGGAAAATAAGACCTTGAAACTTTTAGTTGTGGCAGGATATAGAAGACATGGAAAAGCATTCCCTTATAATGCTGACAGTTTTTATCAATTTAAATGCCACATTAGTGTATTTTATGTGTGTTGCCTTGAATATACTGCCAGATTTCATAGATCTATTATCTGTTTTCAAGGCATGCAAACATCAAGTTAATCATTTAGCCACCTCACACTATCAGTCACAAGTTAGTGACGGCCAGCGTTCTAACATGCGTATCTGCAGAAGTTCACTCTACCCGCAGTGTCAAGTGAGTCATACAGCAATGGTTGGACATCTAAGCACTTTCTACTGGAGTCTAAGCATTAAATCAACTGACAGTGACCTTGCTGTAAGAGCTCTATTGTTGACATGCATATGTATTTGAAGAACATCGTGTCCTCTTTCTAGAACTGAGGATTTGGTACATTTGCAACTTTTTAAAAATTAAATGTTTGAAGCCTTTTATTCCTAATGCAGATTAAAATCATATGAGCATATAAGCAATAACAACTATTCAACTTCAGAATTAGAAATCAATAAAATGAGACAAATTAATTACAGAATTTCAGATGCAATTTCTTGAAATTACCATTAATCTATGTCCAGGTTTAATCCCAGCTGGCAGCTAAGCACCACACAGCCACTCACTCCTCCTCCAGTGGGATGATGGAGAGAATCAGAAGTGAAAAAGTGAGAAAACCCCATGGGCAGGGAGGTGTTCAGACATCTTCAGGAAAGGAGTGCTCCGTCACATGTAATAATGACTTGGAAAGACAAACAAGATCACTCTCAATGTTGCCTCCCTTCCCTTTTCTTCCCCCAGCTCTATGTGCTGAGCATGATGCCATAGGGTGTGGGATATCCCTTTGGTCAGTTGGGGTCAGCTGTCTCAGCTCCCTCCTAACTCCTCCTGCATCCCCAGCCCACTCGCTGGTGGGGTGGTTTGAGGAGAACAAAAGGCCTTGGCTCTGTGCAAGCCCTGCTCAGCAGTAACAAGAACATCCCTATGTTATCAACAATGTTTCCAGCAAAAACCCAAGGACAGACCCATACCAGCTGCTGTGAAGAAAATTAACTCTCCCCCAGCCCAAACCAGCACAGTGCACCATGTTAGGTTCTGTTTGACTGATTGCTAACAGAATCCCAAATTGTGCGATTTCATTGCCACTAGCATCGATTTACATCCTGTAATTCTACCCAAAAATTTTAAAATTCAGAATTTGATTTTGTGTTAATGGGCTGATTCATTTCATGTTAACATTTTCTGTTTTATTTCAGTGACATACAGTTCTCTAACATCATTGTAAATGGTGTTAGAGAGCTGGTGTTAGCTGCAGACATTTTTAAGAACTGTTCAAGTCAAAACTTAGTCAAAATCCTGAAGGGAGTAATAGAAATGAAAAGACTTTCAGTTAGTTTTTGGAAGGGCCATAAGACAAAATCTGAAAACTTCATTAAGAATTTTTTTTTGTTTGAATTTTGAAACAATTGAAATACTACAAAAAACAATCATATGGAAAGAGAAGAATCAAAGTATAAATTAAAAGTAAAAAGAAAAAAGGAAATCAAGGGGAAAAGTGAAATTTCCGTTAATTTCCAGTAACCTAAATGTTGTTATGATGCAGAGAACATAGAACCACCAGTTTAATAGATTTTTTTTCATTGAGTAGCATTAACAACTCCCTTTAGGGCAAACCACCAAAATGCCCAGAACTTCAAGTTCTTCTGTGCTAAGGTCCATAGACACCTAGCAGGATTTGACCCAGGAGAGCCCTTTGAAAATATTAGTCAATAAGACCAGACATTCATTCATTTAACTTTATTTTACAAAAGAATATGTTGACATATATTGAACTTCTTTCTCCTAGATATCGCAACTGTTGCATAAAATTCCCCACCAGAGTATTTTATAAGTCAAAATATTGATGAAACACTTCTATGCTCTTCTGCATTTTTTCTTGGATATCAGCTTTTCCAAGAAAGGACAGTGAAAAGCAAAATTTTGTTTGCTTTTTGTTTCTGTGGCATTCATGGAAAATAATAGCATTAATATCTGCTAAAGTTTTGAAAAGATATAAAAAGCATTGGATATTGTGACCAAACATTCAAAGTTTGAAAGTTTTGGAGATTTACAAATCTTCAGAGTGTACTTATTAAGTTACTATTTCTGAAAATGCCATCTTAGTTTGCCTCGATTGGTACCATTAGAAGTTGAATCACATTGCATTTAAACAAGTATTCAGATTCAGATTTAAAATGCACTGGATTATCACAATTTTTTATTCCATTGGTAAATGTCCTTTCTGAATACAGACAGCTCCCACAAATCTCCTCGAATCTGTGGGATATTTAAATCTAGGCATTTGACTCACTGAATAGATTAATCTAATCCCCGAAGCAACACACATAGGGATGCAGTAACCCCTTTGCTAATTTGCTCAAATGCTCTCTATGCTCACCATCAGTGCCAATGTCTCTCATTTAAATCAAATAAAATACCAGTGTGTTTCTTAGGAGAGAAATTTGTAGTGCTTAAGCAACAAAATAAATTGTGACTGAAAAGCTATTTTGCTTGCTGTTCCCCAGCATTAACTTGGAATAACTCCTGGATTCAAAGGGCTTTTGGGAATCACTATTGCTCCAGTGATTCTATCTGAAACCTGTACCCCTTTTCATTTTAGATAACCATAAATGGCATAGCCAATCTTTCGGAAAATAATGCTTTCTCAGGAAAGCATCATATGCTTTTATTCCTCCTTTTCACTTCCACTATTCCTTATCTCTTTACCATGAGTTTTTCTGACACAACACTCCTCCACAGCAGAAAAAAGGAGGGGAAAATATGATATAAAGAGCAAAACTAGTTTCCTGGGTCACATTCTTTCCTCGAAACTTTTCAACTTTTACTGTGTTCTTCTAATATACCACAGCAAGTTCTTCCAATGCATCTCTCCACACTTTCCTGGCAAAACAAATAACACATACAGTCTAAAAATAGTAACATCGCTGAGAGACAAGAGGAAGAATTTAAATTATGAAAAAACTGCATATAAGAACAATTAATTTTATAATACATATTTAGAATATCAACATGAAAAACCATTTTCCACTGAGCATTTAGTAATTTCATTGCTTTAGTTAGTATGTGATTTCTTTTTTTGGTATATAAAGATATTGTCCTATTTATATATTTAAAGAGACTTCAGGTCCCATAGCAGAAGTAATCCATTTCAGAATTTCAGTAGTAAATAACGAAATACTTTCACATTTTACCACCCCTCCACTTTTTTTTCTTTCCTGGATGATCTGATTTATCCTTTATAACTACAGCAACAAAAAAGCCTGAAGATAGCTGTGTATAGATATAATTATGGAAAGAAATAACATTAGCTAATTAGCTAATAATTAGCAGTTATTGATATGTACTGACACGGTTCAGTTTGAGGCAATAATCCCCTTTGATCTTCAGGTTGAGAAAAATCAAAAGCTCAAAGGTATCAGCGGTGTGCCTGCTGGTAAGTGAGGATATCAATCATGTCAAGACAGAGCAAATAAGAAAGGTACACAGTGTCCCATGTTAGGGCTAAGCAGGTACTTCCATATGCAACACTACAACACTTAAAAGTAGCTCTCAAAAAGGCCAAGAGAGATTTGTCAAATAATTCAATTTTACAATTCAGTTCTAAAAAGTACTTGGAGTATTAAAAGGGCATCAATAAATGTATTTTCAGGGATTCAGAGATGTATCTACTTCTTACAAGATCATGGACAAAAATCCTGTACTGATACTACAAAGTAAAAGCAGGTGAGAGTATATTTTCTTGATAGGAAAGCCAGCTTTTACCCTCTCTAATTTTTACCACTGCAGTTAATTGCAAGATAGAGGCAACGAGTTAGCAGGCGTGTTACAAATGCAAAAGACATTTTACATTTCATGAGTGAATTTGAAGATCTGTGGAAACAATAAAATTCATGTTTAGCTACCCAGATTTACGCTCCAAGTTCTGTTTCCCTAGATGCATACTTATATTTGAGATTTTTTTTAAAAAGGAAGCCACTCAGCTAATGCTACATTTCAGTGATGGCACGTGCTCACTGCTAAGTGCAAGATTAAGCAGCCTGCAGTATGGAAAAACTCAGTTTAATCTTCCTAAAATGGCCTACTTTTTAATTTGCTTTGAGACCACCTGGGTAAGCTGGCATTTGACTTTTAAAAACCCCAACCTTTTGTAAGACTGTAAAACAGCACTTGAGTTGAGAGCAAGTCTTAATTGCTTCTTGCACTTCTGATCCTCATTTACCAATAGCACTGGCTCTCCAGGACAAGATGTGTTTTTTATTATATCACTGACACAATCCTTGTGTGAAGTTGAGCCAGCCTCTATTAAAACACCCCAGCTTGCTTTGCCCTTGCACCAAGCTGTCCAGGAACACAAAACTTCTGTGATATAGGACAGCCATCTCATCATGTATTAAATGGCCCAGCCTGAGCAACCAGTGAGGGTAGTGTCATGCTGAAGCAGCTACACATATTTCAGATTGGAGTTGTCTCACCTCTGGCCAGCCTGAGACAATCACCAAAGCCAGCCTGGATATGTTTATAATAGATAAATTTGATATAGACAAATTTGTGTCCTTCACATCATCACAAAAGAGTCACCTATAATTAAGGCTGGACAATAGTCATCTTCCTTATATCCTGCTTTTCAATTACCTCTGCCCACCTTCTGTGAATGAAACTGGGAGATGTTAGCCCATTTAAAACAAACCTTAACAAACTTATTTCAAAATGATTCAGGAGTTCTGTGGTTTGAATTACGGGACTGTGGATCAGTCCCTTTAAACAAAGTTCCATTTAACAGTCTGACCAAATCTAGCTGTGTGGGGTCTGGGGGAATCCAGTTTCACACATAATCAATGCAAACTTGCTATAATTTGACAGGAGAAAAAAGGTCAGAAAACTCTGTGTTCTCAGTAAGGATTTCCAGATATCTGACCTGTCTTGTTTTGACCAAATTGCACATTTATAAATCCCAAAGTTAAAATTATTTATTACAGGGTTAGAGTGGCAAACCTTGAGTTGCCTTGAGAAGTTTCTCAACTCTGTCTTAAAAAAATAAAAATTCGGACCAGAAAACAGCTTCCATTTGTACTCATTAAGGTCCTTACTTTTAGGAATGAAGGCAAAAACCCCAATTAAATTTCAAAGAGGACTGACACTGCAATGGGTGGGTCAATTTGCACCAACACCTTAAGAATGAGATTGAGAAGGAAGAAATAAAAATTCTGATTGAAAATTGGAGTGGGAGACAACAAAATAGAGAGCATGTAAATCAGGGTAAGGAAAGATAGCTGTACAGGAAGAACTAGGGTTACCTACATAATTGAAAGAAGCTGACACCAGAAAAGCTGAATGGGAAGCCAGAGAAAATGCACATATTTGATGAAAAGCAAAAGAGAAATAGAGCTCAGCTTAAGTAAACTAGAGAGATTTACTCAGAAACAACATTGGGGTTAGGATGGGGTTGAGACAGAGATTTACACTGTCAGTTTGGGGATTATGGTTGATGGAGAGAGATAAGAAGAGGTGAAGAGCAAGGGCAAGTTTAAAAAGCTCTTCTAGGAGAGGCAGAAAGGAAAGGTGTAGCAAAAAGTTTGTCTCATGGAAGTACTTTGGGATGAAGAGTTAGCAATCCTTAATAGCAACAATGGTTTTCCCAACCATAACCCTCATCATTCTCTGTCTAGCAGTAACTTTTGCAGTCCAACAAAAGTATGTAATTTTTGCTAATATTGGTGCATCAGAGAATGATTACCTATGCTACTAGTCACTAGTCTGTCACTTGAGGTGAGAGAAGACTTGCAGCAGCAGATGAAAAATCATCAATTCATGCTCAGGATCCATCTGTGTATCAGTATGTCACAAGATTACATGCACTGTCTTTTTCCTCTAGTTAGTTTTCCTTAAAGCCAAGAATCTGCATAATGCTCAAACACTACATTCCAACAACACAGAGCAGATAAGATATTAATGAAAATGATCTTTTAGTTGAAGTGGTCACACATTATATCTCTACAAGATCAAATTCACTGCATGACATGGACTGTCCTTAGAAGATGAATCAAAGTCCTTCATAACAAATATTGTTGTCTGTGGAACTTCATTTGAGTCCTCAGATTAAAAGCTCAAATAAGTGGGCAAGACAAATAAATTTTGGGGAGGGAAAAAAATTCTTATGGAAAAATAAAACCTAAAGAAAAAAAGACACTTCTCCTTTACTTAAGCATTTTGAATAACCAGACAGCATAGTGTCTGATTCTGCAAGAAAATTCTTGTGTTTAATCATTAAAATTACTTTTTCCAGGGCCAACGTTAAGAGAATAGCAGTGTAGAGAAAAATAATTAATTAACTATTTCCTAGATTTTCACATAGTCACGCAATGCTTGAGACTGGAAAGGACCTCTGGAGGTCATTGGGTTCAATCCAATGCTCAACCAGTGCCACATAGAGCACGTTGCCTAGGGCCATGTCCAGACATCTTTTGGATATCTCCAAGGATGGAGAATTCACAACCTCTTGCTGACACCTATACCAAGGCTCTGTCACCCTCACAGTAAGGCAATGTTTCCTGATGTTCCAGAGTCGTTGTCATGTCATGAGTGCTGTCACCACCTCCTGGTGCTACCCTTGGTGATGAGAACATACCATGGAGGGAAGAATATTGATGGTGGCCGTGTCACAGAAGAGTTGGTGGGAGAGATAGCCCAAGTTGTGTATAAAAAGGGCTGCACCAGCCAAGGCAGGTCAGTATGCATGTGAAAAAAGGCTGGGAGAAGTGACTAGTGAGGCAGGCTGCTCCTCTTTTCTTCCTTGTTCTGTGTGTTACAGCCAGATGCCTGGACAGGGTCATGGCCAGCTCAAAGTATCCTCCTGTCTTTTACCTCCTCCAAAACTCATCGTGGTAGACGACAATGCTCTAAAAGGCAGATAAAACAGCCCTGTCACTATCTTGCAGGGGACCAGAAGTTCCCTACAGCCATGGCCAAAGAGAGATCCCCAACATCTTTTTGGGTGGCCAGGAGAGGGATGGGCCCCACATGAGCTGTGGGCACAAACCTTGGTCATGCTATGGCCATAGCACAGCTGGTAGAACACCTGAGGTGTCCTATGTCACAGGGAGGTCAGTGGTTGGCCCATGCATGTATGTCAGAAGTTAATTTCTCTGTGAAGAACTCACTACACCTAAGCAATGACTAGAATCTGGTTTTGGGGTTTATTTTACTGTGAAGTATGGGCTGGGTTTTCTTGAAGTAATGGAAATTCTAAGAAAAATGGCTCAGTTGAAATACTGTTCTGAAAGAAATACATTTTTCATTTTGAAGATTAAAAAGACCCCACAAGTATGATAAACAGTCTTGATGGTTGCATGAAAAGTACTGCATTTTGAAAATGTCATTGCCAATTCAATTCAATGTCAACTTTAGTTTCATTTTAACTTTCTTTTTATTTTCATTTCTTGAAAGCGAACATAAAACAGTATATGAAACTTACTAAAAATACCATTGGTCTTTTTATCTTTGTCAGTTTTATATTCCACACTTTCTGCCTGCCTGATACAAGTCTCAAATACCCAATCAGCACAACTGCTGAGAACTACACTACTGCCTGCAATAGCATCAACAGAAGCAGTGGTAGAATACATAAAGTACTAGATAAAATGTTCATTTTGCAGAGTATATCAGAAACTGTGTACAGCACTGAAAATAATAAATATAAAACACATTTTTTACACTGATTAACTTCTCCCGCTGTAAATCATAAAATACAAGCCCCTTGTGAGGAGAGATAATAAAGAAAAATAATGGTTTTGAAATGCTTAGATATCAGAGTAATGATCCATACAGACAGATTTAATAAAGCTGTTTTACAGACAGGTTTTTCCACCACCACCCCATAATAAAATAGGAAAAAGGAAAAAAAAAAACCAAACCCAAAAAACAAAAGGAGAGATGTAGAACAAGTACAGGAAAAGGAACTATGAAATATCTATTCATTAACAGCACTCTATCTAGTTTGCAGTCTAAAAGAGGCATAAATCTTCTTTTCTGGGGATGAAGAAGAGGGGACACAAATGTTGTCAGTTACAGGACTACATGGTATGTCATAACTTATAGCCACTGTAAGCAGTGGAATATGCAAGACGCTACCTAAGACTGCACAAATAACCTTAATTTCAGTGTTCTCTATCTTCTTAGAACTTGACTCCTACTATACGGATTTTAAACAATGCTTATTGTACAATGTATGTTTATAGAAAATGATGGTATCTCTCTCTTCATTCTCTATCTTTCCACCTATATAACTGGTTCCTTACGAGGAATGCTGAACTCTCCATTTCCAGGCAAAGCCAAACAGTGCAACTTACACCAATGCTCTGAGATCATCCTTTACCAGCAGTCACTTCACTTCTCTCTGAGCCTTTCTTACAGCTGTTCACCAGCCTTTTTCACAACTCATTGTTCCTTTTCTACCTCTTGTGCTTGTCAGACATCTGAGATGAAGATAGCTGCTCATAAAACGCTGAGAAATAGCACACAAGCAAAGGAATGTTTATCCTTTTAAAAACCAAGTTCCTAAACTTTGATCTATTAGTTTCTTTACACTTTCTCTAGCAAGAAATGATGGTTAACAGCTCTCTTTTTCTCCCCAACACTGTAAGTGGCTGCAGAAGATGGAAAACAGTATCTCCAATCTCAGTTTAAAAAGTGCAATTTAAGAGAGGTTTGCAATTATAAGAAGCGTAATTTCAGTAATGACCTGTGAAATCAAGTTGAGGTCACCCTAAGAAATAAAATGATTTGTATGTCTGCAAGAAAAAAAAGTTAAATAACCATACTTTAAACACACAATTAATTTTCCTTATATTTTATTATGTCGGAATAAGAACATTGATAACTACAGAAGAAAAAAACCCAACAAAATTGTGACAGATTCTTAGTCAGAAAAATTAAGATCATCAGCTGAATGTCTGTTTTGCATTAATTGTTTGTCACCATAATAAACTCCCTATTTGATTCCTGATAAATTCTGTAGGGCTTACTGTAAAAGAAAATCTCTCCTGCAATATAAATAGTTTTCTAGTTAAGCCATTCTGCTCTTCTGGAATGACTACAGGACATGACATTAATGTACATAGAACTTAAAATTCACGTGTAGCTTCTAGATGAAGGATTGATGTGTCCTTCAAGAAAGAGACTATGCCTATTTGAGGGGCTTGCAATCAGCCCATGACATTTTAGAGAATACAGTATGGTCTTCTTAACAGAAATGACTACAGCCTCTCTAGGGATGCTGGGGATCTGCTGGAAGCTGTAACCCATAACTGAATTCACAATTGCAATGCTAGTAAATCTCTTCTTACCAGAGGGCTAGCTAAAATCCTGTTCTCTAAGAAGTGGTGTCCACAGAAACACTTAGGACAGGAATTACATAAAAAGTGAGGCTTGGGGAAGATAATGTTGGTAATGAGAAAACAGAAGCATGTAAAGGCATTAGACAGGCAAAATTCACTGGACACACTGCACACCTTCAATCATGGATGCAGTAGCATTTGAGAAAGAAGAAGCAAAGAGATGAAATATTGAGTTATTATTATATGTAAAACAATTGTAACAGCGTGAAACTGAGCCTAGCTGAGACAGCAAAGTGTGTGCTTTCCAAAACCGTGAAACTTCTGAAAGACAGATATCACCTAATGTTGCAACGGAGGTGCTTTTTTTGCAGAAGTTTATAATTATCTAAAATTCGTGAGTCTTATCTGTAATTATGAAACTCATTATGAGACATAGATTTCAATCCAAGATGGAATGAATTCTGGGATATGCAAATTTAGGTTGAGAAAGAGCTCCAAAACAACAGCTTCAGACTGTGAAGTGCTGCGGCAATAATAGAAAAGGACAAAATGAGCAATAGTAAAACGAAGGATGGAACACCTGTAGTGAGAAGAATGAAGTAGTAGAATAGAAAATTGAAATTAAAAAATAAAACCCCCCAAAATAAAAAACACAACAAAATGAACAGATTCCCAAAAATCTAGTTCAGAGAAACTGCCCATGATTATACTCCTGTTCAGGCAATGAGCAAATGAAATGGTAAATCAAGCAGTGATTCACATACACAAAGATTTTCTTATGCTTCATATGAATTATTTATTAAGTGAAATAAAACCTGCTAGATATTGAGGGGAGATGGACAACAAGCTAGCCTCCTGGCATTGCCAGCATTGTTGGAAATGAAATATAAGGAGCTGGTAAACAGATGCCTCATACACATAAACAGGCCACAAGAAGTTCCTGAAGTGGGAAATGTTCTTCTAAAGGTCTTTTTCAAACTATTCTACTGTAATAATTATGCTTCCCCCTCCCCTTTTTTTTTTTTTAATAGCTTTTCTTTTTGAGAGAAGGGAAATCAAACTGGAAGGCTGAATAGAATCTTTTCTTCATGTATTAAATATCTGCACATTTTTTCTAAGATCACTGTAAATGCAAAGATGGAGCTGTGTTCTTTCTCTTCTTCTCCAAAATCTTTTGGAAAAAGTATTAAAAGCAAAATTCATTTTTTGTGAAATCCGAATGCTAAGAAATATGGACAACAAATAGGTCTTCTTAGGTATAATGAATCACTGTGAATCAAAGTGACACAAAACAATTTTAGAATGAACAGCATAATGGGCTAGGAACAAAAGAATTCCAGTAGCTGCTAATTTTGCTTCCAAAAGTCATTGTTTCAGCCTCTCAAGAAAATGTTAATTGCTATGAGGGCAATTCGAAGATGCATTCAGACTCCTATTCTGCAATAAAAAAAAAAGTAATTATTAGAGCAGATGTAAGAACAAGTTTCAGATTGTTCCAAGTAAATGGTTACTTGCTGTACTGTACAAGCATAATGCAGCTTAAATTAGAACAACTAAGCCAAATTCAGTAGAATTAGAGAAAAAAAATGAAAAGAAGCAAACCACACAGAACTGGCCAGTTTGAGGAAATCCCATCTAAAGGACAATGTCAAGCTCCCAAGTCGCAGTAGAAACACAGGAGTAAATAAGTACCAATAACTGTGGTTTTTGTCTAACTGCTCAGTATAAAAATGTTCCAAAGATATGGTACAATTTTGGATTTTGGGGATCTTGTCTATTTTTTTTTTACTCAGTAGGAAAAGGTTGTTATAGAAATGAGGAAAAAATGGCATTATGTGTTAAGTCTTTTCAAGATCCAAAATTTTTAGAGCAAATGTTATTGTAAGTATGATACAAGAGGTGCCCCAAGAACCTCCTTCTGAAATCGTATATTTCAGAAACTGCTCAGGAGGATTTTACTGCCAAGGGCTATTTGATTACTGCAGCATATGGAAAGGTGAGGGCTGAGAGAGAAGGGGGGAATATAAGAAATCAAGACCAAAAAAAATTGGAATTAGATGAAGAATAAAATAAACTAAAATTGTGTGTATATATATATATATAAATATGAAATAATATTCAATATTTTAAATTTGATGAGAATGAAAAAATTTCCCAGCTATTTTGCTGTAGTCCCTACTGAATTCTATGGCAGGATAAAATCAGAAAACACAGACACACATTTCATACATAACTGAGATCAAAACATAGTCTCACATCTCCAGGAGGAATAGAGCACCTTTGCTTAATTCTTTTTTTTTCCCCTTTCCCCTAAATTTACAGGAGCCTGGAGTTGCAGTTCATGTACAAAATATGACTGATTTATACAAGTTTAAAGATAATCTGTCCTTTTTTGGTTTTCAGCTGTGAGTTCTGTTCTCCACCGGGACATCCAGAAGTTCCTGATAACCTGTGAGCAACTACTCATCATTTAGATTGTTTTTTCCAAATCAAGTTCTGGAAAGCAAGAATGTAGAGAATATTTGCAATTTTGATAAAACCAAAACACACAAAATTTCTTTCAGTATATTTTCAGTTAGAAACATACAAAGTGCCCATTTTTTTAGGCAGAGTATTTCAGTGAGCAAGAGAAATAATTATTACTGTTTTCCTGTATTAGGAATAATTTTCTTGGAGATTGTACCTGACTGCTAAGCAGGTACCAAGCAAGGTATTTTATTCTTGGTGTCCTGCCCATGTAGAGCTGGTTTTAATTGAAGTGAAGGTTTCAGTATGAGATCAGACTCATTAATCTCTTTTCTACTGGGCTGATTATAGCCATAAAACCTGTAACACTTAGGGACCTCTTGCCCTTGTTTCTAACGTCAACCAACAGTGAAGGGACTCAGAGGAAAAAGGCACCCAGAGACACAGACAGAGACAGCACAGTTGAGTGAGCCTTAACTCAGTCTCCTTAGGGAGACACATTAAAAAGCATCTATTGACTATGGGAATTTTAAGAGGAAGGATTTCTTTATGGCTAATAACTAGTTGGGTTTGTTATCTTTTTACTGCCATGAGGTTTGCTGATTATCATAGGAATATTCCAGTGAGAAAATTTTACTCACATGAATAAAAACATGTTGGACCAGAGTCTAAGAAAGCATGCTAATTCCTTTGGGCACACCAATATTATCAACATCAACACCACTGTCCTGAGGCAGAGCTTACTTGCTGCTTAACATTTCTGAATCTGTTGTGCAACAGACTATCACAAAGCCACTCCGCCCAGATGTTCAGCATTACTCAGTTGGAGCAAGCAGCATGCATCCTGCACAAGCAATTTATGCACACACAGATCTGACCTACTTGAACATTGTATAATAAACACTGACAATTGTCAATGGCGTCATTGGCCAAAGCCACTAAGAGCAATGCTATGAGATCACCTGGCTAATACATTCTTTTTCCATCTTCACATGAAAACATTTGTGAAGGCCTAACTCAAATGGTGCTGTGATCAGCTTTCCATTACATATATTGTGCTTTTGTTAAGTGTATGGGCAAAGAACACTGGACCAGAATGCTGTGGAGTACCTATCACAATTTTGTTTAAAATACTGTCTAAGCACTTAGCAGAATTTGTTGTATGATACCAATTGGTGTAAGAAATATAATTTTATATACATTACTTCAGAGAGGCAGATTCTAAAAAATTGATAAAGTGCTATATAGAAAAACCTAGCAAACAGTATCAAGCCCATAAGCAAGATGTCTTATCTACTATATAAGCAGGATAACATTTTTATATTTCAGGGAACTGTTTGATTTTGAGTCATTGCAAAGAGTCATTCAGTTTAGACTATGGAGTCTGAACTGGTGCTAAGGTTTTCAAAGCTATGTTTTTTGTTGCTTTTAGCCGTACCATATTCAGATGCCTCACTGCTGATTAAGACATCAAAATATTAATAAAGATATATTTGTGAAGCATTTTAGTACTTTGAGGGTTCCTGCCATTTTTTGCCAGTCTCAAAATCCTGCCACAGTTCCAAGCCAGATATTGACATTAATTCTTGAGATATTTTGAAGAGAGTTTATATAATCCATCTGCATCAGAATGAGTGGATCATTTTATCAGTTAGAGCAGGGAATGTAATTGATAAAATTTTGTCAACTACTGAGGCGGTTCAGTTCTGGGGGAAGATTAGAGCAGTAGGTGCTTCAAATTATAGCAGTCAGTAGGATGTTAAACCAAGTTAATTAAAGTAAAGAACTGAACCATTACATCATTTTTTCCCCCACAGATAATAGCAAATATGCAGATATGTCTCATAGACATTTGTACAGATATGAGTAAGAATGCAATTAGACATGTATTTGAACATGAAGGAGTCCTGAGCTTTCAACAAATATTTGGGACTGAACTAAGTAATGGAACAGGCTATTTGATGTAATTTTGTAATCCAGGAAAAAAAATGTACAAAGAATGAAAATTAATGGAAGTTCAGAGGAGTTTTTCTGTTCCCTTCTTGTTCAAAAATACTGTCAATTCCAAAATAATCAAGGAGGAAAAGACCAAATAAGAATGAAGCTCAAAAAAGAATGTTTATCTCTATAAATTACAGAAGAAGAAAATTCTTATTTTCTTTGGTGATAAACAGGACAGAAACACAGCAATTAAGGCCCTATATTCCCTCTGTCGTGTTACCATACTGATAAGGTATTTTTTGTGCTCTCAAAATTTCGACTACCCTTTTTAGGACAGAAGCCTCTTTTTAAGTATAATCTATAGCAGAAAATAAGTACATCTATGAAAAAAAGAAAAACCCTANCCCCCCACCTCTGCAGATTGCTTTCATTCTGCCCAGTGGAACTTTTATAAAAGAAGCAGTTCTTGAAAATTTCCTATAGAGATATAACACTGTAAGTATATTCCTATATGTCTAGGACATGTGAATCAACAAGGGAAGAGATAATAGACAAGTCTTTTCAAATATTTTACATCTGCTCTGTACTTGCATTAGAAATATGGAATTAGGCATGGGATCTGATTGTAATTAACTCAGGAACACAAATGAATTTTCTTCTTCAATTCTAGTCAAAACCAAATAAATATTAGAGCTAGCAGAAAGATCAAAAATGTAAAGTCAATGGATATACAAGATATGAAGTGTCTTACCATGCTAAAGAGGGAAAAAAGGGATGACTACACTTTAAAAAATACAAATATTTATGATTTTCTTTTACTCCTCCAAATTCATTCCTCTTAAAAATACAATATTCCTGTGTTACTTCAACACAGGAATCTGAGATGAGAGGAGATGAGAAAAGGCGGAATTAGCTACTTTAAGCTGTTTGGTTTCTACGCCTATTTTCAATTTTTCAGAAAGCTAAACTAAATAAGACTCAAGAGAAATAAAGAAGAAGATGCTCCCTTTAAAGATAAACCTCCACCAGACAATAGGAATTCAAAAACACTTCCACAAAAATAATTGCTATCAACAATTGAATGTAGAAATCCTAAGTGAAGAAAGGAGGTCCAGCCAGCAAACTCTCCAATCTCTAGAAGTCACAAATAGCAGATATGTAGACAAGAGCGTAAAGTACAGATGTACAGATGAGCAGTACTCCCCTTCTGCATCCAGTGATGTGTCTCAATCAACACATAAATCATGTAATGTCTTTGTGCTAAATAGGTTTTGGTGAATTTTTCCTTCCATTTGTCCAATTCATTCTGAAACCACCTAAGACGTTTTTAGTCATTACAACTTGAGAAAGAGCCCAGTCATTGTGAGCATGACTTTTTTCTCCAAACGCTCCAGAGAAAACAAGACAATATTCAAGAATACCAATAAATGACCAATCAAAACAGGGGCAACTCAAACCGGAATTCACTAGGCTGATGAACTCATTGCCTCAAATTACATTTAGCACATTAGCAAAATTATAAAAAAGAATAAGCACACAGTTACATTTAATAGAGTATTTAATAGTGCACTTCCTAACTGGTCTTCTGCATTAATTAAATCTCAGTGACTTCATTATCTTTGCAAAAAAACTACATCAAGCCAGGAATACTTCACAGCAAAACACAGTATCGCTCTTTCCACTATGGAACACTCAGCTAGCAATGTTTTTACCTTTTCTTTTCAGACTTAGGCTTTCTACTTAGCAAATTATAAACATTACATACATTCTGATTATTGAGTAATATCTTTCTCTTTTCAAAGATAAACTTTTATCAAATGACAATGACTGAAATTGAAGGCAAAATAGAAAAATAAGAAAGTAAGCTTGTTCCTGCAAGACCCATGTTTTGTTTTACACCTTTGGTAACAAATGTTGACTTCTCATAAATAACACATTACTTCTAAGTTCTGCATTACTAGAAAATAAAATACATGCAGAAAAAAAAATCAGCAAAAAACAGTATTTAAAAAAAAAATAAAGTGATTTTATAGCTAAGCATGCCAGATGCAGAAAAAAAAATTGTAAAGATTTGAAGTGTATTTGCAATATATTAATAAAAGTGATTTTTACCAATAACAGAATTTTTATATGTGACATATTGCAATGTAGAAATACTTGTGGGAGTGAGTCTTTTGGCACAACTGCAATCTAAGAGGCACTAGATAACAGAAAAAGAACCACTGAGTAAACTGTCAGTGTGGCATAGTAATTAATTTAGGGACCATTAATATCAGAAAGGCAATTATACTAGAGAGCCCATATCAGAATGTAATTGAGTACCATTCACTGGCTAAGTTTATGGTATTATTTATAAAGTATTTAGCATTGTTATGCATTGAATAATATTATGAACTATCTGCTATACATATTATTCAAGTAATTCTTCCATATTCTGGTTAAAGAGCCTCTATTAAATGCCAGTAAAGAAAAATAAACTTCTTTCTGTCTTGACATAAAGCTTTAAATCTATTATATTTTACTCGAGCTTTTAAGCTGTGCCTGTATAATAAACTGTAACTGAAATAAATACAAAAACATTCATCTTTTCAGTATCAGGAATTTTGAATACTTTGTATTCTCTGAAAAATCAGCCAAAGAATTGTTACGACTTCACAGATTTTCTGATCAGCTGCTCAGTGATGTTTCTTTTTCACAGGATTCCCCAAAGATTTTCACAAATGAATGCCCAGGTTTTGGAATCACTGCACATCTCAGGAAAACACTTTGTATAAAAACTGTCACTCATTAATGAGCAAGATAAGCTAGCTTATTAGGAATTCTTGGGGGAAAATACTTTCATGCAATCATAGAACAATTTGTGTTGGAAGGGACCTTAAAGATCGTCTTGTTCCAACTCCCTGCCATGGCAGGGAGTCCTTCCCCTAAACCAAGATGCCCAGAGCCCCATCCAACCTGGTCTGCATCCACAGCTGCTCTGGGCTACCTGTTCCAGTGCCTCACCAACCCCACGTATATAGCTAAACACACATATACACATCAACAGAAAATATATACATGTAGAAAATAGATGTATTTTTCCCCCTCCCTCACTTGAACAAGAAAAAGAGAATCAGATAATGGGACTTTCTATATTAAAATAAGTCAGTTGGCCNAAAGGACAAGTAGGTATGGGTTAAAGAATGACCTGTGAAGTATGAACACAGGTCCATGGAAGAGCTTTACAGACAGACTCTGTGCTAGGCCACACGCCATATTGTATACGTGCAGGCCAGTGCTGACAAGTTTGCTAAGATATGCTGACAAGGAAGAAAACAGCTGAGCTTATACGAATGTTGTATCCATTGTGATTAGAAGAAAGAAGAGGGATGAGGAAGAACCCTGAGAAGAAGAAACAGAAGAATTGAGACAGGTGATTGATTGCCGCACGATGCTCAGAGCCAATGAAAAAAGCTAATTGAAATCGTATGATGTAACGGGTATAAATATACGTGCTTTTTAGAAATAAATCAGAGTTTGCTTCACCAATCACATTGATTGTATTGCATTCTTCCCACTCACCGCACAAATGCATTGGAAATATGTCTAGCAGAGTCTAGAGGGTCAAAGTATAAACAGAATATTGAGAAGAGGTAAGAGACACTAGAATATTAAGTGAAATGTGTTTTCCTCATTTGGTCTGCTGTAATTTGGAGATACTCCCATACCAGAAGTTTTTATTTCCAGGCAAGATGCTGAACAGATCTGTGTCAGATTGAAATGTAAGTACAAAAGTCTTTAAAGCAAACTTATAAAATGACCAGCAGCAATTCACTAGGCCTAGAAGGTATTCAGCAAATAGTTTTTGACCAGACCAGAAAATGAAATAGTTCCTGTGGCATGCAAAATTCATACTAAAAATGCTTTGGAATGAAGGGACTGCAAAGTGGATAATGGGGCACAGTCGATGGATAATTCACCAATTATGCTGAAATCTAATGCATACACATTAAAACATTCAATCAGATTAAATTCAAAAACAAAACCCAAAGGATTCTCTGTTGATGGAGCTCTTCAGCCCAAATTACCAGAGAGTGCAAAAGTTCCGCTCATGCTCACAGGGTTTTCCAAAATACATTGGTTATAAACTGGGGCAGAAGCAGAACTGTAGACTAGATGGGTCTTGTATGGACCCAGCATATATGGGCTCGGTTTGACATTTGTTTATTTTTACTATTTCAAGAATTTTTGCTAGCATAAAAATATTATTCATTAGTCATTAGATCATTACTGCAGATGAAGTATGCCTGCTTCTACTCCATTATAGTGTCCCAAGCAAGAGTTACCTTCTGACTACACAACAAACTGCAACAAAGTCATCCCTGAAATGAACTATCATCTTGACAATAGAATAAATGAGAAAGAAAAGTATCAACCTGCAGTGATCTTACTAAGTCTGTATCAAGCATAGCACAACACTACTCATTGAACCTACTGTTATTAGCCATGTGTAATTCCTACTGTTAAGAATCTCTAATAATTTGAAGCTAAACTCTTTATAAAATGTTGAACTTCTAACAGATGTTCAAAGACATTTGCAAGATTTATTTTTAAAAGCCATATAATTACAATAGAGACAATTTAATTAGAGACACAAAGATGTTCTGTAATTGAACCCTGCAGCACAATCTTCCTTCCAAGAGAAAAGAAGCTTACTTTGTTTGACAGAGACGAACCAGCATAAAAAGGTAAAACCAACATCAGAAGCAAAGCCTTAGAGAGAGTTGTTTGTTGCCTAGAACAAATAATTGAATTTGAAACCAAATTTATTTTCACCTTTGTGCAGGCTTGGAGCAGCTTACCAATGCAGCTTTCTCTGAGTGCTCAGTACAATATACACTCAATAATTCTCATGTAACACATAAGATGAAGACTGGAGTGTTAATAACATTTCTCTGGGCATTCATTTGTAAGTATCTTTGCAGGCTCAAGATGAAAATTACAGTTTGAGTCCAGGAAAAAAGGGAAAAAGACAAAAAGTCTAAGCTCCATTGGTGTCCAACCCTAAAGCCCATATTTCACAAATAAAATATGTATCAGAAACAGGATGCTCAGTAGATTTTTTTTTTCTACCTCCTGAACATGAGTTCTATCTCTGTTTTACCTGTGGGTAGGTAAATGTGAGAGGCCTAGGAAACAGTGAAAAAAGGAAGAAAAATTAAACATACATTGTGACAAGTAGATATAAATAAATGTATATATGTAAGTATATTAAAATGCTTGGGCATGAAGCAATACAGGAGACTAGAGTCTGTTTCTATGACTTTGCACTATTCAAAAAACAACCTATTTCCCCCACAAACTTTAATTCCTTTTCTTTTTTTAATGATGAGAATTATCTTGGAAACTTGAGCAACATGTCTTGAGCTTAGGTTTTAAGATGAAAAAAATTAGATATCATTTGCTGGTCTTCAAGCAGTTTTACAAAACTGGTCAAGGTCTTGCTACAAACAAGCTGAAAAATGGCAAACAGAAAAATGAAATACATATTTGCCGAAGTTCAGCTACTTTGTAATGTCCAGATATTTCATGAAATATGATCCCTCTTAAATAACACCTGGACTTAGCTCATATTGCAATACAAGTGAAAACTAACATAACTAAACAAAGAATTAAAAATATAGCTACAGCACAAAAGTTTTATAAGGTTTAGATCACAATGTTTTCTTAGAAATGAAACCCAAGAGAAAAGATTGAGAAAAAGTAAATTCACAGTACTTGCAGGTGTGCTGATGGATGACAAAGATTTTGATTTTCTAAAATATATTTCTTATCTTTAACAAAGGAAATGTTTTTTAAATGTAGGATGACGCCATCATCGCCTGCTTTAAAATTTAACATTAAAAACCCCAAATTTAAAAATTTCAGTGAAATAATCTGAAGTTTTAGTTATACTTTGATAAACAAAGACATTTTGTGATAAGAGAGACTACATAGTGCTAGAACTGGACAGGAGAAGAACAGAGGACAGGCAAGAGAAAAGAAAAGACTAGACAAAGGACTAGATTCTTGAGTGTTCATAAAGTCAATCTGATGGCAAGGTTCTGCATCTGACCTTGAAGAGTAGGATGATGTGCAAAGGTGAAAGTGTGGTATACAAAAATGAAAAAAAAACCCTAACCCTCACAAATGTAAATGGCAAGTCTTCTAACCCCCTTTAGGGGAAAAATGATTATCAGAGTAAGTTGAATTTATGAAGGAAATGAAAAAAAAAAAAAAGGAGAGAGATTTTTAACAGTTTTTGATTAGTGGAGCTGTTAAGGAATATAGATATAAGATTTATTTCTTTTCCAGGGAGAAGACAACACTTTAGAGATATTGCAACCATATAATGCAGCAAACCTCTGTGTCCACTTAGAGAGATGACTGGTTCTATAAATTTGAGGTGCTTATCTGCAAAGTTTAGAAAATAAGTGGAATTTTACTAGCATGAGACTTGTCAATTAGAGAGAAAGACATAAGAGTTTGATCTTTAATTGCTGGTGGATCTTTGGACACAAGCATTATTTCAGGACTTCTTAGCAGAATTTGACCTTCAATATCTATACTTCTTCATACTTGTCAGAAAATTAAATTAACCACTGAAAATAGCTTCCCTGATCATTGTTATTTCAGCAAAGCAGGTCAGCAGCCTGTCAGTTCTCTCATGTAACTTTCTTCTTGTTACAATTCTAATCCATCAAGGTAGCTTCAAGGGTAGTTTCAAAATATTTTTCCCCAAGGTAGCATTAGGATGACACTTACAACAAAAGCTCAGCATTCTCAAGTCCTTTCCATCCCTCGTCATGAACAGATGGCACAATAAAGACAGAACCATTTCCTTACTCTCAAAATTTGGAGGAAGTGGAATTCATTAGGAAAACCAAAATTGATGCTATAAATATCCCTGAAGCTGTTTATATTTTAGTACATAACAAGTACAGTAGCAGCAATATGCTTCCTGGCTTCTGGCACTATGTATTGGGCTTGTGTGGCCAGTTTTTGGTAGCAGGGGGGCTACAGGGGTGGCCTCTGTGAGAAGCTGCCAGAAGTTTCCCCCATGTCTGTCGGAGCCAATGCCAGATGGCTCCAGGATGGACCAACTGCTGGCCAAGGCAGAGCCCATCAGTGATGGTACTAGCATCCTTGTGATAACATACAAGGAAAAAAAGTTACTGCGCAGAAGTAATTACACCCAGAGAACAGCAGGATGAGAATATGTGAGAGGAACAACTGTGAGGAAGGAAAGGTCGGTGGAAAGGAGGGGGAGGAGGTGCTCCAGGCACTGCAGCTGAGATTCCTCAGCGAGGCAGCTGTACCCCTGCAGCCCATGGAGGACCACAGGGATGCAGAGATCCACCTGAAGCCTGTGGAGAGAGGATACCCACGCCAGAGCAGGTGGGTGCCTGGGAGGAGGCTGTGATGGGTGGGAAGCCTGTGCTGGAGCAGGGTCCTGGCAGGGACCTGCAGACCCGTGGAGAGAGTAGCTTACCCTGCAGCAGGTTTCCTGGCAGGACTCGTGACCCTCCTTGGCTGGAGAAGACTCTTCTTGAAGGACTGCGCCCTGTGGAAGAGTGACCCACATTGGAGCAGTTTATGAAGAACTGTAGGCCATGGGATGGGCTCACATTGGAGAAGTTTGTGCAGGGCTGTGAGGGACCCCATGCTGTAGATAGGGAAGGACTCCTCTCCCTGAGCAGCAGCAGAAACAATCTGTGATGAACTGACCATAACCTCCATTCCCTGCCTCCCCACACCACCGAAAGGGAGGAGGTAGAACCTGGGAAGAAGGGGGCACTGGGGGGAAGGTGTTTTTAAGATTTGTTTTACTTCTTATTATCCTGCTCTAATTTTGATTGGTAACAAATTCAATTAATATCCCCAAGATGAGTCTGTTTTGCCCATGATAGTAATTAGTGAGGGATCTCTACCTGTCCTTCTCTCGGCTCATCAGCCTTTCATTATATTTTTTCTCCTCTGTCCATTTGCAGAGGGGAGTGATAGAGCAGCTTTGGAGGGTGCCTGGCATTCAGTCCACATAAACCACACCCACCCCCCCCCACCACTACTGTCATCAGTGAGAGATTGAAATTTAAAATAACTCAAAATATTAGAAATAAAACAAATTTACCCTTTTTGCATCATCTCGAAAACTGCAAATTCTTTTTCTTAACTGGCAGAAAGTCCTAAAAAGCCCAGATGGCCTTTGCATCACCACGCAGTGGGCAAAAGAGCTGTTGAAAGGTAGATGGGTAGTACACTCTGGAGTGTAAGGCACCCCGACCAATATCAATACACCTCTTGTTGCTACTGAATGTTGAAGTTTTTAAAAGTTAAAATGTTCCTGATTCCTTGTAGGGTGTCCTTTAAGCTGACTTTACTTTTACTCCTTCTGGAACGTCCGTGAGGCAGAGTGCAGCAGCGTCTCTGCTTTCTAATTCCTGCTGTTCTACTCAACACAGCAAAAAGTAGGCATCCCACACAGGGCACCCACAGGTTTTCAATCTAACTCACACTAATGTGTGACTTAAAAACACATGTTAGGCCATCCCCTGTCCATTAGGAAGGGCCCCTCCTCTGCCAGTGTCACACCCTAGGCTATGTGCATCTTGCTCCTCACTTACCCTTTGAAGACATGGCCAGAGCTGGAATTACAGCTTAGCAAAGCCTAAATCCAGACTGCCTAGAAGACTCTTGAATGCTTTTAAAAGAACTGATTTAACTTCTGTGTTTCCCTAGAACTACTGGACTCTTCATAACAAGAATACTTTTTCAACAGTTAAAGGAAGAATCTCTTGGCTTTCTGAGTGCCAGACTAATTAATTAACCTACCTAGAAATTAGGGACCATAAAACCTCATCACTTCTAAGGTATAGCATCTCCCTTTCCTCCTTCTTTTTCCCAGTGTAATTTACTGAAATAACTGAAAAGAAAACCTTTGCTTCTAGAAATGGACACAGTACTTGCATTTACCTTCTTTACAGAAGAGCATAAAACCCCACAAACATATAGTTAATATACTTTTACACAGCCTGAAATACTCCTGAAAGGGGAACAGAGAACAGGAGATGTTGAGCACGATATGCGATCCAAAAAAGTGATGGATTCTCTCCACCTTGTAACTGAGACACCTCAATATTCAACTTCAGCTGAGGTAGTGAGTAGAAAAAAAACCCCACACAGAAAATGCTTTTTCTTCTTGCTCTTTGACAGGAGAAAGAATATGCAGCTGTTAACAGTGATTTATAGGATGAAAATAATAAATAGGGCTGAGATCACTAAAGGAAATATCATACCAATCACTCTGCATTCAAAAATTCTCCGAATTATGCAGTGCAAAATCCTCACATACGAGAAGAATATGCTTACATGGTACCACCTGGTCATTATACACTGCTTTGTTTCTTTTGTGATAAAATTTCATGTAGAGAGGATGCTGAAGAGGAAAAATAAATGAAAAAGCAAAGAAACAAAAAATAAAGCATTGCTACCATATGAGAAAAATAATAACCAGATGGGAGGAATATTTTTTATTTTTTCTCTGAATAGAAAATTAAAAACCCTACAAGAAAACAATTAAAATATGAAAATCATCATATTTTATATTTTTTGATGGAAAATTAAAACAAAAATTAGATTTTTTTTTAAAAAAATAGTAACTTGGATTATGGAAAACAATTCTATAAAAGCTCTCAAAGTCATTGTCTTTAGGAAAAAATCACCCAGGTTAATTAAGGATATTTGATAACTTTACATTTGAAAGAAAGATTACAACATATATTACTTTGACATTCTTACAAAGAATATCCTTCCATAGAGAAAAGCTCCTATATTAATATTTATGATATGCATATTGGCTTTTTGAGCTGGCTGCAGTTTGCTTCTCCTGCAAAACATTTTAGAAATGCTACATATCTGAAATTGCCCTGTAATTCCATCAATGATATTAAGACAGCTTTAGGGTTTGCTTCAAAACTTGGTGGCTTGAGGGCACTCTTTGATTCTAATAAAGAAACCTATGCAAAGAGCAAGCTGTCATTTTAACTATAAGTAGGTCAGAGCTAAACTAGGGCATTTTTTCTTTGGGCCAAATCACAAATCAGAGGGAAAAGGCTAAGCTAAAAGGGTTTTACTAAAAATGCCAATCAGTAGTTACACAACCAAGGAAATGAATCAGCCAGTGGCTTTTACAGAGCAAAGAAATGGCTGCCTACGAGTATTTGGATTCACTTATGGGAGCAGAGCCATTGCAAATGTCCAGCTCCCGCAAGGGAAAGTTATGCATGGGTGGAACTGGAGACATTTTATTTTCTTGCAGATTGCACTGTGCAAAGGAAGGGGAAAGGAACAAAATTTAAGAATTGCCACACTATATGATACCATTAATTTATTTAGCATTGTGTTATTCTTTTCTGTCAATGATTATTGCATAAAAGAAAGGATTGAATGCTGTAGGATACATACACATAGGCATATATGCATCTACACATAACTATATATACTTCTCCATTTCTTGTTCAGTTGTACCAGAATTCTTCCCCCCAAACACCAACAGTCACACTGTAGCATAACTTGAATCAACAGCCTGAAAACTTCAGGGTAGGGCAAGTGTCATCACTGAATAACTAAGTAAGATTCTGAACATCATTTGACGTCCTTTTATTTTGACAAATAGGCATTTTTATGACACAAATCTCCATTCTTTGGGTCATCATCCACACTGCATTATTTAGCAGCCACCTGGGTGTCTTAAAATCTCCCTCAGAATCAGGATCTTAAAATAATACATATCTCATGTGCAAAGGAATATGCCCCCAAAAGCATATTTAGTGTAAAACCAAAATAGAAAATGAAGAAACATCGTAGAAATAAAGCAAAACAGAAAAGAGAAAAAAAAAAAATAAAAGCCAGGTCAGTCTTTTGTTATCTGAAGTTATCTGAACTATTCATTTAAATCAAATAAACACATCAACAATATGTGCTAGGACAGAAGTTGTCTTTGATTTATGTATCAGATCTTTCATAAAGCTAAATGCCTTATAGGAAATACATAACATCTTCCTTGCCCTGATTCTAGCAGAGCTGGAAGACAAGCAATATGATGGAGACCAATGCTCTGCCCTTTATTGCAGTGTGCTTCTCACACCCACTATGACTTCCTGCCACAGTCCCTTCCCTTCTCAGGTTCATTTATATCCCCACTACTAATACTGAGAAATCAGTAGTCAGCCTCAATTTAGTGTGTAAGAGGGGTGTACTGGTTTGGCACAACCTGGTTTTGGGTAGCAAGGGGCCACAGAGGTGGCTTCTGTGAGAAAGCTGCTGGAAGCTCCCCACCATGTCCGGCAGAGCCAATGGCTGATGGCTCTGAAGATGGACATGCTGCTGGCCAGAACTGGGCCAATGAGCGAGATTGATAACACTTTTGTGATGACATATTGAAGAAGAAAATCAAAACAAAGTCACAAGATTTTGGATTCTAGTCTGAGAAGAGGAGGAGGAGGTGAGAGCATGTGAGGGAAAACAACATGGTGACACCAAGGTCAGTGAAGAGTGAGGGGGAGGACGTGCTCCAGGTGCCAGAGCCGAGATTGCTCTGCAGGCCGTGGTGCAGACCATGGGGAAGCAGCTGTGCCCCTGCAGCCCATGGGGATCCATGGGGGATGCAGAGATCCACCCGCAGCCCGTGGGGGAGGTGCCCGTGCCGGAGCGGGTGGAGGCCTGGAGGAGGCTGTGATCCAGTGGAAGACCCGGTGGAGAGATGGGCCCAGTTTCCAGGCTGGAGCAGCCTGTCCTTGGAGTACTGCACCCCGTGGGAAGAGACCCACGGCTCAGCAGTTTTGGGAGGGCTGTGTGCCCATGGGAGGGACTCACACTGCAGCAGATGCGGTTTGGCTGCTGCTCGTGAGAGTGGACCCATGCCGGGAAGTTCACGGAGAACTGTCTCCCATGGGAGGGACCACACGGCCTCACAGGGAAGGACTCTTCTCCCAGAGCAGCAGAAAGAAATCTCAGTGATGAACTGACCAAACCCCCACGCTCTGCCTCCCTGGGCTGTCAGTAGGAAGGAGGGAGGGGCTGGGGATGGAAGGGTTTATTTTAGTTCTCATTATCCTCCTCTGATTGTGTTAGTAATAAATTCACTTTGCAACTTAAGTTGAGCCTGTTTCGTCCTTGAAGTGTTTTCTCACTCATCTCACTCATGAACCCTTCATTAATTTTTTTTCTTTCTGCCCTTTTCTTCCCTGCCCAGCTGTGGCAGGGAAGGGTGAGTGAGCGACTCTCGTGGGTGCCTGGCATTGGGCCAGCGTCAAACCCCGACAAAGGGGAACCATCTATGGAATTGTTCCCTCCAGTACACCTTCAGTCAAATGCTCTAAAGCTTTACTTAGATCAGTAAATTAGAATTGCAGAGAACATTCCCTGTCACTGGGATTTGGTCATCTATACTGTTAAAATTTTAGGATAGCCCCATATGCAGTTTTTATCCAGACGATCTAGCACTCTTCATGCAATTCCTGTACATGTTTGGTATTTATCAGGAATAAGTTTAGAAGCAGTCACTGTGTTTGGATAGTAAAACAGGATAATATCATAGACCAGGAATCAGGCCATTCTGTCAGCTGGCTTTAGGGCCACTGGAAACCATTTGTGTCTATGCTAATAAACAGAGCTGCAGAAGAATACATGAATAGGGTAGACTAGACTTGATTAGAATATTTCAGGCTGAAGGGACCTAAACCAACAATCTGGTCTAACTTTTCAGGGATGACCAAAAGTAAAAGAAAGTTGTTAAGGGCATTATCCAAAGGCCTTTATAACCCTGACAAGCTTGGGGCATTGACCACCTCTCCAGGGAGCCTGGTCCAGTAAATTACGATCCTGTCAGTAAAGAAATGCTTCCTAAATTTAAAGTCTGAACCTCCCTTAATGAAGCTTGGTAATATTCCCACATGTTCTCTCACTGGATACCAGGGAGAAGAGATCAACATTTCCCTCTCCACCTTCTCTCCTCAGGAAACTGTAGGGAACAGTGCGGTTGTTACAAACAAAAGTGGATCTATACAGAGAAACTGTTGGAGAGGATTGAATGTCCACACTAAACCTACATATGAATATTAATCATTAGAAAAAGAGGAAAAAGGGGAAAAAAATCCCATTTCCTGTGTAGGGGTAATACACTTGCAATTTTGACTTAAGTACTTCTAGATATGGTGTTAAACAAGAAATGATTGAGTATATCAGGTGGTCCCTCAAGAATACATAATGTTGCTTGATTTTCTCTCAACAGGAAAATCCTTTCGTAGAAATCATGTCAGAAAAACAAAGATTGTGGTCTTTGTACAAAACTTCGTTGTGTTAGATGACCAAAATTCAAATAACCAAGATTTGTTTAAAAATCATTTTAATAATCTAGCCTACGGTCAATAAATTAAAAAGTATTCTTAAGTTAAAAATCACTGCTCAAACAAACCTACCAGTGGGAACTATGTATTATAAAATCAAAACAAATCATAGGATCAAACAAACAAGCAACCTTAACTTTGTAGTGCAAGGTTATCACAAGTAGAGGTTTTGCTAGATATACAAATAGAACAGAATGAAATACTCCCGTGGAACATGATATGCAAAATTGGACACAAATAGGTGTCATTAAAAAAAAAAGAAAAATAAACGAGAAAAAACAGTTCAGTTGCACTGAAGTAGGAAAAGGTGTTTTGCCAAAATTATCAGTCATATTGTTCTAAAAGTTTACATCAGGAATTTCTTCTGGTCCCAGATACTTTAGTTATTAATCTAGGTAGTAGAAAGTTGTTACAAAGTTTTGGTAGATCTAGTTGTTATCTAAATGCATAGCTAATCCAGACAATAAGAACTTGAAAACAATTTAGGAAGATATGACATGCTACTGTATCAGAATTTGTGCAAAAAGCATAATTGCAGACAAAAGTTTGAAAGTCTGTATTTATTTCATTTTTATAGTAATTAAATATTGAAGTTACAAGTTTAAACTTGAATATTTGAAGACCCTTTATATCTCTTGAAATATTTTTTGAGGGTCTGTGTTCTCCTACCCAGGACAAAGCATGGATAATGGATAATGTTCTGAACATAAGTTTGCCTGTCCTCTGTCTTCCCTCATTTCAGCTGGATTGATGGTATTCGTATGAATTGATTCCCAGCATTTATAATTCTTGCCTTGTCCCAAGCTCTGCTAGAAAAAAAAAGCATTATTATGCTCCAGCTGTTCTGTCCCTTGAATATGCCACATTGCCATTGCACAACCAAATTACAAAAAGATCACCTTCCTGGTGGTAAGTGGATGCTTACTCCTCAGATTGCTTCTGCAGTAGCAAAGAACATTGCATTTTGAGAACAGGGACTTTTGCTTGTTCTTCCATTTTGCATTGTTTACATCCTTGCTCGCTCCAGCTACTGCACTAAATCCAGGTTATAATCTTTGTTCTAATGTTTGTATTCCTCTCTGTCCAGAAAGTCTGGAAGTTTGCAGTTGCAGACTATGTTATAATTATGGATTAGATACCATATACAAAGAACTGATGACTGAATACCTTTTTTTCCATCAAATTATGATATAGTTTAAGATAGAAAATCTTCTAGGTATTATTATTATTAAATATAGATGTACTCTGTCATTCCATCCTATCTGAACTAATTTCTCAGTTATAGATTCATCATAATTTTTGCTGCATTTTCTTACAGGCTTTTTGTTCTTACATGTCGTGTTACTCAAGCATTGTAGGTGTTTTTAGAAATAGCAGCAAAAGAACCCCGTGTAAAATACATAAAACTTCTATGTGTGTTTCACATACATAAAACTGAAATAAATTTTTATTACTCAGGGTTTACTTTACTGAAATTGACACCTGATCCTTTCTTTAGCACTCATAAAAATCATCACAGAAAAGTTCCTGATGAAGCTGAAGAAGTGTCCTCTGCACTGATATTCTCTAGGAAGTCTCAGATGGACAGAACTATCATACTGAGTTTCATGCACCTACTGAGATACGTGACAGTTAAATGTTCACAACACCTTCCTTTCTTAACAACTCTCTTCAATTTTTTTTCTATCCACTTGGCTGTTTTTGTAGTTTAAAAGCTATTTACTCAGACCCAGTGTAGCAACAGAGATCTCACTTCCAAAACTATGCATGATTATAGCAGAAAAGATGAACTGAAGATGCTTACAGTTTATTTAAAGTCATCCCTGTTGTCATCTGTTCCCCTCAGCATTTAGTTGGGCAATGAAATATTAATTGCTTTACAATTTCTGTCAAAAATTCCCTCACAAATTACCTGTCACTATTTTAAAAGTAATGTCTGACAGATGATAAACATTAAGTCTTATTTGTTTATTTGAAATTCCATAGATGGGATTTTAATTTCAGAAGTAATTTGATAGTTTCTTAGTTGATTGCATGGGTGTTGAGTTTACAAATTACTGCTTGCAGCTGTTTTTGCAGTTCTTCCTCAGGGTTAAACTGTTCAGAAAGAAACTATCACATTTTAATTAAATCTAATAGGAAATAGAACAAAACTGGTTTTGGCAAGGGGGGGAGTTAAGTTTCAAAATATTAATATTTCAATAATTACTTAGAAATTTGTTCATGCAATAAGTCTGTCTATTGAATATTGATCGCAATTTTAATTTCAAAGTGCATTTAATACCTTAATCAGGATTTGTGCAAGTGATTGAGAAACTGCTTACAGGAAGTTTTAACATTTTAAAGTGGCCACAGACTTGGCTCTTAAAGAGACTCCAGTAGGAGGAAACTTTGCTGGAGAAAGCTAACATCATGGCTCCCAACCAGGCTCCATAAATAATGCATGGATGGGGTCTGACAGTTAAACCATTCAATGCTGCATTATTCGGGGTTCTCAGTATCTAAGATGTAAAGTTATCCATACTTTTCTTTCTGTATGGTGTTAGCTCAAAACCCCACCATTTGGAATGATACTTTATGGAGTCTTTTCTTACTTGCATCCTAAGGAACCAGCACCTCATGGTGCAAAACATGTCCAAAATACCTACTATTCCACAGGAACCACAAGGTACATGGAACCTGAAAGGCTTCTTAGCAGCCAGTTACATTCAAAAAGTTTGAGTGTAATTCCTGCAGGCATCTGTAGATGTTATCTTGATATTTCCAGACCACTTGTACCTGCTGCTTGTTTGAAAAACAACTTTTATTTTTGAATATGTGTCAGTGGAAATTCTAGAGAAAAAAGTCTATTAAATAGACCTTTTTTTTTCATTGTAGTTTGCATACTGTTTGTATTGTATTGATGGTTTAACATAGTAATAAGAAGCAAAAGAATCAAGTTAAATGATTTTGAGGTTTACTGTACTTAATTTCTCATAACATTATATTACATTCAGAAACTGATTATGTTCCCCTTCACACTTCTGTCACCAGCCATTTTTACAAGCTCGTTATTGATTGCACTTAACACAAGGGAAAAAGGATCGTGCAGTGGCATAGGCTTTTGCCCAGTCATGCTGGAAAGCACGTCGTATTGAGTCACATTGGAAACTTGGAAGGTGATTTTTCAGATCCACAACTTTTCAGCGTGATGACTCCTTTTCAACAAATCCTCCATCAGAACAAAGGGCACATATTTTTTCCTGCCAGCTCATCTATGTGTTTCATAAACCCCTATATGAACCCAGTATACTGATTACATGGATTCCAGATCTTTGTAATTCAGAAAACACATAATGTTGGGTTAAGAGAGAGAAAGAATATGTGCTCCTGGTCTGCCCTGGGATGAAAAGATGAGATAAAAGATTAAGTAATTTCTATTATTTCAGTTGTTTTTTTCCCTGGAAAATGGGTAAAGGAGACTACCCACTCCTGAACTTTTACACTTCACGTTTTGCAGGCTCAGTTTTACAGTCAGGTTCTTCAGAAGATCCTTTTCTATAAATAGCCACAACTTTGTCTTTTTCTATCTCCTTTTTCAGATTGCGTCCATTTTCTAACTTTCCTTTTAGAACTCAGATTTCCAGGATTTCTCATTTTCTTTCAAGCATCTTCACTTAGGACACTCAGAGGTTATTAGCTGATAGTTCTTGCATGTCCTGGTAAAGACAGGAAGATCATCCTCAATTGCTTTATTTTCACTATCCACAGTCTAAACAAACAAAAATCCTCCCAAGTATACCTGTATCACTTTCTCAAAATGCCTTACTGAAATGAGATTTAGACAGAAGTAGAGCATTCTGTTCACAAATTTTAGGCTATTTCCTAAGCACACTGAAAAGCCTGGTTCAGCAGCATTGTCGGTTTTCAACAGCACCGGCAGTCAAGCTCATCAGAAAGACTGGAAGTTTTTTAAAAACTATTTATTCTAAAATTACACTTCCAGTCTTCTATGCATGTGTTTCTGTGTGTTTTCAGTTAAAGGTTATGTGTTGGTTCCTTCAGGTTTACCCTTACTGTGCATGCAAAATACAAAGTACCGCACATTGTAATGTTAAGCAAATAAAAAAGAAGAACATATTAAACATAAAGTGTTAAAGCATTTGCAAAACTAATGTTAGGAAATTCTAGAACGACAACAGCTGCAAAATACTGTGTCTAAACAGAATTTAGCCTATAAAAATAATTTTCATAAGGCAGAGGTAATTTTTACGTGAAATTAACAGAGGCAGAAAGTGCAGAAGTCAACTACAAATGTGGTATTGAACCACAGGACTAAAACAGACATCCTGTCCTGCCACATAAATTCATCACTGTTAGAAGAAACTGAACAGGCATTGTTCTTTTCTTCACAAATTTATGCCCAGGAACTAAGTCAGGACACAGCTGGAATATTTATTTATCTATTTCTCTAGAAAGAGATTTTACAACAATATCAGAAATGCATGGAATATCTAACAGTCTTAGGGAAAAAGGTCACTATCACATTTCCAGATCAGTGATTTCAAAAGCCAGAGCCTGAAAAGACTGAACATACAATGTTGCATATAGGTAAGGATTTGCATACAAAGGACTTTGCATAATTTCTTACTCAGATTTCAAATTTTCTGCTGTAATTCATTCCATACTATCAGTTATAAAGCCTAATTATTAAAATGGTGACCATTTTAAGTTAAATTGACAATTACCTGCAGTGAAAAATCTTGCACTTTTAATTTTCAGCTGAAGATATGTCTGAGTCATTTCAATTATTTCTTCTTGTAATACAGAAGGAATTTCCTCTCTTTCCATATAATAGTTGAGGCAAGTGTAACAAAAGTTATTAAAGCGGCAAATTATAACCAACTTCAATGCCAGCATAGTTTGCACACTTTCAAAAGAATTAATTATTTCCTATTGTCTTTTTTTACCTACTGTGGAATCCTTAAATGTACTTTTAAATACAGTCTTTCAAAGTGTCAGACTGCCACAGAAGCTCCATTTATAGCCTTGGCATTTTTTCTCATCCAAAGGACACAGCTTTTCTTCAGACAGTCTAGGCTCCTCCTAGACTCAACACATGCCTCTCCATCACTCCAAGGCAGACCAGCTTAGTTTTCACTGCTATAGATTCCACTGAAACTCATGTCTTAAAACTATGAAATTGAATAAAGTTAACCACTTCGGCTCTCACAGTGCTCTCTCGTGTATTTGGCCAGGGTGAATTATAAATGCTGACTTATGTCTTCCTTAACAAATTACTGGAGAAAGAAAAGAGAAGGCAAAAACCATTCTTCCATTCAAGCATTCCCCATTTCCACCTGGGCATTCAGAGCACTATTCTTGGATAGCAGCTGTAGAAGTACCTGAACTCTCGCAGCAGTTTGTACTCGGAGGCAGCACATCTATTTTCATATGCATGAAAATATCTGCATGACTTTACCAGCCCCAATCGGTGCAACCTAAGTCACTCTGAGAACAAATAGTTAATTTTTTTTTTAATCTTCACATTTTAATTTTGAAAAATTCAAGACTATATTTTGTATTAATCATGTTTTGTTGTAATAAGGCTCCTTCCCTCCAATGTAGTAATAGTTTTAGAGGTATCCCTAGTAACTCTTCATAACATCAGTTATACCATAGCTGAAATAAAGACCCAAGCTGTAAACTGCAAACAGTAAAGTCTCATGTCATGTTGGCTGAGAGCTAAATACTAAATGCATTTCCAGAAATATTATTCTCAAAGAGCTGTGTTGCTGGGTATTCCACATAATTGTGAGCTTCGTTCAACCGAGTAATGACTCACCTAGAATTACGTGTTCATATACAAGAAACTTTTGCCAACAAAAGAACCAGACTCTTAAAATGTGCCACCAAGGAAAATAGTTTTAATTGCAGCATAGTTATTTTTCAGTACAGCTGCAAGGCAAGACAAAAATGTAAAATTAAAGAGGATTTGCACTGCCTTTTATATGAACACTTTCAAGGGAAAAATCAATGATTTATAAAATAGGAACATGGAATGCAGATGAAAAGGACAACGTTCTTTATTGGTCTGACATCAGAGTTCTATTTCAGTGGCATTTCTCCCCACAAATTAAGAGCTAGAATAGAAGACAAACATCTTTAGGTACTGATTTGCCAGTGAAAAATGGAGGCAATCATGAGGGTCACCTCCCACAGCTGCAGTACTCTGCAAGTGACAGGAAGGCATGTCTGCAAGCTCCACTGCTCAGACCAGGAGTGCATTTTGTCTCTGTACCAGCTTTGGTGACTGTAAGGTCCACAGGAGTTATTCAAAGGTAGAACTATTTGGTATGTTCTTGACCTCCTCCTTATGGCTTTATTTGTCTCTGATTCTGATCCAGACTTTGGCCAGCAGTCAATAAGCAGAGAAAGACCTGTAAAGTGAAGTCTACCAATTCCATGCAGAGCTCCAGTCAGTAATCTGATGACATCTCTCGAAAGCACTTGTTAATGTTACTCAAAGTTAAAGCCAAGAGTTGTCATGGGGACATCATAAAAGATTTGTTCAAGTCAGTTTCACAAGTCATTAGTTATCAGCTGAAATTCCCATTTCCCTAACTCAAATTTAAGCCATTAAATCATACCTCTCTCAACTGAAAAAGATGACAAAAATAACCCCTCCAAAGAAGAAGCACATTCTTATATTTTCATTAATTTACATCCTTGCACTTAACCTTCCAAACTAAAGAGAAGCCAGAATACTGGGGAAAGTGAATCTAAAATTTCTTCCTCTGCAAAGGAAGCTTTAACTGAGAAAGCATGGCATGTAAATCTACTTTATTTTTAATATGTACCATTGTCTTTCTGTGCCCTGAAGGTTTACATGCATAAAAAAATACAGTAACTATATTCCATAAGCAATGGGGAAAAAAATTCCAAATAAATAAACTCCACAAGTGTGAGAAAATATGAAAAAATAATTTCTATTGAATAATACATGATTTTTTTCAAATATCCATGATATAAAATGTCAGTGGAAACTGCAGGTTTTTAAAATTTTGTTGATCTATTCTTCACAAGTCATAAAACATTGAGAAAGAAAACACACAACTATGTCCCCTAGAGGAATGAAGACACTTGGCAGGTACTTGAGCTATTCACACACACAGATAATTTAGTCAGTTTTACAGTGTATTAAAATCAGTTCAAATAATCCACTATTTTATTTACTTGGAAGTAAATAGTTTGTCATTCTGCTCTCTATGTAGATACACAGGACAAAAGGGACAGTCACTTGAGTTGGTTTTTTGGTACTAGTGAAGCAGAAATGGGCAGCTCATCAATGTAGAAAATTAGGGAATGAAACATTGTGATGGATGCAGAAGAAATGCAAGAGACAAGCAACAAGGCTGGCCAGGAGAGACTAGAAATATTGATGGGAACATGTCAGGAACCTTTAAGCAGAAAGAAAGATGGGGAAGCAGAGTTCAGTAGGTCACAAAGTTATGCAAAATTTCAACTCTGAAATCATAACCACTCAAAAGACATTTAATGTAATACTCGGTAGGGTTTAGAGCCTGCAGCAAGGAATAAAATCCAACACTTTTCTTTATACACTGTACATTATATAGAGAGTTGTTTATGCAGTATAGACACCCACTGCATAGTATTTTACATGTAAAGTAAAGCTATTTCAAATTCCAAATGAAGGGCGCACTGGAGGAATTCAAGCTGGACGTGGGAAAGTAGTTCAGTATTATTGTCAGAAGGGAGGATAAGTAGAATAAAAAATCTAGAAATGCTATATGGAGAGGAAAAATAGCATATTTTCCAAGGGAGTATTTCTAACTATTTGAGAAGGGTGTGAGGAGTGATTTAGAGATGACTCCTAGACCTAAGGCATCAGATGTATTAAAACAAACACCACTCTTCAAATTGGGAGGGTTGAGGAGTAATTGCCCCCAAATCCTCTACCCACACATTGCTATTTAAGCATACCAGAAAACTTACTGAAATAAAAAATAAAAAGAAAAACNTAACTATTTGAGAAGGGTGTGAGGAGTGATTTAGAGATGACTCCTAGACCTAAGGCATCAGATGTATTAAAACAAGCACCACTCTTCAAATTGGGAGGGTTGAGGAGTAATTGCCCCCAAATCCTCTACCCACACATTGCTATTTAAGCATACCAGAAAACTTACTGAAATAAAAAATAAAAAGAAAAACAAACCCAGCAACAACAACAACAACAACAACAAAAAAAACAAACCAGTGGATGACTGAGAACATGCTGTACACGAAATGGTGACAAACTTTGCAAACACCACCATCAAAGACAGCACTATTATACCACTGCCTGTAGTCTGTATTGGTGATAACAAGCATGGCATTATACTAAACATGAAAAGACTATGTCTCACCAAAAGAATGGACAAAACTCCCTGTCCCCTTGTTCCATATACATTCTGACTCTGAAATTCCAAGATTCAGTTATAAGACTGATACACACATGTATGAAGAACGCAAACATTTACATAATGCAAAGACACTAAAATAAAATTAATGTTGGGTAAGGGAGCTCTTTTGTGCAGGTAGCCAAAGGCTTCAAGATCCCAAGCTAAAGTAGGGAAATTTATGTGGAATTTACATCTCCTGCAACAAAATTTTTCTCAAGCACAAAGTTAACATCAGAAAGGCAGATTGTATATTCTTTTATTTATGAATCCAGCAAAATGTCAAGGTTTACTTGTTGCAACTGCTGAAGTTTAGGTAACAGCAAAGACATCTTTTACTGAGGGATGTTGGTTTAGGTGCAGCCTAGTTAACAGCTGTGATCTACTAGTTAACAGCTAAAAGCACAGATCATTTTGGAAGACCATTAGAAAGACTTTGGGTCTCATCTGAGAAATTATCGCAGAGATATAACTTTTTAAAAATTAAATGATACACTGAAATAACTGAAAGGTGAGTCAGAAAAACGCCTCTTGACTCATACCTGCTGGGAATTGCATATCTACTGAGAACAATGCTGCATAAAGGCAGTGGGCAATCCTTTGAAAGCACAACTTCATTGTCAACACAAGTAACATTAGTTCTACAGATTTAGGAAGTTGAAAGGTTAAGAAAAGCAGAAAGAACCAGAAAATTATAAATTTATCTTACTGCTATTATTTGTGGCTCAGTCTTAAAAAATTAAGTATTAAGACAGGAACTGACTCATTGAAATGTCACTATATTTCTTTTCTTTAGAGGTAGTTATTGTCCTACCAGATCCTTGGAGTAATAGAAGCATTTTCTATGCAAGGGCCTGCAATTATTTCCCATATTATTACTGATGGATAACAGTACTTGGTAAGATTTTACTACATGGTTTATCCAGAGGAATCCTCTCATTTGTCAATGTCAGCTCCTCTGTAAATCACAGCTAAGTTTAAATCACCTGTAGTCTTAAAAGACAGCAATAAACACTTCCGTTAGGCAGATTCATTCATTTTAGTTTGAAAATTTGCATTTTTTCATTGTTACCTGTGCAAAGATGTAGGCTTTGGCAGCCTTTGAAAACCACTGGAGCTCTTCAAACTAGTGAAAGTGGAAGGGCAAAGGTCGATGGCAAGAAGGTGCATACGAAAGAAATTATCAACCAGGAAAAGAATATTTGACATGCCCAAAATCCTGGAATTATATTTAAAGACTGACCATATAGTATTTTCCATGTAAGCCTTAATTTCTCTATTTAATGATGTCTCAAAAATATTAGAACAAACATATAAATAAAGCTCAAGACCAAGGCTGTTATTCGAATTAAACAAGTGGGTAGAAAGTTAGCATTTGGGCAATGTAATACAGCATTCACCCAAACTGTTCACAGAGCTCTTATTTAAGAAATTTTTCCTAAGTCCCTGTGTCAAATATTCTAACATTTATATATTAAAGAGATTAAAGTTATAGATAGTAGAGGTGACAGTGCTTATTCAGAGCAGAGAAGTGTGGGCAAAAAATATTAGAAGAAAATGGGTTAAAAACAAAGTATGTGTAATTACACCTTCTCAGCTACTTTTTGAAAGCACTCCACCTTAGAGAAGATAAAATTTAGCGGTGAGTCACCTCATATAATTCAGTTCCAGAATAACTTGCTTTTTAAAAGGGGAACTAGTGATTTGGTGTTTGGAACTAAAAATGACTTTGTGGAAAATACACTATTTTACCTGCTATAAAAAACTTTTGTATAAAAGACTATGAAATGTTAAATTCGTTATGGCAGAGTACAATAGATTAAAGGTGTGACTGAAAACTGACCTATGATCACTCAGGCAAGCTACTGAATATCTTCCACAACTAAATGCTGGCTGTTCATGTTTTGCATGAAACAGTTGCTATGGAAAAATATCTAGGTTGTTATTTATTTGCTAGATTTGATGATCTAGTAAGGCACAGTTGCAATAGTGCATTATTACTAACAAAACCAGCAAATTTTTTCTTTACTCAATAAAATGATGGACAAGAAGTCACATTAAGAACAGTAACGGAGTCAGAGTTTAAGAATTTTTCTGATGAAAAGAAAGATAAATACCTTTATGTAGTAGGTGCCAAAATGTATATAAATAAATTGTTACTTTTTAAACATGAAAAGCTATCTTATGGAGAATGGCAGCTATACTTCCTTAAGCTATCATAATATATGGTCAAATGTATTTACAACTGCTACCATAATGTGAAGAATTTTGTTTATACGAAGAAAAAATCAGAAATCTTGGGTGATAACAGCAGACATGAGTGAGCAAAGAGAAAGTATGAAGACAACTGTAACAGTTAATGCTCAAGCATTATTTACTCTAGTTGCAAATTAGTATGTTCATAGTGTTATTTGCCTACAAATTTTAATTTTATTATTATTTTGTATATTTATGGGATACAAAAAAGGCAGTATTTGCTTATGGTCTTCCTTTTAGAATTATGGAGCCAAGGAATGGGAGAAATGCAATTTGTAGGCTCTCATCCATCTTTAACCTTTAAAGGACTATTCTACTCAGTGTTAAAAAAAACAAAGAAAAATTTGTTATCTTGTGACTGCTGGTTGCATTGTCAGAATTATGAACAATGGAAAGAAGAATTTTAAAGATGAGCCTTTAAAACTTAATGACGTAGGAGACAGCTAGAAACAGTGCCCTTGTTTTAATTCTTCGTTTTAATAGCATACAACAACATGGAATGGATTAATTCTCAGCCATAATACGGTTTGTTATGCTTAATATGATCCCTTATATCTACCACATCGTGTATATACACTCATCTCCTAATGATAAAATTATTGAAGCAGTTAACATGTTCTGATATAGTTATTATACTTACATTAGCTTCACTAAAATTGCAAAAGGCAGTACTAAAATCCTCACTTTATGAATGAAATTACACATGAATTTTCAAACAGATGATCTGGTATGGATGCTCAAAAGCTTTAGCAGAGAAACTTTCCAGCTTTCTGCAGCATCTTGTGAGGCTGCAGCATTTCGTGCGAGCTCTTTCCCGTATAAACTGTTAGAAACAATGATATGGGTTTTGTAAACTAACTTTGCTATTTTGCACCTGCAGATGGTTTGTAGAATTGTTATGATACTGACTAGAGAAATATTTTGGAATGGGTGTTGGGAGAACGGACCAATCACTTCAGGAGGTGGATGACCAAAGGTCCAATGACCTTATACCACGCTAGAATGCTAATGTATAAAATGAGTTGAATTAATTAAATAAAGACACTTCTTCTTCACCCTTCTTCCTGGATCAAATCTGTGTTGTTTTTCTCTCCATGCTCGCTAATACAGTGACAATCTGGACCTACTGATTTGTGAAAGATCACAGGATATTTTTTGACAAATAATAATTAATATCACTTCATAGACTTCTGCTCACCTGTGATTCTTTTTCAGGATGGACAATTGAAATGGTTATATGGAGATTATTTGATATTCCTTTTTCTTCCTTTTTTTTTTTTTTAATTAATGATCTAATAATTAACTGCTATAGTTCATTATAAATCTCAAAATACTACATTCCCCATAAGAATTTACCAACTTTGAAGCTCATTTTACAAAATTTTGATATTTTATAATAAACAGAAAGCACAGGGAGAGATTTAGTGAAGAATAAAAATCTCAGGACTCTTGAATGAAAATTCTTGGCACGAGCTCAGTCAAACATGTTGCTTTGCTTTTTCTCCAAGCAGACACAGCTCCCTGCAAGTCACTAGCTCATCCAAGGATGGTACAACACAGAAACAGCAGTCAGAGTTGGTAAACTCTGGGAAGAAACCTGAAACATTCATTGAAACTCAGATATGTGCCACACTGAAAACAGGACTTAAATAGAAATATCTGCTGGTTGCTCCCTCTCTCAGAGGTAGAATACCCACTGTTTTGAGTATTTCTGGGACAGACCTCCTTGGCATTACACTAGGGATGCCACTGACCTTTGCTAGAAAATAGCCAGCCTCTCCTATTTTTTCAGAGACACACATCCACAGATCCCAATGATCTTCCTATTTAAAAGGAAGAACATCTTGATTTTGTAGAAAAATACCATGGCCTATTTTATAACAGAAGTAGGGGATGCTAGTGTTTCAATACATATTCTGTATTATTTCATGGAGGAACTTAGAAAACTTTTGTTCTTATTCACACAGAAATTATTTTAAACTTTCCAGAAACATAAATCTGAAATAAATTGTTCACAAATTTGTAGTTTATTGCAAGGAACCTGTAAAGATTCCCATTTGCATCAATTAAAAAAAAAATATTACGCATGAGTAATAGTGTATAGTTTGCTTATAAGCAACATTAGAATTTTAAGGTTTTGCCCAAGAATTATCATTATCAAGGATTTGATGGTCAAGCACAGATGTTAATTCTTTGCTGATGTTAATTGTACCTGAGCAACTGTAACTTTATATATAATGTTAACATGCTCACCTAATTGACAAAATCCTGTTTATCTTTCACATAATTCTTTTACATAATATTTTATTACAGTAGTAAAATAGCTTACAAATATGCCTTTAGAAGGACACTAAAAAAATTCTTGAATAACTTACTGAAATCTTAATGCTTAAATCTAAATCATTAATTAAAAATAATATTTATTGCAGCTTACATATCACTATTTTGTACATTTTCTATGATATATGCTACATCTTTTGGATGAAAATGATATTATTTAAAGTCAACTTCTGTTTGCAATCTGCTTAAGTGCAATTGAGTTTTCTCTGAGTGGCACAGGTACTCCTTAAAAGACTTATTAATACAAGTAGGTTAATTTCAGAGAAGCTGAATGATAGGTTTGTCGAAAATCATTGCTTTAGCAATCACAAGAGTGTGAATTTGGTAATTGTTTACCAAATGCTTTTTATCAGGATCAAAAATGTTTCCCAAGATTGGAATGCTTTTCTTCCATTTGAGAATTCAGTGTATGGTAGTACCTATATAGAAATCCTGTTGGAGTGAGTCCACAGGAGGCCACAGAGATGATCAGAGGGATGGAGCACCTCTTCTACAAAAAAGGCTGAGAGATTTGGGTTTGCTCAGCCTGAAGAAGAGAAGACTTTGCGGTGACCCAATTGCAGCTTCCTAGTATCTGAAGAGAGCCTACAAGTGAATGTGTGCTCCATGGACTAATGATAGTGTGTCCTGCACAGGAAACATGAGGAGAAAGGATGTATTTGCTGATGTAAAGCACATTGGTCTCATCAGGGCAATTAACCGAAAATTTAAGGAAGAGGTTTGTACCATGAGGAGTAATTTGTAAAATCTTTCAGGAGTAATAGCCCTCTTAGGGTGCTCTTTTTGTTCCACTGAGTATAAAGCCAGTTTATATGATCATTTTATTGTGGGTATTTCAAATAAGAGCAGATGGCTCCTAGTCTCATTCTCAGGCCCGGATTTCTTTTAGCCTGACATGTAGGATATGTGCTCAAGTACTGATTTAAGTACACTGAGTCACCTCTTGTTGAATAGGTGTGTTTCTTGATGGGGAGGCAGGAGGGAAAAGAGGTGTGTGCATTCAGCTTTCACATACAGGTAAGGCTTCTTCTTTGTTGTAAAGTACTGAAGAGAATAATTTTCATTTTCAGTGGGTAAGTCAGCTCCTTGCAAGGGGGAGTCAGACTAAGTTATTGAGAAGGACATCTTAAAGTTCCAGGCTTCTGCTGAAGGAGGAAGGGTCTCACATCTCCCAAGCACAAAAAATTAGCCTCTTCCCTCTTCTGCTCGTTTATATACATTTCAACTTAATTGCATAGCAAAAATTTATATCAGAGCACTGTGTGTGCTGTGTGTAAGCCACTGACCAGCAAGGAGTTCTCACTGAAGTTCTGGCAGGATCTCATGCCTGGGGACAGGCATAAAGCTGACCAATGGCCCCAGAAAATAAAATGGGATTATTAAGAATTTTGTTGTCTAAATTTTTGGCTAAGAAATTTTTTTTTTTTTTAATTAAGAATTCATACACCATTTGTGGTGGCTTTTAATTTCTTCTTTCTCTCAGTGTCATTCAGGCTGATTCAGTAACACAGAGTACCACTGTTAAGGGTTTTGTTTATGCACCTTTCTGCTTGCACAGCAACAGATATGGATATTTCCTTTTGGCAACCTGAAGGGTAGTTTAAAAAAACAGCTTCTAAAAGACAGTGTTATTTCATTTCTTGGATACTTTTTACAGTCTTTCTTGTGCAGTGTATTTACTGAGCTATCAAAAATAGAGCTGTCCTTTCACTTTGTCTGGTTCAATGAAATGCTCTACTTGGAAGAATGTAAGTTTTATAGAGTGACAAGTTTTATTGAACAACTTCTAGACTGCGAGGGAAAGTCAATAAGGTATAATAAGATGACAGCAATGTTGATAATATAACAAATCCTTTAAGAAAAATAGCAAAGAAATGTAGTCATAACACAAATTCAATATACTTCTATTTGACACAAATATGTCTGGTAAATCTATTGAAAAAAAAAAAAAAAAGAGAAAAGTGCCATTCCAACATTCCAACACCCTGAAATCACAGAGAAAGTTTTCATGTAGTAGAGATATACTTCCTTGGCAGTGGTTTATAAGGATTTAAGGGTGATTTGCTTACTTCTCTGTATTTTTCAATGACATTATTGAACTCATACAGGATTTTTGGGGTAGGAGATCACGAGCAAGTTTGCAAATTAAATGATCTTTTATGATCCTGACCAGGCAGAAACAAGTACAGATGGTGACATGCAGACATGAGTTAATTTGTCTTCAGTATAAAGCACAAAGTACTTATTGAGTTTGGTTCCATACAGTCACATTCGAAAAAGAGGACTGCTATTAGGGTGGTCCCTAGGCTCTTTCTTGAGCAACTTGAACTAAGAAAGGGAAGGAGAGAAGATATGAAATGTCAATAATGTTTTATTTAAAGAGTGACTGCAAAGAAAGGTGGCTATTTAGGCTGCCATGAGAAAAAAAAGATTACACATTCCTAGTCAAAAGAAGTGACTGGAAAAATGTGAAAGCCTCATATAGCTTTGATTGCAGCTAAAGTTTAGCTAAATTTTACTATCAGTAAGTTATATTGTATGGAGAATACCCAGAATTTAGCAGAGTGTAGATTACTCAGTGGTAAATCACAACAAGAATGTGAAAAGTACATTTTATTTTATGTGTATTCAATTCATACTGACAAAGAGCAGTAGTTTCTTTGATACCCATCAACTCCTTTTACTTACATGCTTTATAATTTTCAGTTTCCAACCTACTGCAACACAAACTTTGCCTTCTCACAGGGCTGCAGTTGTGTGGTTTTTTTCTTATTTGTAGCGATTTCTGTTCTTTCAGATAATCAGTAAGTTTAGTTGCAATTATAATTAACATCAGCCTGTGAAAGTGAGTTGTAATTGCTGCCTGGGTATCCCTTGAAAAATAGGGCATACTGGAGAGTATTACTCAAAAAATATTAAAAGTATATAGAACTTTCCTTTCAAGATGTTTTTTTCAGCTGTGTAGCAGTTCTTCAGCAGGGGAAGTATAGGGAGACACTTGACTACCAGGATGAGATGGCTTGCTCTTATTTTCTTTAACTGCTAAAAGGCAGTGTCTTGAAAAAAAAACAACTTTACCCATACTAGCACATGGTTACAGCTAGAAGACAGCAGTTTAAATGAACAGATCATCACCCACTCATATGGAAAGGAAGATTCTACTTAATGCTGCATGCAGCTGAGACTACAGGAAAGATTTCGGTTGAAAATTTGTCTTTTCCCAGATTAAAATGGAGAATTAGTTGGATCAACATCAAATATGATGAAAATTTTGAATGAAAAAAAGAGAGATATCATTAAACAAGAGATATTTAGCTGCCACAGGATAGCTGTCAGCTAAAGGGAATAAATTAATAAGAACTGCATCACCTTGCTCAGTATACTGAGTAATTGCTTGATTTCAGATTTTCCAGACACTTAGGTTTCATCTTGGTTTCCTATTTACACCATGTCCAGAATGAACCCTGTACAGTTTCTGTCTCTAGAAGTAAGATTAAATAATATCCAACAGCAGAAATATGTCCATTTTCAGTTATTCTGGTTTCAGAGAATTTCTTTCAAATAGATGCTTCTTTAGCACAGTAGATTTATACTACACAACAAAACAAGGTTAAATTGCGAGTCAAGTTATACATCAGATAGATTACAGGCAACCATAGTAAACCTAATGGATTTAGAATGGTCTAATATATTCAAACAAATTATGTGTTCGATTAACTAACAGCCATTGCAGCGACATTGGTTGACCATTCTGCAATCATTATATGGGACTCATGACTTTACTACCTTTTACTTTCTCAGAATCATCATTAATGACAGCAGTTCACTCTGAATCAGGTGTTATTTTAATATAGACTACTATGACAATAATACATGTCTGGAGGTGGCTACCTCCTCACAGCAAAATAGTAACAGTAATTTTCCCAGTGAGATCATATTTTCCTGCTCATCCTGCTTCCATGCAGTAAAAATGCCCTTCCTGCTTTCATGTTCTGACTGAAGGGGCGTGAGATTCCCCTCAGCACTCCATGCTCCCCGCAGCCTCACTGTGTCTCGGAAGATTAAATAAGATTCTGCATTTACGTACCCATGCTCTTCTCTGTACCCCAGCTAAGGAAGAACTGACTCAGCCAAGGAAATGGTGATGTAACAGCCAATATGCTTAAAAAGTCAATGATTAAATAACATTGTATCACAGGAATGCAGCTATTGTTTTCTGATTATAGCCTTCCAGATTTTATCTCTGATTCAGGCCTAAAGTATAATTCTACCTTCTGGTAACTATGTCATCTTTTTTTTTTTTTTTTTTTTTTGCATTAAATTTTTCGTTCAGATTGGGCTGGGAGTTAAGGAAAGGGAAAATCAGCTGTCATATTATAATGAACTTGTTTTGTAACATGAGACCCCAAAAGAACCGGTTTTGTATAACACAGCACTGAAGAACAAGAGATTGAAGGCTCCTGCAGCAAAAGGAAGCTTCCTGACAAGCTGTTCCCACTCTTGGAACCGTCATAATACAGGGACTTCTCAAAAGGCCATCACCTTCTAGACTTGCAATCACCATCTAAAAAGCTTTGGCAGCCTTACCAGAGCAAGGACTTTCCTTCCACACAGTGGGAGGTTTAAAAGTCCAAGCACTACAGACCTGACACTCAGGTGTGCATCAAGAAAGCTACAGATGCAGGAAGTTCACCTCAAGGCTTTAGCTTTGACTTCCAGGTTCTGCTGGTTTTTTCTCCAAAGCAGTGCAGGTGTGTGGGAAACCCACCAGCTCTAACCTGTGTATGAGTTTCTGTGGAGCTATAGACCCCAACAGCCTCATTTGGGAAGCTACACCAAGTTAGTGGGAACAAACTGAGGCTGTCACTTCTCTGGTTTCACATTATACATTTTTATCCCATCTGCCAGCAACATTGGTGCTCCTTTCTCTCCATGAGGAGCTCTTGGTGAACTGCAGGCTAAGGACCCCAACCTGTACTGGTTTTTATAAACACTCATAGGGAGTCATGTTCACAAGGATTTCTTAACATTAAAATTTATTTTAATTTTATTTTTATGTTAATATATAAACATAAAAATCTGTTTATTTAGAGGGTGTTTGCTCACCTATTTGTTTCAATCTTCATGGATGAGTAATTTAGAAGAGTAGTTCAAATTAAAAATATGTAAAATGAAGTTTCTGATTTTAAATGGAAGCTAGAGATAACACTGAGGAACAAAGCAAATTAATATTATGACTCTTAGAACAGTAAATGACATAGAGGTGCTGTAAGATAAATAGTGCTGCTAATTCTTCACTAAGTGTTAGACACTGTAAATGATTAAGATGTTTTTTCTCTAATGGAAGCAATTTCAGCTGGCTGATGATTTTTCTGTAGAATTAAAATAATTCCCTGTAATGGAAAAATTGCAAAAAGGAATTAATTTTCTGACTACAGAATTTTATGAAATAGTTTATCTGGAAAAACATTAACTTTCTTAACATTCTTATCATGTTCCCCAGAATTCTTACAGGATGGCTTCCCTTGTAAATCACCTCTTTACCACCTGTAATTATTTCTAACAACTCTTAGTAAAGTATTTACTCAATGCTAATTTGTAAAGTAGACTTTTTAAGGCATATATTGATATATTGACTGAGGAAAGTGTGAGCTGAAAAACAATAGAGAATCTAGGCACTTAACCTAACTTCCAGAGCCTATATGGCTTTAAACTATGTTTCTTCTATGATTAAACCTAAGCAAATTCACTTTTTATATTAGCTTAGTAATGCATTGTTCAACCAAAACAAAACCTCGCCTGGACATTGTGATTCAATCTATATCTAGGTCACATCAGTATGAATTGATTTAATTTTAGTTTAAACCAATATTGTAAATCTTTCCTGAATATCCACAGGGCTTTACAGGTTTTAAACAAAATTACTTCAAAATGTCTTCTTGTCAAACCTACATAACTTTTAAATCCAAGTAAAGATGCTTGAAACTCAGAGTAACACTCTCACAGGTCTTCAGAGCTGTGAGATGAAATCAAATAATATTCAAGATTTGCAGCCACAGACAATCAAAAAAACAAGGGAGAAATAATTGAGCCTGTAACAATATCAACTTTGAGACCAGTGTCTGCTGCTTTCCCAGCAGGGTGGTGTAAGGAAGCCTGTGCAAGGAGAGAATCACCCCTAGTTCTCATACCACTCAAGTATCAGAATGGATCTACTGCCATTCCTCCTTCTTCCTTCACAGGAGGAGGGAAAAGCATTCAAAATCACAGAAAAATCTAAGTTAATACATTCCCTCAGATCCTGGGAAGCTCTAAAAAGCTTTTAGTTGTTCAGAAACACCACCAAGAAATCCAGCTGGGTCCATTTCAGGAAGGGCAGAGAACAGATCATATGCAGTTATTTGAGTGATACTTATTAAAAAAAAAATAGTGGTACACCTGTTCAAGAAAAGAGTAATACACTATGTCTAAGATGTTTTCAGGCACATTATATTCTACTGAAGTGTCAAGAATAAACATTAGCAGCTGGGCAGATGGAATTCATGCTGAGAGAGTAATGCAATGTCCAGTTAAACCACAAAGAATAGTAACTACCAAATTGCATCATGATATTTGCCTGTGCTCAGAGCTCAGTGGGAAATCCAGAAGCAAGTTCTTCCACTGTGATTATGGAGCACCATTTAGAGCTCTTATTTAGTAGCTTTGCTCATAGAGCATTGCAGGATCCTTAATGGACCCTTAATCAGCTGACTGCCAGATTTTCCAGTGCAAAGAAGGGTTGAGAAACACTGCAGCATCTCACCCCCACATACATACCCTACACCACCCCACCTCTTCAAGTGTCCTGGCAAACTAGTTAGTTTGTCTTATGTCAGGGATCTTTGCTTAAAGTTTTTTTCTGCATCTCACCCACTTATGATCAGCTGAATGGCACATAGGGACCGTATTTAGATTAGTGAATCTGGCCCTTAATTTCTAAATGTTGTCACCTGATTTGGCTTTCTATAGCCCCATTGATATGATGTAAACTAATACAAAACTTCTGCCTTTGCTACTTTGTAGTTTCAGGGCTGTGCATAAAGAAACAATTCTTACAAAAATCAGCTCTTTTTAATAACTCTGGGCACATTTCTTTGAAAAGTTGTCTTTATACTATTGTTACTGATAAGATAGCTCTAAATCTAAATCATTATACCTTTTACACTTAACGTTTGTCATATAATAGCTCATCCACTGATACTCTGTGATTAGAGAGAGATAATATCTCCATCCCCTTGTTGTGAGCTACAATTCAGAAGTTTACAAAGGTAAGTAGAGGTTAATTACCTGAAGATTAGTTGAATAATCCCACTGTAATGAAAACTAATGAAAAAGGCTCAATAAAATCATGTTAAAAAATAGTCTTCTAATGTTGAATCATATACTGAACTAATCAAAAAGGGAATTTTGTTTCTTTTAAAATTTCACATGGGGAGCCTTCAAAAAAGAACACAGTCATTAAAAAAATTTAATAGCTCCTATTGTTCTCTTTCTTAGACTTTCTTCGATGTACCTCAGTGCATATTGGGCATAGCTCTTCCGTAAAAGTGCTCACCATAGCTCAGAATGTGTTTAGAACTAAACATTAGTTTCTAGAGTAACGTAGTGTTAATATCAAAGTACATATAAATACTATGGTTTGCTTTCAAGAAATTAAAATTACACTCTACTACTAAATAGAATTTGGAACTTTATAGTTTCTACACTGAGAAAATTTGTTTGGGGTATGTTTGAGGTTTTGTTAATTTTTTTACTATTTTGATAACAATCTTTTTATCCCAGGCAGATTAAATCAGTGAGGCATGTCCTTCTGAGTGCAGCATAACTTTTTTTTTCCATTTTGGAATTTAGCTGACTGAGGAACTGTTCTGAGGCATTTTCATCCAATAGCACTATATCTCTTTAACAAAACACACTCAAGGCCTGACTAGAACATGCTTTGCCTTGGCTACCTCTTAGAATTGTAGGATACAATTCCTCTCCCAGATGGACATCTTTTAATCGTTACATGGAGAGGTTACATTATAAAGCATTTCTTTAAACAGAGCACTCAGGTTTTATGTGAATCCTTTATATGAGCATTTGGAGAAATGATTTTACAAAACTTACTCACAGAGTGTTTGAAATTATAAATACTGTTGTACAGTTGGTATATGAAGACTAGTAACAAAGTACCTACAGAGAGTGTAAAAATTTTGGTTTATCTTTTCATAAATACACACACATAGAAAATGATGGCATAAAGTCAAGAAGAATGTCATTATAAAGTAAAAGGGATTTTAAATCAATTGGTTTGCTTGGGGTTTTTTCCTATGTTTATAGAGGCTAAGGAGTACCATTTAAAACATGATAAAATTTTGTTCAGTTTGGTTTGGTTTCTTGAATGAGATTTTATGTGTATTTTCACAAATTTTATTAGGAAATTTTTTCTATATTCTGTATTTTAAATACTCAACTCAAGCACCATGATTAGCCAGCAAATCATATACTAATTGACTGAATTTTAGCCTTAACGTACAGGAGATTGGGTTTAAAGTATCTCAATTATTGTCCTTTCTGAGGCCATAACATCAGTCAGCTGTAATTCATACCCTCATAGCTGAGTTCTAACTCTAACAGGGTTCTAGTTCAGAACAAAACAAATATCGGAACTTGCTTAAAGTAAACAAGGGCTGCAGATAACTCAAACTAATATTTTAGATTTTGCCCTAAAATATATTAAGAGCAATCATTTCATCAAAAATAATGCAGAGCCTCTTTAGGACACCAGTATATTTTAGATGAGGCTTTTTAAAAATCACTACAGAAAATCACAGTGTAATCAATGCCTTTAATTATTTTTTGCCTGGACTAAAGTATGCATTTGAAAAATGCAAATACAGTAATGCTTAGATGAATATAGTTAAGTTAGCCTGGAGCCATCCTAAAAATTTTTTAGCCTATATACTCTTATCCTGAGTATATGGATGTGTGAATTAACAGTCATGATTATTTGGCTGATTTGTTGCTGAAAGAACGGAAAGGAAAAACCAAGCCAAGGACACTTACTGTTTCCAAAACTGCTGTTAAATGCCTTATCAAATATTTTGAGTGGGATTGCTACTTGTATAGTTAACACTGAAGGTTTTTTATGAGGAAATATTTGCAATATATTGTAGAGCAATTTGGACTTTTTTCTCATTACAATAATTGCAAAAGAACTAGGATAGAAAATTGCACTACCTAATGGACTTCTTCTTTTCTCTACATCTTCAGGAACATAGCCATCTGCCTCCATCCACACCTCCCCCCTAAAAAAGCTACTAGCTGCAGTACATGGTCACCTGTTAGCACTTCTTATGCTATAAAAATTGAGTGAAAGGATCCAAAGATTCATAGTTAAGCCTTTATGCCTAACCAGAAATGGAAATATTGTACTTAAAACTGCCTTTGTCTAAAAATCCCAAAACCATCAAATTTCCTCAGTATAGAGTGGCAATACATACAGATTTTGTGTTATTGTTCCCGTTGCTCTACATTATGAGCCCAGATCACTAATGAAAGTAACTAAAACATCCTGGAAAGCATATTCCCAACCAAGATCTCTGGTCAAAAAATCCTAGAGGAGGAAGAACAGCAAGAAGAAAAGTAGTAGGAGGAAAGTGTGTCAGCAGAGGCAAATTCCTTTCTACTGTTGTTATACAATTAAGGTACACTAAAATTGGTCAGTGAATACAGATAACAGAATTTACCACCTGAAGTGACAAATTTTAGCAATAATTTTCAAATGTGGCAGTATCTAAATAAGACTCGGTGCCTACTATTAAAATGTTAATTATGGGAAGCATAGTAGTGGTGGCTGTATCTTTTGTGAGTCTTCCCTTCCAGTCAGAGTACAAATACCCTTTTTCACATGCATTATTGCTTATAAAGAAATTAATAGAAGTACAGACTCACCAATTACCTTAGTCTATCTGAATGCATTCCTATTTTTATTTCTAATCCTCTCATGCTCAGTGTTAGATTGCCTTAAAACAGTAAGTGTATACTTCAGACATCAAAATTCATCTCTAACTTTTCATCAGATTAAAATTGCACACCGTTTTTCAATCCACCAGTCTTTTGATTGACACAGATTGTTGGCTTTCACACAGTAAGACTTGAACACAAGCCAAATGCATATCATACATTCACTGACTTGGCAGGAACATGGTTGCCCAGGCCAGTTTTAGGAGCTAATAATCAGCCCTGGCCCTCTGTGCCTAAATTTCTTTTTAACATCTGTTATTCAGCAGTAAATGCACTGGACTGTGAAAAACAGGTTCATATTGTATGAATATCCTTGAAACCTCTGTTTGGGAATTTGCATGTGGTGCATAACTAAGTCCATGGCTGAAGCTGGTTGGAATCAGTTTCATCCTTTGAAGCAGATGAGTTGAAAAACACATTCAGTTATATCAGCTGTTCCTTTTATACAGGTATGCAGATTACTTGAATTTCAACAGTCCCTTAGAATAGCTCTGGAAAAATTCCCTTCCCCCCCCCTTTTTTTTTTTTAAATATGTCTTTTGGTTTGCAAAAGGAATGCATACAAGTTCTCATCTTTCTCTGAGCTGAAAAAAAGTGTCACACATTAAAATGGTATGCAGCCCTGAAGAGATCATCCTATTTCCTTGAGCCAGTGAATCCTATCTAAATTTGTATTTCATATAAACTGTGCCAAATATCCCAGTTTGAACCTGAGTTTGATCACAAAGTTTACAGCAGCTTTAACAAGTATCCTGATTGCTTTGTACCTATTAATTTGAAGCATGAAAAGTATGAAAAACCAATGTATCTTTGTTCCCTAATAATACAAATTGACAAGGTAAATATCCTCAGGGCAGATTAATAAGCTCTATAATGAGTAACTTGTAAATTTGCGTAAGAATTTTCAGGCTTGACTTGCAGAGATGACTTCACAGAAATGTTCTCCCTTTATTATTTACAAAATAGAGCTGCACATCTTCCCCCTCATGCCATCAGTTGCCATCTCTTGGTAACAAGCACTACAAACCATCTAAAATTGCTAGCACCTTCAGGTTGGTTGGGGTTATACACTTGTATAAAAACAGAAGGGCATGATACATTTGTTTTAGTTCTGTTTTTAGTATCTACCAACATGACTGAAATTAAATCCTGTTGTAACTTTTGAAAACCAAACATCCTTAAGCCATGAGTGTAATTTCTTCTTCCTTCAAAACCCCAGGGATTTAGCTGCCTGGGCTTAAGCCTAGATTTCGGTGCAGCTGTGTGACCTCAGGTCAGACAGCTGTGCAGCATGAGCTGTGCAGCATGAGCCATGAGAAGCGAGGTCTGCCCTGCCCTGCCCTGCTTTGCTTTGCAGTTCTGTTTACTTGGGCTACTTGTCCCTTGTCCTGGCCAAGCTGTGCCACCTCACAGCTGGCACCTCTCTGCTACAGACCTGTGTGGTGCTCTCAACTCCTGCTGACAGCAGACCTGCTCTGCTCACCATGAGCAGGTGAGGGGACTGTGGGGACAGAGTTTGGCAGTCATGTCTCTGTCCTTGGCTGCCTCATTGTCATCCTCAGCTGTCGGCTGACCTTGATCTCTGGAGCAGTCTGCCCTTGATGGAGCTTGGTGGAATTCTGCTGTGTCCCCAGCTGCCTGACACAGGAGGATTGAGTCTCACCTTGACCGCATCCTTGAGGAATCATCTTTCAAGTCTGCGTGGTTTGTTCTTATTAGCCTAAGCAAATACTGTGGAAAGATTAGCTTAGGACAGATAAAAATTCAGGAGAACATTATTGAATTTTTGTGTTCTCTCTGGTTCTTTTCCAGTTGGGTGGGTACATATCCCCTTCCAACGAAGGTCACTAGCATAAGAAACTCCAATTGCTGTTAGGTGTCCTTTCTTATTACCTTTTCAGTAGTAGGTGTACCACAAAAAGTTACCCAATTTGTGTAAAGGGAAAAAGGTCTTGGCACCATATTGCAAATACCTCTCAGTGCAACTCTCAAATGGGCAGCATCAGCAGGATAGTCATCCTACCTACAAAAAATCTCCTGCGACTTTGTTGGACCAAACAGATGATGGCTATGTGGAAGTTTCAGCCTGAGAACCTTGGGAAAGCCACACATGTAGAAGTTCTATCACATAAACTGTCTAGTTGTCCAGTGTGAACAGCACTGACTGCATGAGGCTCTGACTCAGCGCAGGGAAGTCCAATTTAGATGTACTTTATGATCATCATTGCTCATTGCTCTGCATTCCCTGATATTCCCTGATATAGAACACAGCCTGAAGTCTAATTTCTGCAAAAAATCCCTGAGCAGAGGGATTTGGATGCTCTCTTTTCTTGAAATATAGTTTACCCACTGCAGACTGTACCGTTGAATTATGCAAAAGAAATGCCGAAAGGAGACAATAATAAGGTAGAGTGAGGCTAGAATGCCAAAAGAAAATAATTTTCTTGAAAAGCAGTGTCACATATAATACTATAAGCTATTTTTCAGTAGAAAATTGAAAAAGGACAAAGCCCTGAACTAAAAGAAACAAATTATATATTTCTACAGAAAGCCAACATATGACCCAGAAGATACCTGCATTTCTATTTATTAGGAGTCATCTCCAAGTTTTAGTTTGAGTTTTCTTTAATGAAATCTTGAGCTCTGACAAATGGTGAAGCTGAACATTTCTGTGAAATAGTTTGCCTTCAGAAAGCAGCATGAGGGCAAAAGATAGCATATGATACGAACAGAACAAAAAGATAGAATAAAGCTCTCTTATTTTTGTTACTGCTGCTATACTGGTAAGTGACTTACCGTGGATGGGAAAGTGACAGACTCCCACAGAAATAGAATAAACATGAAATTGATGGCACTGAACGATTCATGACCTCATTTTGTGTGATGTAGAAATTTGGACATAAAGTCAAAATACAGATTACCTCCCTTGGAGAAGTTGCAGAGAAAAGCCATGAGGAGATCCCTCCTAAAGGAGAAAAACATGGGGTTTGATAATGTGGAAATTCACAATATTCTATAGGAAGTGAGATGTATTTTTTTCCAGACAATTCAGAACTCTTTAATTGTATGACACTGACATTGCTCTCTCCACTGAGCTTACCAGACTCCCTTTTATTATCCCACAGGGGTATTTTTCACTTAGTATACGCATAATTCCTATAAACTTCACAGGATTTATGCTCATGCATCAAAGATAGAATAGATATCCTTGATCTTATTTCTACATATTCTTACTAGAGAGAGACTTTAAAAACAGGTAGAGGATAAACTTTGCTAGCTCTGTAGTTTATTCTCTGAATCATAAGTTTGGTAAGTGCAAAGACATTTACAGGGGGAAAAGAGGAAACCGCAAAAAAGGGAAAGCAAGAAATTTTAATATCTCACAAGTAAGACTGAGACAGTGACAGATTTTGATTGTTAACAGAATAAAACCTAGTTCCAAAACATTGTTTTCCTGAGAAATAAAAACTTTCAAATATTTTTAGTTTTGATATTTTCAGCCAATTGTGTGTTTTTCTAATGATTTTGGTCAAACTGAATATGCATTAATATAATATCATTAATATCAAGTTCAAGCAAAAAGTTGATATGCTTCATTAATATCAAGTTCAAGCAAAAATTTAGCACTGTTTCACTTATTGTACAAAATGTACACACAAAGTAAAAGAAAACACAAGTGTACCGAGATACTGCTAATCTGCACTCAAGGAACTTTGATAATTCAGAACAAAAAGCAGTGTAGTATATAGCAGCTCTACATGTTATAATGACTAAGGTATGTAACATTCCAACCAAAAAGTTAGAAAGTTTTCTTTTATATGAATGGATTGTGTGTTGAAAAAAATCCTAAAAGGCTATTACTTATTACTATATTGTAGTAATATGAAATAACTACATTTTAGTTGATTAATGGCCAAAAGAATGAAGACTATAAAACAAAAACCTCAAATAGACAAGTAACTGTTCGCGTGTAATCATGTAGAATCTTACCCAAGATGGTCAAGTAACAGTTACAGGAGTTGCATTTATAGCAACATTAGAAGATGAATGGAGACCTGAGATGAAATCCAGCTATAAAGAGTTCCTGCCAAACAAACAATTCTAAAAAACATTCATGTCAAGGCAGTTCTTGTGAGGTTGTCTGTTGCCTTCTTTCATTATAGGGAATATGGCCACCACTTTTCCCCAAAAAACTGAGAGAAGTATCTTGCACTGTTTGCTCTTCTCTAACTAGGGTGCAGGAGACAGTCCTCTTTCAAAGGAGAAGGCAAGTGGCAAAACCCTGGGTCATGGAGAAATGGCATATTGCACCAAGCACCACCTTTATTTTGGAAAACAAATAAGTGACAAAGCAAAAACTGAATGGGTGGGATTCATGTTGGTGTGAAGATGTACACTGTACCACGGACTTGGGGTTACTAAATACAGATCCAGTACATAACAAGAGAGCAAGATATGCAATAACACCAGACATAATTATCTATTATTACAATATAATATATAATTAACAATAATACCTTCTCCAAGGTGTGGAACACACTGATGTCTCCTATGAACAAGTGGGTTGAACCTAAATGCTCCTAGCAGTACAAATTTAATTAAAAGCACACTTCATTTAATTCACAAGTAATCAAACATTATCTGGTATCTGAGGTACTAGGCAAACAACTTAATCACTGCTGGCATTTGGAAAGACAGGGTGAAAAGAATTTAATTTAATTATGAATGCATATATTTTACTTTTTGAATTTGAACTTCTAGAAGTTTTACCACATGCTGTTTTACACTGACATTCCATTGACTTACATTTTGTACATGACAGTCAGGGTTTTAACCTGTCATTTCTTCCAAGAGTCTAATAAGTCTTTGTCACCAAAGAAACAGAACTTGAAGAATATCACATACAGAATGAATAGACACAATTTATTACTCAAATTTATTTACTATTTACAGTGATTGATTATGATAACTGTATGTTTACTTTTATGAGTTTGATCTCTGTGACTGACCAAATGGCTGTATTGACTACTTTGCCTCATAGCCTAAGCTTCTAGTTTGTGTTGAATTGGGAAGGACTTACTCAAAGGTAAAAAATTTTTTGAAACTGTAAGTTCTTTATTTTCATGCTAGTATGGTATTTTTCTTTCTCTGTTATCTGCACTTGACTTACATCAGTGAGGAATAGTTAATGTTTATTTCTATATATGACTGACAGATCCTGCAATTTAGACACCAGGTTGCAGAATATCCCAAATTAATGACTGTCAGGCATCATATTTAAAAACATTTTGAAAGCCTACAAATACAGTATGAGTTGCTATCATCTCTTGTTGAGCAATGTTTTACAAAAACCACGGAGTTGGCTGACCCTGAAAGCTGACAACTTCAATATTAAATGTTATCTGTTCAATGGCTGAAGAAAATGAGGGATGCTATATAAAAATGCTTTGCCTTTACAGGAGAAAGCTAAGCTGAACAAGCTAGAAAAACTACTGCCTGGACAGTGAAATTGTGCTTGTCAAATGATTAAATGGTGAGCAAGCTTTGTCAAAGGATATGAACTCATGTCCTCATTAATCTCTTCCTACTCCCCATTTAACCCTATTGCTTGAGAAGAGCCTTTCTGATGCAACAAAACTATTTTGCCTATGTGATCTCTATGGAATCCCTAAATAATCTATTCTATTTGGACAGTGACTTACAGTTTAGTAAAGGGCTAAAGTATGTAATATTACTAATAGAAAATCAGAAAGTTTTCTTTTATATAAATAGATTGTATGCAAAAAAATAATAAAATCACAGTTTCTTTGAAAGTGCACAGTTTTGCCTTTTTTTTTTTCCTGTCAGCATAAGGAGCTTGATTACAATCAGGAATGGCCAGACTAGAAGCTGCTAACTTGATGGTCATAATAATTCCCTTCCCTTATTCCTGCTTTTTCCTCAATGGGTAGACTAAGGAGGGGAACAGTTTTAGCACAGGCTTTTAAGTTCACCTATTCATTCTCATAATAACTGATCAACATGAACAACTGGAAATGAAAATCCAAGTTGAAAGGGACCCTTTGAAAGTACAGTTCTTAGGTTCTTTAGTCCAACACATTTTAACACACAAAAAAGGGAATCAGTAGGATTTCAATGGTGGGTTTTGTAATAAACAGGAGAAGTGTTTCTCTCTGTGAAGTACAACCATTTTAGGGAAAGACTTGCAGAACTGCATTAGTTTTAAATAACCTCAATGAAGGAAATCTAGCCAGTTCAGGGTGTTTAAAAGTTTACTTTAGAAGCAGTATTTCTTTCAAAGAGATAATTTTCTATAGAATACATAACCAATTTAAAAACACTACATATCCTATTTTATCTAATAAGCAAGCATATAGATAAATGAGTTCAGGTTTTCAGTGTTTCAGAGTATGGTATGAAAATATGCAATACACGAAGAGGTCAAAGTTAAAAATTTTACATGAAATTTGTCAAAAGCTCCTCCAGTTTTGAAACAATAGTAATTTTTTATTAAAATTTAAAAAAAAATATTTTATTTCCTATTAATAGGTAATATGTTTTAAAGGGTTCTTTTAATTGGTCTGCTGCAGGCTGCTGGTAGAGAAGAAGTCCAAGAACTTGCAATGAAAAGGGATTGTAAATGAGATATTGCTTGGATTTTCTCACAAAAAGCTTGCAGATTGAAAAATGTCCTTTACCACATTTTTACTAAAATAGGAAGCAAGCTTCCTTTCCAAATACTCCAGTGTAGTATGATTTATGTGTCTTATTTTATTTTTCAACAGGGCATGACTGCTTTGCCAGTAGCTTCCAAACACCTAATTATTTTCAATATCATTTATTTTCAGAATATCTAAAACCAAAGCTGTGTTTAAACTCGTGTCTTGGAGATTCATCATGCTTGGATAGATAAGCAATGAAGAGAACTCTAACCTGAGTATAGTTTTGAGACTCTAAAATGTATAGCTATGATTTATAATTGTCTTTTCTGTGTGTCACCCAAAGGGAGAAATTATTAGATAAAAGGGTACTGTAAAATGGTCAAGGTGGTTGGATTTTCAATGATCTTGAGAAAAAATTCCTACATTTTTAGGTTTATGGTAGGATAAATGAGAGCTAAGAGTTTTCCATTCAGTTAGCTATATCTCTTTTCAAAATTAAATCTAAATTTCACACTTTGTGGAAAAAAAATCCTCTCTTCAAGGATGTTTCCATGTGTCCTTGTTTTCTCCTGCAGGGTTTTGGGGAGAAAAACTAACAGAAGAAAAACAGAAAGACTGTCAAGCTATTTTACAGAGCTAGATATATTAAGTCATCCAAACTGATACCATCATCTACTTTAGCAACACTCCAAAGAGTCATTGAGAGTCAAATTCTGGCAGAAAGAGAAGCAGAGGTAGACATAAACTAATCATATCAGCAACCTCATATTATAACAACAAAAAACCCAATTTGCTTAATGTGTTAATAATCAGCCTTTTTTAAAAAAAGGAAATAAAACCCCAAAAAAATAGCAGCAAAACCCAACAAAAAAAAATCTTCCAAGCCAACAATCACCTTACAGCATTTGATATAAATGACATTAACATCGATGTTCCTCTGCAAGACTTGCTTGTACTGAAGATAGTACAGCAAATGTCTGGAAAGTGAAAATTTAGATTTTAATTTCTCTAGAGCTTCAAAGTCAATTATAAGTACTACATTTCTAGTGATTTGATCTTTATCTATCTTTGCAGTTATTTGTTAAATTCTTTGCAACTAGATGTAAATTTGAGAAGCAGAAATCACGAGGATTTTTTCCCAGGGAAAATATTTCTGTGACTATTTAAAAGAAAATATCCAGGTTTTTAGTTTAACCTTGAGGTAAACAGTAACAATTTTGCTATTTTGTTTAGATTCACATTAGATTGAATAAGTGGCAACCAGTTTTCCACAGCACATGTCAAGGAGCAATCTCCATAAAGCTGCAGACGAGAGCTACCTTCCTCCTCTTGTGGTCACTTGCTCCCTTGGAGCAAGTCTCCCTTGGGAAGAAGTCTTCCTGTGTACGGCAAAGAAGCAGATGGAGAGAAAAAGTTCCTTGGGATGGAAAAAACTGAAACTTGTTGCAACTCAGAAGTCAGGAAAACTGGCAATAAACTTCTTGTGAGAAGAAACATAAAATGGCTTGGGTTGGAAGGGACCATAAAGACCGTCCAGTTCCAACCCCCCTGCCATGGGCAGGGACACCTTCCACTAGACCAGGCTGTTCAAAACCCTATCATACCTGGCCTTGCACCCTGCCAGGGATGGGGCATCCACAGCTTCTCTGGGCACCAGTGCCTCCCCACCCTCACAGTAATCACACACAGTAGAAGAACACGGTTGGAAAAACTTATTTACAAAATCTTTTACTCGTGTTCTCTTTCACCTTGAGTTTTCTTTTTATAGGTACTTTAAAAGTGAGCCTCTTCAAAGTATTACTCATTGCCTGTTTCTGTTCTAATAAAACCAGGCTTTTGCAGGTAAGAGCTCTTCTCTCTGCAGCACCTGCTGTTTGAAATAAGGGACAAGGGTAGGCTAAGCTCTTTCTACATGCTTTTTTGCAAATGTCAAGGCACATTTTATTAGTATCCAGAAGCAGAATGTTTGTTTTATTTGTGTTTCCTTGTGTCTAGTGTACTTTTTTTTTCTGTTTTTTAATTATTTTACAGCAAGACAAGTTTTATCTGTTTCTGCCAAAGACGATACTGTTCTGACATGTACTAACAGTCGGACTCCAAAAAGCCAGAAGAGAATATTTTATACAGAAATAACCCCATGTCTTTTCAATCTTATGCTAAATACGATTTGATCAACTTTTAGAAATTTACATATGAGCCAATAAGATTATTATTTTTAATATATTTTAATATGTTCAATATACTGTAAAGTTAAAATTCAGAATCCTCTAGCTTAAGAAGTCACATATTTTAGTTATATAAATGTTTACCTGATTTCCTTTCTGTATCTGTCAGAGTGTAGAAAAGACAGGAAATTTTCCTGACTGTCATAAGTCTATAGAGAAGAATGATGAAAGTGAAATTAACATAAATCCTGTTTTGCTAAGTATGTAATTTACTAGTATGCTAATTTTTATGAGAAGTTTGTGTGGGAAATTCAAAAAGAAACAGGGATTTACAGTAGTAATGTTGGACCGTTTGAATTGCCTCTAGAAGCAGTATTAAAAGATTTAAACAAAAGATTACTACAGCAGAACTATTTCTTCTTCATTGCAAGCCCTGGAGAATTAAGTTTCCTTAAGGAAAGAGATAAAATTAGTCATTAAGCCCTCAATTACCAATTCTGTATTAGAAGCTGTGTAAAGACAGAATTGGATGATTAATTTCTAAAATTTTTTATAGAATCAATGAAAGGACAAACAAAATTTAAGTTTTATGAGATTAGGATTGGCTTGGCTCATTAGAGGTAGCTGATGGTATTGGCAGGACTGCTTTAAACCATCTCTAGTTACACCTAGAGTGAGTTGATATAGCTGTGCCAAACAGGACAAGCTTGTTCCTTGCTGAGCTCCATTAAATCCATATGGTCATTCAGAGAGGCCTCAGCTGCAAATGTACCACTGTTCACAGTCTCAATCAATGTTAGGGCTACCTTCAATCTGTCTTCTCATGGCACCAGCACTGACTGTTTTCCTAAAAGTAATATTGCCGAAAATGTCATACAACCAGGAGGTTACCAAGCTGGACAAACTTAGAGTGAGAGCAAACTCAGAAGAAAGGCTTCACTCAGAAAGAGTGGGCAGGTGGAGGAGATTTGTTTTTATGTTTTTTTTTTTTCCATCTGAACATTATAGTTCACTTCCTTAAAATATTGGTGGTTATAGGGCATAGGCAGGTATTGGCTGCACTGTCCAAACAAATTCCCATTTGCTTAAAGCAGATGCAGAAAAAAACCCCAGAACCCCCTCCAAGCTCTGGAAATTCTTGGATCTCACTGTCAGGAAAAATATTAGACATTTCATGGTCTCTCTCCTGCTGTCACCTTCTGCACTATCAAAGACACTTAGTATCACAGCTGCTTGAAGAATAGGCAAGCCTAGAGTCAGGTTTATGCACTTAGGAATCCGTGATGGTAATATATCACCTATTACGTCCTTTTAGTATAATTTTAATAGTGTCTATTTCTGGAACTCAATCTCAAAATTCAGACATGAATAGCCATAAACTTTAATAGGTCAACATTTACCTTTTTGATATCAAAGGAGAAAATAATTAAGAATATGAAGCTCCATGAAAATGGGATTAGATGGGAGTTTGCCTAAGTGTTAGGTCTTGAGGACAGATGGAGAAGAGACTGAAGTCCTTACTTGCACTAATTTTTTTAAATCTAATAAATATCCTCAAGGACTTTGTTTTATAATAAATTTTGCAGAAGAGACAGTTCTTTATAGTGAACTGCATTTTAAAGTCAGGTGTTTCAATTTTGTAACAGAGCTGTGTTTTAAAGGACATCCATACCCACAGTAAAAGACCTAGATTATTTTGCGTTTTTCAAAAGGGAGCTGAATGTACATTAGTACTCCATGACCTTATATGAAGTTGTGCACACTTACTTCTTATAGCTAAATGGGGACAAACTCATATAAATAAAATCATAGAATCATAGAATTGTTTTGATTGGAGTGACCTTAAACATCATCTACTTCCAACATCCCAGCCTTGGGCAGGGACATCTTTCACTAGAACAGGTTGCTCAGGGCCCTATCACATCTGGTCCTTTGATATATTCATTTTTAGGGGTTTTGGCAACACCTTACCTAAAATGGAACACAAAACCAAACCAATACAATTAATATCTATATATGTTTCTTATCTAGTTAAGTCGATATGTATTTTGATCATGATATCCATTATGCATACAATTAAGAAAGACTTAATTAAAGAATATAATTAAAAGAAATTAGAAAGTTCTGTAATTCATATTGGGTCAAAAGAATATGAATTGCAATTGAAACCAAAGTATAATTCATTTCATTGCCAGGGGTGTGTTCACTTAATACATTTTATCCTTAGCAGTTTGAAAAGAAGAGTAGCTTTATTAAAGAACTTTGAAAGCACTCAGCTTAACTTTGCCTTGGTCCAAATGTTTATCTTTTCTATTACTTAACAAAGAACAAATATTTTTGCATACTCAAAAATATTACAGTAACTATTTTTTTTAAAAATATAATAAATTCTATTATTTCACACAACATTTATCCATTTCATTTCTCAAGAATTCAAATAGTGTTTTTGAAGCTACATTTGTCAACTGCAGGTAAATTTTCCGCTGTAGTAATTTTAGCTGTCTAGATAATATTCCTCTTGTTCCACATATAATTATGCCAAGCAAGCAGTGACACATAGCAGTACAAAAAAAAGCCCAATCCAAGTGCATGTGTTTATTCATATCTGTGCAGTTATGCTAGATATATATTCTTCCATGCAATCATACTTCAGAGCACCCAAGGTTTTAAAATAAACTATTTATAAAGAGTATTGTCTTGATCTCATTCTCTTCTGCATAAGTATCAGGATACAAACTTAATTCCATGACTGCAGCAGTCCTGAACATCAAAGGTCAGTGTTCAGTTAGTAGTGACTTTACTGATTTTTCTCTTCTTCAGTTTGCAAGCCTTAGATCTTTTTACTCTCTACCTTGCTAAATCATGCTCAAAAAAAAAAAAATTCTCTCCCGATTAACTGCTTTTGTGAGATGATGTAACACAATGATGTTCATTTTGTAGATAGGTCCAAAAGCAGAGAAGGCACAAGTCTTTTATTACCTTCTAAAAGAAAGGAATTTAAGAATTATTCTATTTCAGTGTTTGCTGCCAAAATATTTTTAAGGACATAGGCATAAGAGATTAGGCTAAAACTCGTGTGAGGGATCTGTATTTCAAAGGACTCTATAAAAGGCTAAGCAATGATTTTATCTGCACAGCTGTAAGAATACAAAATTTCCACATGCCCAACTAGGCAAACAGGCTGTGAACTGCAGAAAACAAATGATGGTGTACAGAAGGCTTTCCCCAGCATGATATGCAGGTATAGAGTATATTTAACACTGGTTGGAGTTGTGCAATTTTTCTTCTCAAACTCTACTCAGTACATAAAATACAACATTTCTTTCAGTCTTAGAACTCATATTTTAAACAGTAAGCCCATAAGATGAATTCTGATTTTTTTAAAATTCTAGGCCCAAGATGTAAATCTCTTGCAGCTTTGCAGTGCCTGGAAAATTGAAATAATATCCTTAAATTATCCAATTTGCGGGAAAAAAAAAAATAACAGAACCATTTTTGGTGAAGCTGTCCCCAGGAACATTTAATGTGAGGGGCACCATCTCACATAAAATGTTTGAGGAAAAATGTTTTATAAGCAACTAATGTTCCAGACCCTAAGTGATCACAAGAATGCCAGTACTGTCAACACAACTGAAAGGGAGCTTTAGATACTGATGTGGTAATTTCAAAGATTTATGCAAATATTGAACAATAATATGACTCAGAATCAAGAAGTTTGGAAAAGTGTTCTGAATGTGACATTCTGAAGGAAACTCAGAAAGAATTGCCATTGCCTTATGTGGAATAATTCCTTTCATATGACAGAGTGTGCAGGTCACTGTGACAGAAAGCTTTAAAGCACAGTATTAGGTACATAATGTGTAATAATACATGCAAAATCCTGCCCTTCTTCACATTATTTCTGATTTAATCCTTTGGTATTAACTTTACATCTCTGACATTTCAAAAAAAAAAAAATTAAATAACATTTCCACTGAGAACACCTTGCACTGCATTTAGTAAAGCAAGGTTTTGTCCAGAAATTCAGAACTTGCATTGCAACAGAAACAGCAATCAGTTACTTTGCATTTAAACAAGTAATTATTAGGTAAAGAAAGGAGACGGCATTCTCATATCGGCATGCTATGTCAGATACTTTAAAATTATTCCCTTAGAGCTAGTCAAAAGGTATAGACACAGAGAGTCTTCAGAAACTGTAAGTGCAACTGCAGATGAGACCAAAATTAAATCAGGTTTTAAAAATTACTGATCTTGTTGTCCAGCTGATCATTTATTTACAGTTATATTTCTAAAACACTCTTGACTCCAGATCAAGTTTGAGTGCCAAGGCTGGCACTACTGCTCACAGGTTATTGTGATTGGATGAGACAACCTTATCTGAGGCACCCAAATATAGGGAATACCAATGTACTCTAAAATACATGTTTATATCCAGATATTGATGTGTGTACATATCATATAGATGCATGCATATTACATGTATTTTAATATATATTGTATACATATTACATCTATGTAGTATCTAAAGTATTCATATTACACGCAAAACACAGTGCATAAAATTATGTATATTTAAACACTGCATATGTAATTCTGAAGGATACTCTAAATGCGCATAAAAATATGGTATAAACTGTAAATATATATATATAAAAAATTTCACAGAAGAAAGTATTCTGGTTTCTTGTAGGGTAGGGTTAACACAGACATAGATGTTATCAGGACCTAAAAATGCTGGTTACTTTCACTGCAAAGATAATCAACTCTTTCAAGAGTTTCCTGTCAAATATTTATATAATCATTTGTATTCACATGTGTTGCTATTACAACTTGACAGAATCAGAGGTCCTACTCCCTTGTAAGATTGTTGTTCAATAGTATAGTAAGAAGGTGAATAAAATATAAAGACCTTACATAGCTCTGAGTACTATCTCAAAAAACAGCTTCACATACAAGAAAATTACTCATTTTCATTTCCAGTGTTAAGTTTGTTTAAACAAATTTCACCTGATTTCACTTACTCCACTTGTGATGTTTAATTTAAGTAGATATTTTTTAAATTGTGTACAGCAAATATAGTCACAGAGGTTGACCTTGATAGATGAAACAAATCATATTCACCAATAAACTTCCAGGTTACCAAAATTTTTTTTCTTATTTTAAAATAACATGATCTTACATTGTATGCTAATCAGCTTAATCCAGTTTAAATTCTCAAAGTCTTCTAGTCTGAATAGACAATATTCATCAACACCTACATCTAAGAATGCCACAAATTTGAGCAAGGAGGAAGCAGTTTTCTCTGCTGAAATATCTGGTTTTAAAGTTCCACTTTTCATTTCCAGCTTCTTGTAATTCTTTCTCCTTTCAATATGGATTTATGAAAACAAGATGCACATTTAGCCTACCTTATTTTCTCTTGATTTAATTCTTCAAGCAGAACATTTATTTTGCTTTAATCTCTACAACTAAACCCATTAAAGCATTTTATAGTTCTGTGGTTTTGTTCATCTTCCCAGAGTGGTACCATTCAGTCCCTCCACATTTTTAAAGAATGAGAAGATAGCACTTATCCTTTTTCTGAAGAGTATAAAACCATATGACTACCTCTTTTTGTAAATGCACGTTAAATGAAATCCATATTAGAAGATGATCCAATAAATAATACTGTTCAGGTTTCAAAAGAGCTGAAAGGGGAATACATTCTCAGTTCTCTTCCCAGCTACATTTTATCCTATGTCATGAATTCAAACTGTACAAAGAAACATATAATTAGATTAGCAGACCTTTATATTTACTGTTGCCATTTATTGATATTTCCTTGACTCACCTTATTAGAATGGCTCCAAGTTCAGTCCTCAGGCCATACCAGACTCCTCTGCATTAAAAACAAACAAACAAAATGTTCCCTTTCTAATATGCTGTATTTCATTTGTTTATAGAGCCAGTCACGCTGGAAACACAAAACTTTTTAAAATAAGCTCTTGATGCAGTTTATGTCCTTATAAACATTACAAGGCAGGAGTTTTAAAAGAAAGAAAATCGTAATGCATTAGAAAGTGCACTCTGATAATATGGGCTGTAGCAGCAACATGTAGATTGTCTGCATGCTATATATAAATAATTAAAAACCTAAAATGGCCTTTATAGCTAAATCCCTGATGCAGAAAATATCAGTAGATGAAATTGTTCCCACATGCTATGCTAATGAGATTCACCTGTTAAGCAAATCCAACTGATTAATACCTGCTGGCTTTGAATAAAACACAGCTCTGATGATTAGCACAGCTTCTTTTTGTTCCTTGACATTACCTTAAGGTACTGATATTGTAAGTCTTGAGGAGAGCTAGGAGCTTCCCAAAAATGTGGTGCATGCAGGCTTTTGAATAAATTTTTAATCAAAAGATGAAGTGGAGAAAATCCTTCATATTTTTACCTTCTTCAGTAGAATCTTTACAGCATTTCATCACTAAGAAGAGTTTGAAGATATGCTGCTTAATGCATTTATCATGCTGTCAGAATGATCTAGTTCACTTTTCCCCTGCTGGCATTCAGCCACACACTAGGCATTACGTACGTATTCCTTAGTTTCTGAGCCAGATATTTCCCAGCCAGATACAGGTATCTGAGGGAAATCTAGGGGTAACCTTCAACAGAAGGGATGGTACATCAGTGAGGTATATGGAAAAACTGAACACGCATCATGCAGAACATATTTCTTTTGCTCCTTGGCCAGTGCATTATCCCAGCAGGCTCAGGTGAAAGTACTTCATAGTAACAAGTGAGTGGATAGGGAAGTAGGGTAGGGACTGGTGGATTAGTGGCAAATCCTCTTATCTGCTCAGCAGAGCAGAGCAGCGATGCTACTTCCACTAACAGGAAGTATTCTAATTGCAAACACACACTGTTTTACACTGCTGATGCTCCTGTGCACACATGCGTACAGTTTGAGCATCCAATTTTGGCTCAGTTTTATAGTACTCTGTAAGCATCTCAATGTGACTTGAGCTGAGCCATGAACAGGCAGGATGTGTATTTTGGCCTGTGGAAAAAGGTTCTATTTTTTTCGGATAGACATGTACAAACATGTGAAAAATACAGAAAATTCCTTTGTTTTGGAGGCAGTCCAAATTTAAAAAATTAAAAATTCTAAGCCACTGCAAACATTTGCTTAGAGGATGCCTAGAGGGATTGAAGTTGTCTTTACCTTATAGTTGCAGCTGTCTCACACAGTTACATTTAATGAAAATTTAATTTAACTAATTTGGATAAAGTGATACATTCATTATGAGATACTTGGCTTTCTATTTTTTAAATTTTCTTTTCCTGGCGATTGGTCAGAGAACTATGTGTGAAAAAAACTACCACATGCTGACCTCTGGTTTTTGTCTATACTCAGAATCTTTACTGACATAGCTTTAAGTTCTTGGAATTAAAAATAATTAAAAAATAAAAATTACAAAAGCAGCTACTGTATATCAATGAAACTTCCCAAAATTTTCATCTATCTCGCACTTTGTGCTGTAAAGAGTCTATTAAATCCAGGCAACTACAAGCAACAGGTAGTGAAGGAAAATTTTAGGAGTTTCTATTTGCCTTATCCTATTAATTCTCTTATAAGAGATAGTAATCTTCTTGTGTTTATACAACAATAAACTCAACTATCTTTTGTTAGTCATCTCTAAAAGATGAATTATTAGGTAGTAATATTCCCCTTTCCTTTCTTAAGCAGGTGGTCTGTTTTATAGTCTGTATTCATTATTCTTGATCAGTACAGCACATTCACAAAGGAAGTTATGATCTTTATACAGGTAAAACAAAATTTAGGTTTGCATGAGGGCGTGGTCTTCTCCAATATTTCCTAGTGCTTGGGACTTGAATGTAGGCAAAGCATGTGTCCTGTTTGTTCCAGGGTTACTTTTACTTTTTATTGTTAAATTTCCTCCATAGCAACATAACATTTTAGATCATCTGTAACAGCTTCCCAGTAACATTATGAGACCAAATACACTCATAGATCTTTCTATGAAAACAAGCTTGCACATGCAGTTTTATGACAATGTAAATATAATATACTCTGCACACCATTTGCGTTATGTGTGCTCACGTCTGTTCTTAGTTGTAGGCTATATGCAGAATTACAGAATAATTGATCTGGCTTCTATCAAATAGACAGAAATGCAGTGTTGAAGAGCTTGCCTGCACGTATTCAATCCCTGATGAAAACCAAGAGACTGGAAGATCTGTTCCATGCACATTTCCTGCACAGGGGGACTTGTCCATTGGTCCTGCTCATTTTGATTTTCATAGCACATTAGTACTATCCAAGCTGGTTTTGATCTCATAGCTATTACAGAGGAGTGAACCAGGATACTATTAGTTTTGTGATTATTTCAGGAAGAAAGAGTTCAAGTTATGACTTTAAGGGCTAGATGGTGTTCCACGAAAATTGTGCAAAGAAAAGAATTAAAGAGGTAGGCCCCCAATAAAGAGGGGGGTTAAAGAGGAAAGGTTTCAGTGGTTGACTGGCTGAAAGTGTGTCAAAGGATTTAAGAACCCTCATATCCTGCCAGGAAACATCTAGGGAGAAGGGAGAGAGCACCAGTCACTTTATTTCTCTCTTCAGTCTAAACTTGCTGAGTCCCCTGTCCATTATCCTGATGCTGCAAAGATGTTATAAGATGACTAGAGAGACACAAAGCTCTACAATGCTTTTCCCTCTGGTCAAGAAATGATGAAGAAGGACTGAGTGGAACTGTGGGTTCAGGTTTCCATCTTACCTAACATGCCAGCCTACAGAGCTGCCATATCTGAAAGATGTACACTCCATGTCCTATCTCCCTGTCGAGAGCAAGCAAACACCACAAAATTAATCAGTCTTCAGCTGCAGGCCTTTCCCCTTGCAGCAGTGCAACCATTGTGCCTGTGTATCAAACACACAATCTGCATTCAAGGTTTTGGGGCAAATTGGAGTTTTACTGTTCTTCAGCTTAACAAAATGGATGTCTGTGTATTGAGAACAGTTTATATTTTCATCAATAAGAAACTACAGCTGTGGAACAGAAGCTGTCACAAGGCATTGACCTGCTGCAACAGCATTACAAGTAAAGTTTGTATGAAACTGTAATGAACACAGATCAAGATAATGGGAATATGATTGCAGACAGAGTGACTGTTCAGGGAAATTTCTTTTAAATTTACAGTCTGATGTGTGTCATTATTCAGCATTCTTAAAAGAGGATAAGGAACATAACCAAAAAATCTGAACAATTGGTTTGAACTAATTTTTTTGTTGTCAGAAAGAATTATCTCATTTGTCTCCAACAATAATTTCAATAATTTTAAAACTCTTTGCAGTCTGTCAAGTCACTGTTTATCTATGCTGCTTAGCAGAGTGTAGTATCCTCATGAGGCTTTGGGCTATAAACTTAACGTATAGAAACACTTATGAGCTGGCTATGGGACCTGAGGAATCCTGTCCAGCTCACATGTGGGTGCAAAAGTACAGGCCAGTATACATATGTATATAATATACATGTACATACATATTGTATGTATACATATATATATATATATATATTTTCTCACTAATGAAGCTTCCCGCTACTCAGCCAGACTGGGGAGGAGGATGAGTAAATTGTTGCCTTCTGGGTTTGCATGAGTGTCTTCTGCNGCAGTCTGTCAAGTCACTGTTTATCTATGCTGCTTAGCAGAGTGTAGTATCCTCATGAGGCTTTGGGCTATAAACTTAACGTATAGAAACACTTATGAGCTGGCTATGGGACCTGAGGAATCCTGTCCAGCTCACATGTGGGTGCAAAAGTACAGGCCAGTATACATATGTATATAATATACATGTACATACATATTGTATGTATACACATATATATATATATATATATACATTCTCACTAATGAAGCTTCCCACTACTCAGCCAGACTGGGGAGGAGGATGAGTAAATTGTTGCTTTCTGGGTTTGCATGAGTGTCTTGTGCATCTGCCTGTGACCTCTGTGGCCAGTTATGTGTACAGGTGTACACGTTCATTTATGCATGTTGCATCTGTGTGCGTCTGTCTGCCAGGAATACATCTTCAGCCTTGCTACTGGTTGACCCTGGGGACATGGAGCTGTGGCAGACTCACCTTTCTCATTCTGTCAGATCTGGCATGATGTATTTTCCATAAAAAATTAATTATATATAAATATTAATCTTTTATCAGTATTCAGTGGCACCTATTGTATCAGAGAAAGCCTGAGCTATATAGCAAGTATCTGTTGGCAATGGCTATATCAGTAGCTTTTCAATCCCATTATCCCTGCTATTAGAGAGATCCATTAGCTTAAATGTGGAAAGCCTGCCTTTTTTTTTTCTTCCAAATAATATCTGTATGGTAATGAAATTGCATCAGTTCTTTGTAATTTTGCTTGCTCTGGTGATTTTAATCTGCTATTGTGACAATTTTAGGTAGTTTGAATAAAAAAATATTTGTGTAGAATACATAGTCAAAACAATTTTGATTTCATGGTTGCAAGGTAGATTATGAATGTACTACATTCCAACACACTCCTCTCTCTGATGTTTTATTCTTCCTGGTTGAATCTTTATGACTGCAATATTTTTGTTTTGATTTTTTTTTCCTCACAGACACACTGAATGCTCTTCAGCTTAGTTGGACTCAGTTATTTTGCATATCAAATTCATTAATTACCACTCTGTTGAAGCTTTTTAAATGATGGTGCCTGTAATTTTGCTGCAAAATTCAATCTGGTCCACCAAAGCCAAGTTAATATTTTTCACTATCTGATAAGGATGTATATTTTACTAATTTTCTATGTGTTACATAACTTGAGGATGTTAAAAAAGTTTTAGATTTCTAAATATGAGTCTTCATTACCAGCCCCACAAAAGATGATCTCCTGTCTTTAATTCATCATGTCAGTACTGCTCTTAGTTCCCTGAAGCATCTCTGCTGTACATCTTGCACAAAGCCATCACAAGTATTTTAAAGAATGTCTATTTTCTACTTCACAGCTTTGAACAGACTGAAAAAAGAAGATATTCTAAGCCTTCTTAGCAGAAGAATATACTGTTGTTTTGGCTGAACACTGTAACACTTCAAAGCTTCTGTAACACTTCAGAGCTTCTGCACAACCACTTTGCAAAGTGGTTCAGGATACCTGCTTTTATAGACTTTTTAAGACAGGAGCAGTGAGCATGTGTTACAGACAACTTCCCATTTTATTAAAAAAACCAGATGTTACCAGGAGCCCTTCTGCTCTTTAGAAGACACCGACTCTCTGTTCAAGGGTCTAGAACAAATCAGCAAGCAAACAATGAAGTGAGCAAATGGAGGGCAAAAGCACCCTCCTACTCTACAAGTATCTCTCACAATACACAGCCACTCAGTGTTGACATCTAAAGGACTCAACCTCGCCTAGGTAGATTTAGGCATTTAAGGCTGAGGGGAAAGCTGATGGTTCTTGCTGTAGTTCTCTCATAAGAAGCAAAAATCAGATATCCATAAAGCTTCATTTCAAAAGTCTCAAAAAGATAAGAAAAAAGAGTGTTAGTTAAGCAACAGGAATACAACATCTATAGTGTCCTCACTTGCCAAGAGAAGGCGGAAGCAAGATCATCTGTGGGAACACCTGAAATATTGGAATGGCATAATTTCCACCTCTCAGTGGGGTCCATGTGGTGGGAAAAGTGGCAAGAATGGGCTGCAAGTGTGGAATCACTTTCCTCTTCTATCCATTGAATAGATACAGTCCTCTTCTATATCCTTCCATTTTATTAGAAATATAACTTCTACTTTGCAATTGAATTATATGTTCTGATATTTAAAAGCCCATCCTAGTGACTTGAGTACAATTTGTGAGATTATTGTTTTTAAAATTCCCCTGTGAATGTGTCCAAGAGGAGGATCTATCTTTTATGTACTGTTAGACCCTGAGACATACCTGTTAAATCTTCCTTTATTTTATGTATATGTGGTTATGCTCCGGTTTCAAGGAGAAGAGTAACCTTTTAAAAATGGTGATGGGTAAACTTTCTCCATATGAAGTGACTGATAAATAGTCATAAATACATGTATCAGAAAGAATCTGTAAATTGCTGTCACTTTTCGTGTCCATGAATGCCTAGAACTTCCTAAAAGAATTCTGGAGACTTTTGATATTCATAATTTCTAGGTTTCTTTATCATTTGGTATTTCAATAAATTATCACTCTTCCCCAAATCCTCAATAAACAAACTTCAAAATAATACAAATTGGCCTTAATTCTTTAAATCCATATAAGAAAAAAAAAAAATCAGAAAAAAAGCCCAACCATCAACCAAATGACACCTGGAAGTGGGCCTAGGCCTAAATATGCTCTCTTTTAAGGCAAGATTGGCTTATCTCATTAGCTAATTTGAAACTGACTGATGCTGAACAAAAAAAGTCCAGCTGAGAAAAGTATTCTTCACTGCAAATGGAAATGCTAGACTTAGTTTGCAGGTGCAAATATTTTGAAGTTTTGAGTATTGCATTTGTAGTGGTCTTGGCAGGAAAAGGAGAAAAAAAAGAAGTATGAATAAATTAAGCAGACACACCAGAAAAAAAGAAAAACAGAAAACAAAGAAATTATGAGGAAAACAGAGTACTGACACCAGCTTTAATACCATCTTTAAAGCCACAATACCTTTTACCTAAAATCTTTACAGCTGTCCTCGTTTTCAGTCATGTTTGCATACACCTTTGCAGAGTTTAGTCACTGTCCTCCAGATTCTGCAACTGGCAATCTCAGCCATAAATCAAATATATCCAATCTTGCCGTGACAACTCTATCAAGTGCAGCAGCAAAAGGGTTTTTTTGTTTTTCTCATCTCTTTATGCCAATATGATAAGGCTTTATGACAATAAAGTTTTTCTATTTCTGTTAGAAGATACTGTACACATTTTCCCAAACTAAAAAAGGAAACAGAAGTTGGAAGCTCTCACTCAGTAAGAAGCCAAGGAAACACCCTGATTTTTTTAGCCTGTTTTCCCCACCTGAACAGATGGTTTGTCTATTGATGCCAAATGAGACTGTGTCATTTAAGATCAAGCTGAATACATGCCCATACCTGAAATGCTACAAACATGTATCTGGGGGCTGGGGGCAGAATTGCCAGCTACATTCTAGTCCTCTTGTGAGCTTCAAGGAGGAAATGTCTTTTACAGACATTATTGGAAACTAAAACAGGGTTTCAGAAAGAATAATCTTCTATTTAATTTAAGTTTTCCTTTAGCAGCCCTGGGAAAATTGGCATGAAACTATTAATGTACATTTTTAGCAATTACAATACCATAAACCCACATCTTTTGTCCTAGCAGCAGTGATTTTCAACCTCTGAGTTATAAAACACACATTTGAATCTCTAAATAGAATACTTCATGATGGAAAGTGGGTATTACCAGGTTTAATTGATTGATCTACACAAAAATATACACAAATGTCAAAGTTCCCTTTTGGGAAGGATCACGGATACAAATTGTGCTACTTACTCTGTTCACTTATGTTTATTCAACTTGAGTGAGTAGAGGTGTTTTCAATAAGTCTTACTGTAAGAGGCTTTTAGGACTACTCCAAATCTATCAATTGATGTTTCAATATGGGATATAAGGGTTCATCTGACAGCTTCTGGTGTGAAAGCATCATCTCTGCCACTAAATATTTCACACTTCCACAGAATGTTCAGAGAGGTGTGCTTATAGCTTTTATCTGGGTAGTTCTTTCACTGATGTTTCTTTTTCTTACAGTATTGTCAAATGCTGTCCAGTCAAGATTTCACCTTTATCAGTTTCATGCACCAATAATATAAAAGTTTGTGGTTTGGGACTTTTATCATCTACTTTAAGTTGCTAGGTAGAACAAAATTTTCATTCAGCTGTTAAGTGGTGATGTACATCCACACTGGACCAAAGTTTTCTGATGCACACAGGTACTATAAATAATTTATTCTATGGTACAACTTCCTTGTCAGTTACAGCACTGCTGTTACAAAAAAATGCAGAAGTATATCATAATATGTTAAATGCTGCATTTTTACATTTTTATTCTGCTGCTATGCGTTTAAATCCAAAGTGATTAATTAGGTACAGATTTCTCCTAAAAAAACAACAAATAAACAAACAGAAAAAAGGAAATATACTAAAAGAACAAGTAATTACTTAAAGGGTTTTCCTCACGTACTCTGATGAAATTTATACCCTCATGGGATACAGGACAGTGATTAAGGATCCATGTTAAGAGTTTTGTACTGCTGAGTTTTCTACTTAGTACAACTATATATAGTGATTTACATGGAATTGGAACACCTATATCTTCTCTTTTGTGAACTTGTGGACTGCTGGCCTTGTACCTTTTGCCCAAAACATTTTAGTGCAGAATGTTGATTAAAAAATCAATTTCCCAGCCCGCAACATTGCTGACTATGTCAGTTCTTTTGTCTTACCCCACTGATTCCTCTTCAGCTGCTACATTACTCTTGGTCGCTTGCTGTGGTCCGTGGTATGCCCCATTTTATCCCATCTCTCCTGTTCATAGCCACGCTGCTAACTCCTGCCTTGCCTATTGCATTTGCCAAACTTAATTGTCCAGTTCTTAGGCTTCAAAGAAGAATTCACCTGCTTTCTCCCTGACTAACCTTTGCTTGGGAAGATTTTTCTGAAAACCCAAACTAAACTAGAATGTTGCTATGTTTCAGAAACAGCTTAAAACTTTTCTTTTTCTATGACTCTTTGAGAAGCATAAGCTAACATAAATTGTCACACTACATTTAACCTGTTAGCCATTTTAAAGGTTTTATTTAAAAGACCTTTGCTGAACTTAAATATTTTTAATCAATATTTAATCTTAAGTTATTAAGCAATATGTTCATAGGTAAGATGACAGTTCATAAAATAAGCGTCAATAATATTGAAGTTTTTAAATACCAAGAGTGACATGAATAAGGAACTAGTCCTCTTGCATGCCTGCTGTTTTCTATTTCTCACTCCTTATAACAATGGAAAATATTAAATCAACAATGTGAGCAGATATTAAGAAATGAAGTATTACTGGGTAGAGATGTTTTTGTATTTGAGAAACTGTTGCTTATATCCTCAGCTCGTTGCTGAGCATAAAAAAATAATAGTAGAAAAGTATATTACCTGTGGTTTATGAATTATCCTTTCATCCTGGAAGCCTAAAATCTTGAACAAATAGATCCAAAAACATGTTTGAATTGCATGGAGTCTGAGTAACTCTAAGAACTCAACAGCAATTGCAGAGAAACAAAAAAACCTTGAAAAACTATTTAGAACAAGGTTAACTCCCACCAAATAGTAATAGAGCACCTTTTCAAAAACATTGAGACCAGTCTCTGTGCTACCAATCCAAAAGATTTCTTTCTGTGAAGTCATACTTGCTCCCAAGATTGGAGGTAAGGCAGTATAAAGGCTTTAAAATTTTCTTTGAAGTCAGAACAGAGTAAGGAAAAAACACTTCACTTACTTCTCATGTCAAAGAAACACTTCACATTTCTGATTTTTAAGTGAAAATGTTCCCAGTGACATTTTGCCAAAGGTATAATGATTAACACATTGATTTAAAAAAGCTTATCATAGCTATTATAAAAATTAATTAAGCATGCAATCTTTAACTTGCAAAACGAAAACATCATGTCAACAGCAGTCAGAGACATTATCATGACAAAGACAAGCCCTTATTAATAAATCTAATAAGCAATGTACAGAAATTTCATTAAGTAATAGAAAAGTTACAAAGCTACTTTAAAGATTTTTTTTAATACTTTAAATACATATATACATATTTATACACATATACATACATGTAATAGAGAGCTGATAGAGATACAATTCTTTTGTATGTGTTATGAGTTTGGTAAACCCACATCCTAATTTTACATTTATTTCATGTTTCTATGGCTTTTTATTCTTTATGGGGTTTCCCTATACTGTAATGCAGGCAATTAATGCATATTTATAACAATTCATGGCATTCCTTTTTTTGAATTAGCCATTAGGTGCGCAATGTCTTTGTACCTAATGCAGTGCAAAAGGATTTAACAGTCTTAAAATTACGAAAGAACTAACAAAATTCTGCAGAAACTGGTGCCATTAATAAGCAGGTAGAAATTTTAGAAAAGGTGTGCACATAAAAATTTTTAAAAGATTTTTTAAATGCACTGCCAAGTTGTTTTCATCAGGAAACAATAAATTACTGCATTCAACAATATGAAAATCAGAATATTTGAGATACCACTGATTTGCAGTGATGGTTTTCCTTCGATTTCCTTTATAGCACATGTTAAGTCGTGGCTTGGGAGCTAACCTGGACTACTGTCTAGATGTTGCCATTAACCATCACCTGATTCAGTTTAAAAAAATTAGATAAGAATATATCTTGCTAATTGTATAATGAATTAAGTAGAACAAGTACCTTACTGACTGTAAGCATATTATTTCACAAAAGTTCAACCTTAATTGGCCCTGTCATCAGTTTACTGTAACAAAGACACATACATTATTTATGGTAGCAGCATTACCACTAAAATGCAGTGAGACTTTACATCGACATGAAAAATACCATGCATAACACCACTTCTTCACTGACTACTGCTGGTAGAAAGAAATGAGAAGACAATTGTGACTAAAATTGCCAAATATTATTGGAGTTACATCACAACATATTGAATCTAGAATCTTTGTACTCTCAAACCTGTGAAAGCCTTTAACAATTCCAAATAATCAAAGAAAGAAGTTAAGGTTCTGTCAAGACGTGGAAGAATTCACATACCCTTCTCCAGAAAGCTTTACTAAGCTCGTAGTCCCCTCCACTTTGGAATACAGTCTCATTAGACTCATGACAGACACAAATCAAACCAATCAGGTTTAAAAAAATACTACATCAAGTTCATGAAAGAATTCCCTCCTTATGGGCCCCCTGTCCAGCCCAGAACCCGTGGCAGCCGCCAGGGCTGTCAGCCTCTGCCCAAGCAATGTTGCAGAAGTGCTGCTCTCCAGCTCCCCACAGCCCTGCCCTGTCTTGCAGTGGTCCATGTCCTGGCCCAACCTCAGCCCATCCTCAAGGAGGATGCCACCCAGCACTTGAGGCTGGGACCCCCCAGCTGCCCTGCTCCTTGCTGAGCTGTGGTGGTGCTGGGCTCTTGGTTCCTACCCCTTAGGCAGCCACTGGTCCTCAGGATGTTCTGATGGTGCCTTCAGTCTTGTGTCATGCTGACAAAAATGCAGACTGGAAGATAAATACTCCCACATTACTGTGGGTAGAGATACAAAGCTGTGGCAGATTACACAGGAAACCATTACAACCTAATAGACATATGAACAGTTATACTTCCACTGCATGCATTTCTTATTCTCTTATTATGGTGTGAATTTTCCTCAGCACTGCCGAGGGTAACGAGCAGTCCCCAGACACAGGCCCAAGGAGGGGTTCCTCTCAGCGACTGTGGTGTCTTTAGAAACCAAGGCTTATTTTATGACAAGACAAAAATTCTGCATATATACTCAATAACAAAGTGAATAAAGAACAGTTTGCAATTTCACTGTGATTCAGCAGTTCACTGTAGATCCTGTGGTTTCCTTCAGCCATTATCACACCACTGAAAGAGGAAAAGATTTCATCTTCACTAAGACTTAGGACTGCAGGAGAATTCTTTGTTGTTACAGGTACCTACATTACTTTTTCTGCTTTATATCATGCTAATTAACTTGGGTTACATACCCTACCGAAAACAAGCCATACACATAAAGTTGGCAGCTATTTCTCAACTGATGAGTGTTGGGAGCCAAGAATTCTCTCTATAAGTCTCCAGAAGGAGACAAGAAACGATAATTTCTATTTTTTTTTTCTCGAATCACTGTCTGATATTTTGTCTAAAAGCAAGGGTATTTTTCTAGAGCAATTAAATATACAAATCGTCTCTGATCAAAAAAAATTCAGATACAGGTGAGGTATTACCTAAAAATTAGAACCTAAATGTTTAGCAATAAGCTACATTTCTTATAAGTATTGCATTGGTGTAATCACAGCAATGAACTCTGCTCTTCAGTGACTGTGGTTCAATTTTATAAGTCATGATGAAATTTTTTGCACATATTTTCAAAATCATCTTTTACATTTAGGAAATGATGCTATTTAAGCCCTTTGAGAAAGTGTAAAATTGTAATAGATACAGTGCAGCATTGCGTGCTGCACAGTGTAGTGGGATGGCAATTGAAAGAAATGCCACTATTTCTACTCCATGCCAATGTCATGCATTGCCAAATTAAAATGAGTCTTTTCTGAACTTTCCACTACCTGGAGCACTTTTAAGAATTTTTTCATAAAGAAGGAAATCATCCAGCTGAGAGGAAAATGGAGCCTGGCAGTCAGTGAGAGTACCCCTTGTGTTTCCCCCCCACCAGATCATATACTCTTTTTTCAATCTCACAATGATTATGAGCGAGATAAAGAGAGACTCAATCCTTTCAACAAGAAATGGCTAGGAAGCACAAAGATTAAGAAATGCTGTCAGAAATAAAGCACCAGGAAATCCTTTCAGGCTAGGGTAAAAGAAACCAAGCAATAGATAGTAGGTCCTGCAAATCATCTTGAGGAAGACAGCACACACAGAGCTGAGCCAGCCAGGCTGCTCCACTTTCTTCAGAGAGAAGGCGATTTTCCATGCAAGGACCGGGGAAACAAAGGCTCACTGGCCACGTTCTCATGTCCCCAGAGTCAACAATGAGCACAGCTAAAAAAATCCAGCACGGAAAATACTGCTATAACCTCAAGCCTCTCAGGCTTTCCATCAGTTGTTGCAACAATGCTTGCGAAAATTAAATAGGAGACTCCAAGAATTCAAGGGCTGAAGAAGCATGTTTATAATCACATCTTTCTAGTATTAAAAAATGACAGATGCTAAGGATCCTTTAAATAATAAAATGGATACACCTTAGTAAAACCTCCTATTTGTATCATCAATAATTGAAAAAAATTATAAATATATTTGCATATATTTTTATATATATAGTTTAAAAATGTATTTTATGTGCATATATGCATTTAATGATGAGGTTATTGAATCAATCTTCAGGCTCTTTGTGGAGAGGATTTTAACTGTCCAAGCTTTTAAACAGACACACTGGATTGTACACAGAAGAGCTGGAAACAAAAATTTCAGAGACAATGAAAGATTTAGACCTGACATACCTCTGATGGGATAGCAGAGATTACCTTTTTTTGTTTCACAACATTTATAGAACAGTTTGAGACTTTTTTTTTTTCCTTATAACTTGATACCTAAGAGCAAAAAATTGAAAAGTTGCAGTAATGGAAATATATAGGACGCATGTAAAAAAACAGAAGTAATTCCTCCATTAAAGTGAAATACTTTCTGGTCAGAATATTTTCAAATAAAGGACATTTTGCAAATGACATATGAAAGACATCAAAAGATTAGGTGTTCACACTCTACATTACATTATATTACAGTAACAGATGTAATTTAACAGATAAATCCCACCCTCAGTCTGAGTGGCAGTAGAGGCAAAATCTGTGACTTTTGGAAAAAAGAAGAATCAAATCAGGAACTTTTAAAGAAAGATTATGGAGAAAGACAAGATGAAATGATCTCATTTGCAGAGTGGTCCTCAGTTGCTAATTGGGGATTGAGCAGGGTCTCTCTCTCCTGGAGAGGAAAGAGTATGAGTCTTTCAGAGCAGTGAATGCAGAACACTGCTTGAAAAAATCAGTGAGTTAGAGAATGGGACAAAGCCTTTACCAGACACATATGCAAAAAAGAGTTATAAAACAGGACAAGACCTGACACTGAAATTTTACCCTGAACTTCATAAAGATTATAATAGTAACAGAATGAAAATTTAATATGTTAAAATGTGATTTGAATGGATGGCTCTTCTCACCATTTTACAGCAGGAGTTTTCGTAATGCATTAATTATCTCTGAATCCAGTATGTGACTTGGAGAAGATGCTTTAAGATGTAAGTGCACTTCCTTTACCTTAGCTTTTTATATGCTTTTTATAATCCTTTACATGCATTCTGAGGTCTTCAATCTTGTGGAATTACTTACCTGCTCTAGTAATTAAAGCACGGATTATATGCCCTCACTAGGCATTTATATGACCTATAATTTATGGACATATATAACAGAGTAAGACAAGACTTTATAGTCTCCAAGTCCTAATGTCAGGCTGCCAGTGGTTCAGACTCTTTCCAGGTTCCATTGACTCAAGAGAACTTTCTTTAAGCAGTTGGTCTGACAGAATGTTACTTAAAATGTAAATGCAGAAGTCTGAATTTCCATCTACAATGTCTCATTTTCCCAGGTTAATATTTCAGTTTTGCCAGCAAGTGGTTTATATCATTTGCACTTTTTAGTCTTCTTCTTTCATTTCCTTCAAGCTACCTGAAAGATTTGACATAATTTTATTCATTATTAAAAAATAAATAAAATACTCTCAGAAAGCCTTTCCCCTGGAGCACTGTGTGGCTCTGGCAGCACTGAAGGTGAATTCTTCTGTTCGTTATAGAACTTTTACTGGCCAGAAATGCAGCACTACCAAGTCGACCTGCTGGGATATGGCAATAGCCACAATTCTGAGGATAAATATTTAATTCTGAATAAGAAATACATCTTATATAGACAAAAGAACAACTCCATCTATTTTGCCCAATGTAATAAATACTGCTGATTCTGACAAAATATGAAGACCACTGCTTCTGTTGCGGACATTGTGTTATGAAACTTTCTTATTTGGAGTATTTGGAGTCTACCATTTTCTAACACCTGAACAGCATGGCACAGCTAGTAGAGATCAAAAAATATAATTTTCCTCAAAATGTACTTTTATACACCAAAAAATGCAATTTAATAACGTCATCTTTTCTATAACAGGAAGTAGGCATTACTGTTTGTTTGTAATTCTTGTAATTTTGCATAAGAAAAAGTGATTTAATATTTTTCTTCTGCAAAAATTTTTAGTCTGGCTTGCGTCTTTCAACGTTTGTTTATGAGAAACTAGGTCTTTGTAGCTGTATCACGCCACGTTTTTAACACTGATGTGTCTATATATGGCATGCTTTTTATGCTGGCAAAATGTAAAAAACTTAAACTGTGACAACACCACAAATTTCTCCTTGCAATGAAATTATACTTAGATTTGTTTTTTCATCTTATAGACAAGGAATAAGGTCAGTAACTTATACTTGCCTGGGAAAGGGAAAAATGTAAAGAACAGTCTTAATTTTAGAAACTACACATTAATTTTTATCACACCTCCCCTACAAGGAAGTTCAAATGCTACTACATTGTGTTATAGTCACTTTGCCAGAAGAAGTCAAAGTTGCCCCTGGAGGGAAAGAGAACCAATATTTTGTGGAATTTGTATGAAGACTCTTAGATAAAAGGCAGCAGTTACTGGAAGCACTTTTTTCTTTTTTGATGGTAACACATATAAAGAATCTTGAAAAAAAGAGCAAGAGTCACCAGTAAATTCTGAAAGACTACAGCTGTCTACAATTTTGTTCATTGGGAAGAATGAAGAAAAAGGAGTGCAGTTATATGAGAGACAAACCTTTGTATGTCAGATGTTTGCGCTCCATCTGAAGGAAATATCTTCCATAAAAATACAGAAAGATCAGAAAGTAAAGAGTTCATAGAGGAGAAACTCCGAAGCCTCAGCAGAAGCCACATAAACATCAATCACTCTGCCTCATTTTAAAGGCTATCAATTAGGGGCAAAAAGGAAATGTCAAAGACTCTTCTTGCTGTAGCCTTTTTACAGATGCATCCCATGACACTCTCCTGTCTTCTGCAAAGGCCATGACTTCAAAGATATTGTAGGCCATATAGTTACCAGTACTCATATGGGAAACAGACAATTAGCTAAGAAAACTGCTCTCATCATTGAATTTGGGAAGGTAAATGTTTTTAAGTGTGTTTTTGCAATGACAGATAAATAACATCTGCCTGAACTAAAAATGCTCCATCTCCCATCAGATGTGCATGGAAGGATGTGAAGGGGTTCCCTTTTAAGAAGTGGTGGGGGAAAAACGAATGAATGAATAACAGAAAAGATCATTTGGGGATACAATTTAAACCTGCTGTGAAAAAAAGTCAGAAATTCTATTTATATCTCCCGATCTCCCAGAATGGGAGAAAAGAAATGTTGTAGCCTCCCTCTAGCACCTTGACAGTAAAAAAAATTACCTAACAAATTAATAGTTCATAAATGCTTCTGCTCATAAAATAGCAACATTTGTACTGATCTGTACCTTACAAAGTTCACCAGACTCAGGAAGCAAAGAGAACTGAAGAGAAGAATGTTGGCTTCTTATGTTGCTACTTTGCAAGTAAAAGCAGTCATGATAATAGATCATCCCTATTTGGTTACAACACAGGTGGAGGGTCAGGGCATGTGAACTAAGCTCTAACAAATATACTGAGTACTGATGTATAAATCCTTCAGTTTCTACTGTATGGTTTTTCAGCATCTGTATAATGAAAAAAACTCTAAAAGTGTGAGCTAGATAAATCAATGCCCATCATCCCTCTGCTGAGAGTCACAAATAAAAGGCAGAACAGAATTTCACAGATGTTAACAATATATGCCTATTGACACAGAATAAATGATACACGGAAAAATAATTTAGAAGTAGAATCAAAGAATTACAGAATGGTTGAGGCTGGAAGAGACCCCTGGAGGTCATAGGGTTCAAACACCCTGCTTAGGCAGGGCCACCTACCACCACTTGTTCAGGATGATTTCCAAAGAGTTTTGGAATATCTTCAGAGAGGGAGGTTCCCCAACTTCTCCGTGAAACCTGTGCCAGTACTCAGTCACCCTCACAGTAAAATAGTGCTTTATGATCATAGAATCATAGAATGACCTGGGTTGGAATAGACCTTAAAGAACACCCCCTGCCACGGGCAGGAATACCTTCCACTAGACCGGCTTCCTCAAAGCCCCATGCAACATGGCCTTGAACACTTCCAAAAAGGGGGCATGCAAGACTTCTCTGGGCAACAGAGAAAGTGTTCAGAGAGACCCTCCCATTTCTCAGTTTGTGCCTCTTATCCTCTCACTGGACACCACTGAAAAGAGTTTGGCCGTGCCTTCTTTATAACCTCTCTTCAGACATTTGTACACATTGATGAGATTCCTCTTGAGCCTTTTCTTCTCTTAGATGAGCAGTTCCAGCCTTTCCTCATAGGAAAGATGCTCCAGTCCCTTATTCATCTTCATGACTTTTCTGGATTCTTTCCAGTATCATTATCATAGACTGTTTTTCTGAACTTGTGGTTTATTGTTTCCTTGCATTTGCTTATTGAATTTCTGCAGGTTACACTAGAGTTTTCACAACTTTATGTGGATTCTGTAAATTGTTCTGAAATATTGCTGGAAGTAACAAGGCTCCCATGGGCATCCATCCATTCTGTTTGCAAGATGCATGGCACTTTATATTATTTTATCTGTTCATTTTACTCTGCACTGCCCTAGGCTCCGAAAATATAACTAAGCCCTGCTCTGTCAAGCAACAAGAACATTCACACTGGGCAGCCAGAAGGAGGAACATCTGAAGGACATGTTCCTACATCATAATTTTATCTAGAGAATGAAGAACTATATCAGCTCTATATTGAATTGGTCAGCAAACTAGCCTCTGGTGCTTAAAATGGATCAAACAGCCTTTGTACCAGTATTACAAGGCTAAAATGATTTTTTCCTGACATCATTTGTAGCCATCACCAGTTGTAATCTGTTTTACATAATCAGAGGGATGAATTTTTATTCAGAAAGCATTTTAAATCTCTCCAAATCCCAGTCACGAAAACTGCCAAAATAGACAAAGAAATAATTTTTTAAAAGTTGCCCTTGCTATAAAGAATTATATACTTGCCTTTGATCCAATTCAGTGATGATAAAAAATCACATTGAAATGGTCTGAAGTCTGCAACAAGTAGGAGGAAGCATCAAGTGACTGTTGGCTGTCTGTGGGAGATGTGATAACATGAGGTGATAAAACCTCTGACTCAATGAGCTCTGCAGAACACGCATAAACCACAGAAAAGTGGATTATGGGAACAGAAAGCAGTGAAAAATAATATCAAAAGGAAGACCTGATTTAACAAAATTGAAGAATACCAGAATAGCAAAAGAAACACCATGAGAAATCAGACACTCCTGTGCCATCACTCAAAATCTCATCAAACCTCATTCAACCACAGCTTTGCTTCTCTGTAGCAGATGTAGCACCAATCTGACATGTACATATTCTGCAGTTCTTGACAATAAAATCACATGTTCATTTATAGTTTGACGCACCACGGTAAAACAGAATTTTTATTCGCACTCTTTGTAGGGGCTCTCTTGTCCACCTTCTGTAACAACCAATTATTACAGACTACCCACTACAAGCTAAACTAGAGTTCCATAATTTATTTTTACAAAAATACAGTGCCCATTGCAAATGTTTTTAATTTTATGATTGCCATGGTTTATGTGCACTTTTCCATCTGTAAAGTAATCACGTAGAACATGTGATGCATCCAGTGAAAATGAAGGAAAAAAGGTGGAGCACCACAGGCAACAAATATTATTACAGCAAGGTTTATTTTAAGGAGTGAAAGCTGTTTACCCCTCTCCCTATTTAACTTTTTCAGCTGGTGTTTCCATTTACATTCAAAGAGCACAAAAACACAAAAGCATGAAAATTTGCACAAATCATTACAATCAGCTCTTCTGAATACACAATTTTTGTATTCTCATGATACTTGATGTTGAAACAGCTGCTGTTTTTGCAGGCAGTCCCAGTTGCTGTCATATATCTTGCATGGAATTATATAGATATGTTTGGGCAAGAAGGTTTTATGAAAGTATAAAAAGATCAAATCAATTTAATGCTTACATTACGAGTTTTCAAAGGATCAGGACTCACAAGGACAGAAGTACTCCCTTAAAAATGATGACTGTCAAAAGAATATACAAATCAAGAAAATTTATAGCCTCGACAGACCAGAGCATAAACCAGGAACAATAATCATAAAACGCACAGCATTTCTGTCCTGCTAAGCATTCTACTTATTTCATAACTAAATCTACAAAGTATAAAAAATGAATACATATGATTCTATATTAATCATCATCAAGAAAGGAACACAAACATTTGCAGTCAGTTACTACCTCACATCCTCTTGCATAGCTAAGATGCATGCACATATGCCATGTTTAATCACACTTTCTCTTCCTTGAGCTGATATAGATTCCTTAGAAAACCTGACCACATCCTAGGAAAAACTTGCTTCTAATTCCGAATGTGCTTACAGGTAAGCCAGATTCATGTGAATGCAACAATTTGACCCTCAGTGATTTCAAAGACATTTTTACATTATCTTCATACTTCAGAATGCACACGAGAGGCAATGGTAATTATATTTTCTTTCCTAAGGTCCGACTCGTCAAAGCAAAGCTGCACAATCCATGACAAAAAGAGTGACTTAGGATATTATTTATAATTCTTTACCCCAAGATTTCTATGAATAATACAGTTTTATCATGAAAAATTAAGTGTATGTACTGTAGTGATTATGTTTCAACAGCTGTTATAGCCTCTGTCCTGTCTACACAGTCTAGTTGATATTTCTCAGGTTCTGAGATCGCTAGTTTTCCAGTTTCAGAAGGCAACAAAACCCAGACAAATTTCAACCACCCCCAGCACAAATGGCCCTCAATCAGGAGAGGCTTAATCTAAAAAAATCATGCCCCAGTTAGCTAGAATCAAGAGACAGTGGTCAAGTACTTGCAGTTCCAGGAGAATCCCCTCTGTCATAGCTTCTAAAGTATCGTCATTACTTAGAGCCTTGAAAGATGGAAAACTTAAGTAGCAGTAAGCATAATATAGTTTCTAAAAAGACATAATGTGTTACAAAAATAAGAAATCAGAGGCAGCCCTTAAAATACAGCTCCTGTGTTCTCACGATACAGAAGCAGCACTGTGGATGAAGATTGTAATACACACATGGTAATTAAACATGGGCAAACGGAGGTGATGTATATATTAACATGGGCCAGAAATGATCATATACAACAGTGCTGAGGACACAGGCAGTTAGTCTTTTCCTATTTGGATATTCCAATTCATTATTTTTTCTGAGGGACAGAACTGTCACAGTAAAATTATTAAAGAAAACTGTGGGCAATTCTTTTCCTCAGCAGATTACTTTCACAGACCAAAATTTGGCATTAATAAAAGGTATTTCAGACATGATCAATATATATATCCAACAAATATTTGTCAGTTGTTGCATTTCAATATAAGTATCTCTTTAAAGAGACATGAAAAACAGAATATAAGCATCAGAATAATGAAATATTATTCCAAGTGATGTTTCATGGCATTCCATCAATCAATTTAACCCTCCCAAAAAAAACAGATTTTTTTTTTTTTGTGATCCAGGTTATAAATTTAAATGCTTGAAATTCAATCATTTTGAGCCCTGCTGTTGAAACATGGAAAAAAATTTATTTTACTTCAGACCACTCACTGAGTCATTTGACAACGGTACTTGTTACTGTCACTTCAGGACATATGGCATTTGTAATTGGCTCACCAGGTTGGGCTTAAAATAAGTAGCTATTATTTGCCTCAGATATATTTCTGATATCTTCTTTCCCTATCAAACTTTTCTTCTCATTATCTGTATACAGTTAGAATTCCCTATTGTAAGTGTAAGACAAGATTAAAAAAAAACCCAAAATGACAACTGTTAGTTGACGGACATCCTATGATTCTCGGTCATCCATATGGCCATAATCTCTTTCAAGTTTCAAGTTCAATCAAAAAAAGCTCTCTGTAACTATAATTTTCACGCATCTGTAAATGCCCTTTAATTTGCAGCAGAAATCCTGGCTTTCTCCCTGCCATTTTGTTTTGTCTCCCCACCTTTTTTTATTCCTCCTGGGTGAAGTTACTGGGGAACAACAAATTTCACAGGACCTGCTGGACATTTTGTGGGAAACACAGAAAACAGTTTGGTCCAGCACAGGGGGAGCACAAGGATCTAGTGTGAAGCCAGTACTGAGTCCAGTATTTAGCCTAGAGTGTTACAAGTGAGAGACAAGACATCTCTTTCTTTGTTTAATGCTTTTATTCTGAGTGTACGACCTCATGCATAACTCAGAGATAAAGAAACCAATAGAAAACGATTCCATCATCAGATCTTCTGCACAACACCTGCTGAAATAGACATAAGTCTGAATATTTCATGTAGAAAAAAATCACTTAGCAATCCATTATTTCACTCTGCCAATGAGCTACCTGCAGCCCTCATTTTACCTCCCTGAAAAAATAACAGCATAACTCTCACACTTTGATGAGAAACGCCACACAGCCTGGCCATAAAAAAAAAGCCAGATTGCAAACAAATTATAAAGAAAAAGAAAGTCATGTAACTATTTTATGAAATCATGCAACATGATTTTCAATTAGATTTTATTCCTGAATATGTTCTCAACAGTTATAAAGTTGGTTTATCAGCTCTAGGTCTTTAGGATTTTCTAAATTCTTAGGATATATTGAGAAATAAGAAAGAAGGCACAGCATTTTAGTAGTAAATTGTTTTCTTTCCTCAGGCTGTTTTCTTGCAAAATAGAATCTATTTTACACTACTCTGTATTAAAAAGTAATTTGCTAGCACTGAGCTGGCACATCTCTTCACAATTCTGCTCTAGTAACAAAAGCTTCCATCTTTCTAATGCTCTAAACACCTTGTAATTGTCCTAAATCTGCAAAATCAATGCACTCCCTCTGAGGTTAATGTAGTATATCCATTTAGTTCTTCGATTATAAACTGAAGGAGAAGGAATCTCAATATACCTGTCAGCAATTCAAAATAGCTTGCAGGTATATACAGATGTATGGAGCTCTTAACAGAAATCAAAATATTTCTGCTTAAATTTATTGAAATTTTGTGAGTGTATGCAAAGACTACCTTTTAATTTTTACGCTATTTTCATTATATTAGATTTGCAATTTTCCAGCTGCTTATTAGAGGTTCTGATCAGCTCTCCCTATTTCCCTTTTTTGAAACTTTTTGTTTTCCCTTTGGTCTGATTCAACACTAATTATATTTTTTGTAGCAGAAAAGGACCAAATCAAACCGAAACAAAAACAAATAAATGAAAACAAACAAGCAAACAAACCACAAAACCCCCCCACTACATGAAGCCAATTGTTTTTACAGCAGAACTTATTAACAATTACACATGAGACAAATGGAAAGAGCCTTAAACTAACAGTCAAAAGATTCTGGTGCTAAGAATAACAAAAACATTATTCTCTTTGTTACACACAAACAAAAACTAATTTCGTGGTAATTTTCTTGCAACCTTGTCATATGCAAATTGTTCACAACATTATCAATTATCTTTAAATTATTTAGGTTATTTTCTCTGTGCTCTTCTCATTGGAAGGTCATTCCTTTAACCTGACCAACTTAATCTATTTTTTTCCACTTACTAATTTAAGCATATTCAGGTCCATTTCATTAAATGTCTATATCTCAAACTCCTTCTTTTACTGAACTAAATTTCCTCTTTTCCATGCATTTACCTCTGCAGGTAACAGTCCAAAATCCCTCACACTTATTTTGTGCTACATTAAACAAGCTGCTAGTTTTCTGGAAAAACTTGTTCACTTGCTTTACTTTCTGTAACTGACTCACTCTCGTGATTCAATATATAAAGAAATATGTGGAAAATAGAACATCAGCTATGGTAGAAGTTATTGCCTGTATAATCTATCCATCATTGGTTCTTTTGTAGCCAAATCTCTGCACAGCCCCCAGAGAAAGCAACAGTCATGACCCCTGTATTTGAATCATAGGTTCTTAATTTCAGTCAGGTTGACCTACTGTTCAGGTTATTCTTCAGTGATGACTTGCTCTGTTAAAAGCTTGCCCAGGATTTTAGTATTTTGTCTCTTTGTGCTTTACAGGCTTTCCTCTTTCAAAAGATACATACAAGCAACTTGTCAGTTTGTGTACATCCTATGTGCTTCTGCATGTGCCTCCTCCACAAATTGTCTGAAACTGTGGCAGTTCATAAGGGCAGCATACAGATCTCCAGAACCCATTCTGCAGGAGACTTCATATCAGTATTTCATCAACTAGTGCTAATGGCAAAGGACAGGCTAAAGACTCCTTTACTGCTCTTGTGTCAGTGCTTAGAAACAACATGAAAGCCTATTTTTTTTTCATTCAGCAAGAGACATACAATGCCAAGTTTACACACTTGCATGCTAGCCAAAATAGCAGCCAATACAAAATTAGTAAATTCTTCTGTCAGCATTCAAGGTTATGAATGAATGGGAGTGAAATAAAGGTGTGTGGCATGATATTCCTCGTGCTCCTTCCTCAACCAGGAACAAAACTGCAAGCTTCGTATTTGACTCTCAACAGCTGACAGTGCTCTGGGATGCACCAATAAAAATACAGAAAATATTAATAATTAAAGGTTGGTGCCATGGGTACTGTGAGCTAACACAGTTGTCACAATTTATTTGATCAGCAGCATACAAGAAGAACAGTATCATCAGCATCGTATCTGGCCACCTCTGACATTCCCCCCAGCCATGAAGATCCAGATATCCCCTTAGAGGGTAGGGCTCTTTCAGCATGATAGTAAAAGACTGTGTTCCTTATGTCCTGGTCTCCAGCCTATTTCATGATCAGGTTATCAGCATAGTCAAAGGAGGCATAAGAAACTAATTTTGTGACTTATAGCCAAATCTGCAACTGTTACTCTTTTGCATTTTCCTTTCGATTTCCATTCGATTCCTATCGAATCTTCATGTAATGTATTGAAGTAATACCCATAAATATAACAAAGTAATTAAATGTCCTGTTTACAATCTGATAAAGTACATACACTTCTCTCTCCTATCCAAAAATCCCAACATTAAATTAACACACTCTACTTTCAGTATGAGTTGCAACTTCTTACCAGAAAATTGTGTATGTGAAATATAACAAAATCAGTAAAATGACAAAATTCTATTCATGTTGCACTGCTTTGAAGGTGACGAAGTAAGTTTTATATTGATTTTATCAACAAACGAAGATGACACCTAAAGGATGTCTATATTAAAATTCTAATCTTGGAAATCTAATTTTTATATATGTATACAAAACTAGAAAAATATTTAAATATGTTAAAAACATTATCCTAAATGTGAAAACTTTATCTTAATTTAGGTTTCATTTTTCTTACAGATTAATAGACTACATGAACCGCAATGAAATCTGACAAAATTATTTCCTTGGGATGCATTATGACAGCTTAGATAAAAAAAAATTGAAATAATATGGAAAATGTAGTTTGTCATAGCAAGAGCAATACAAAATATAGAACTGTAGACTGCTATGTTCAGAAAAATTCTAAGGAAATTAAGCTTTCTTCTAAAAAGGTTAAGGGACCATACCTCCTTCTTCAGAGAAAAGAGTTTGTAGAATCTCAGTGCTCTAGAGAACAAGGTGGCTTTTTATGATGTCTTCTTTTTTCTGAAATACTTTGTGCTATCTGGTTCTAAACGTTTGAATGAGAAGAATATTCTTAGCATTAAATATCTCAGTGGCTTATCCTTGTATTTCAAATAACTGACAGGTTTGTAAACTGGGCTTATTAAAAGGATACTAAAGCATGACTGCGGATTATTGTTCAGATTTGAATAGAGAAGAGTTTTTGAATGTACAGCTACTTTTTTGTTCTCTATTTTTTAATTAGGAAGTGAATATAGATTTTGTAAACAAACATTTTATCTCTCTTCTCATGCCTTCTCCACTCAGAACTCCCTCCCCTCCCCAAAACAACCTGCTTACAAAAAACCCACTTTTCCTCTCAAAGAAGAAGAAATGTTTATTCTTACATGCTTAGCAGCGTTTAAACCCATTTTTTATTACATTTTACATCCACATACAAAATTCTAGTATACTGACATATTGGTATTATTCCTACATGAGTAGTGAGCTATTTTATGAATGAATGTGGAATTAAATTGCCCTATCTGTAGTGACATAAGCCACACGTATTCAGAATGCTTATAGTAATTGAAAAATACATTAGGCATCTGAAGTTTTTCTAACCTCAGAAATATAGAACTATGTGGTAGCACAGATTCTTTCCCATGGGAATTTTTCTCTTCTTCTCCCTGTGTTCTATAAATAAAGATAAGGTTTGGATGTTATTGAAACTGTCTCTGGAAAGATGGACAGTTCTACCTGGCCTATGGGCCTAGGGGGAGGTTTTGAATTGACCCAATCCGGAGAAACTTTTAAAAGTCTATATAAGTTTTAGAATTAAATAATAAAATCAGAATTCCGCCTCACCCGATCCAGTCTGGTTCTTGCTCTCGGCTAGCGCTCAACAGCGACAGAACTACTTTTTATAGGACTGTGAAAATGAAGAATACTTTCTTTACAGGGTATTTTGGTTCTTTTAAAGCTGAATGACCTTAACATGTAAGTAGAAGTAATGTAAACCACTTGAAACAGAAATTCAACTTGGATTGAAACATAAAAGAAATAAAGGAATATCTCAGAGAAATGATGGAGAGGAGGGGAACTGTTAAAAATTATATTCTCAAAAAGTTGTCCAGAGAAAGAAAAAGGCAAAAGAACCATGAAGCCAAAGACTCGCAATTCTATTGAAATATGAGCATATGCTCTACTAATAGAATGCAGTAATGACTAATTCATAAAAGGGTGGTGTCAATGCAAGAATAAGAGCAGCAACTTGGAAACTAAAGAAACTTAAAAAAAAAAAAAGCTTCACATCTCTGGATCATGAATAAAAGAGAAATCATTATATATGGCCTAGTACCCGAGGTAACTATATGTTTAATACCTAATAAACTTCCCCTGAGGCCAGAGAACTCATGTAATAAGAAAGAAATGGGTCAAGACAACATTTCAGGTCAGGAGCATTTTGTTCTCACAAAATATTTTGATTTCTGCTCAAAATTTTAGGCTATCAGAGGCTGTGCTTTTATTCCCTTTTGACTTCCTTCAGAAACCACTAAGAATATTCATTAAATAATTTTCCATCGCTCTTTGAAAGAGAAGTCAGAGCTCTGTCTCTGAAGAGGTGGTAGACGAGAAGAAAATCTTCATTTGCCAAGAATACGATGCCAGCATTTAAATGAAGATGTAAAATTGAATAGGGTTAGGAAAATTTGGCTGGAACTGGAAGGAGCTTCTGCATAAATTAAATTCGTGAAGTAGAAGGACTGTTGTGGATGCAAGAAAGGTGAAGAGTTTTGAGGTAGGTTGCATCTTTTCTGGGAGAGCAGGAGCTGCCTGGCTAGAGCTGGAGAAAGAGAAACTGACCTGAAAAGGTGAAGGCAAAAAGATAGATTGTAGTAAAAAGGAAATTCTCCATCAGGTTTTTTGGAAAGATAAGGTCTTGGAAAGTCTTTGGCAGAGAGATATTCAGGGGAGGTAAAACTTCAGGTTAGTAAACAGGGGATGAGTCTGGGGCAGAAGAAAGAGACTCTGGGGCAGAAGAAAGAGACCTTAGGGCTCTGAGTCACTTGTTTCAAAACACTCTGTACCTGAATGTTGCTATTGAGCTTGATTGGGAGCTTTGAGTAAACCCACAAAAACTGCCGTATTTTTTATATCCATTCCATATCTCCTTGTAGGAGACTTCTGTAAAGCCTGTGGTGGTTTTCTTTTTATTTTCTCTGTACATGAAAACTTCATTTTTGCCCAATAGGTTTAATCATAATTACGGCAGAATCCAGGTAGATTTCTGAAAATCACAACGCATTTCTTTTTCATTGCTAAATGCTAAATTTCCCACTATTAGCTCTGGCCATGTTAGTTGTGTCCTATACTTTTTAAATAACTCATTGTACCTACAAATCAAATTTAAATTATACTTTAGCAGCAGTTAAAGGGTACTTGAATGACGCATAAATAAATTGCTCTGAAAGAATGAACAGTGATTGGGGAATCGGTATGTGTCAAAGTAATGATTCACAGGATAATCTTTCTCTAAATATTTCATTTAAACTCAAGAAAGTTTGCAAAATGGTCAGTTGCACCTCTCTGTCTCTTGGTTTCATCCTAAAAATTATATTATTGAGTCCCTTTACTAAACAAATTTTTTCACACAATATGTAAATACCAGGTTCCCTGCATCTCTTTAGGCATATTTCTTGTTTTTCTGGGATTGATTGGGCTTTTTGGTTTTAGTTTGTTTCTTAGTGTAAATAGAATAAAATAAGTCATACATATTTCACTGGCAAAGACAAGGGTTTTTATAAAAGAAACAACACAAACTTAATTGTTCTAACTCAGAGGTATGAAAAAAAGAGCTCAGAAGCTTGAATGAATTTATAGTTGATCTTGGTGGAACATGAAGACAGCTGCAACTGACTGCATTATTGATGAGAAACAAAGCACTTACACAGAACATTGAGTTAAAGAGAATAGAACATTGCTTTTCAACTTCGTGTACAGTCAGATGTTAAAGCTTCATTACCTTGGTAGATCTTGGGGAGTTATTTGTACAGGGATTTCTCATGCATACGAGGCTTTCCCACTTGCTAACAACACTAGGTTTTGTTCAGCGTGCCTTAAGAACAAGACCTTTCTAGAAATTTTCCCTTTCTTCCCGTTGCCTACCACTCCAAGACAGATTTGGAATTATAATTAAACCATTAGGATTGACTGGCAATTAAAAAAAAATGGTGCAGATTAATGCAGTCAATACTCTATTATTATTAAAGTACCCAAAGCAATAAAAGTTAGGTCAAGCTACAGGGAATGTTCCTAGCCACACAATTAGATAACAAATGTAGGGTGGAGTTCAACCAGCTTTTCCACTACATTAAATGGTTAATGCTGCAACTGAATTAGGGCATTTTGAGGTAAAATATTGGTAGATCTGGCAACAAATTGGAAATATGCCATATTTCCAAATATGACACACCAGTGGACAATAGCAACCTTAAAAAGCAAAAAGAAAGGTTTTTAAAAGTTTAGGTTTAATTTGTACAGGTCCTAAGTGCTATTACTCTTGCTGGCATAACTCAGGCCTACTACTATAAAATGCTTATAACAATGCAAAAGAGAATCATTGCAATAAAGTGGGTATGCAGAGAAGGAAGACTTCAAACAATTCAATTCTTGATTATTCCATTTGATGTCTTTTATGTTTGCCTAAGTCAGTGGGCAGAGAGAAGCCTGATCTGGGGTCTATGCCATTCTGTAAGAACTAAGCAGCCCATTCTTTAGTAACACTTTCCAAACATGACCTGTGTTTAGGTCAGACCCTATTTCAGTTCAAGCTGTTAGAATGCAATTTCCTGTACAAACTGCCTCATCCCTCACTTTGAACTCAAAGATTCCTAAAATATGTAACTAAGTGGATTTTTAAAATGTGTATAAAATATAATAAGTATATGGTTTTAACTTGTAATTTTCTACCATGCAAGATACAACTAGGGGAAAAGTTACAATGGGTTTTTTTTTCATAATCATACACAAAAGGAATATATACTGCTGCAAATACAAAAGATACTAAGCCCTTCTTTTGCTCTTCAGAAGCTTTTTCTTCCGATTTTCCCAAAAGATGAATTCAATATTGTCTCTGTTATACAAGCTGCAATCTTATTTTGTTGTGCACCCGAAGAAAGAAAACAACATAGGTGCAAAGAAATATGAATCAGTGACCTAAAAAAGATTTTTAATCTTCCACTGGAATTTAGGTGGAGGGCCAGAATCTACTCCATGCACTTCTAAATTTTTTTTCCCTTTGCAGATTTCAAGATAAAAACAAGAATTAAGCAGCAAATATAACTCAAAAACCTCTCTCCCTAGACTCCCTTCTTGTCTACATTGCTGTAAAACAGGAGAGATCATAAGCTTAGATTATTTTCCTTTGCAGGTGAGCTTTTTTCACAGCAGGACTAGATTTTTGGTTTGATTTTGTTGAGGATTTGGGATTTTCTTTTTGTTTTGTTTTTTTGTTTGTTTGTTTTGGGGTTTTTTGGCATGTTGTGGATTTTTTTCATCTGCTACTGAACTAGAACTTGTGCTTTAAACAAATCTAACAAACTTGACTTATGTTTCACATGAAATCAATACACTAAGTTCAAAGATGTCTTTCTACTCCGTGCACTTTGGCATTATATCATTAAATTCCAGGATTTTGTAACAGGAAATAACTGAATGTTTAAGAAAATAAAGACTTTTTAGATACAAGGAATGAGTTTCTCTGTTTGGGTCAAGCTTTACTATATTGCAGATGATGTAGGCACTTGATACAAGTATAAATCTAGACACCATACAGCTACATCTGCATGGGCAAATGTCGGCCAGAAGAGTACCTGTAGTTGTGCTGGGAATGTGATAGCATTAAACATGTTCCAAATTTCTATAACAAAGGCTAGCACTGGATCAGTGAAAATCTGATGAACTGAACAATCAATAAAAGATGGAATGTAGTTTCCAGTCAAGTTTCATGCGAGGGAAATCCAGTTTGAGCACTCCCATGCCACACCCCCACAAACCATAGCACAAGAAGCTTTGATAAATCGCATCAAGGGTTTTACCTCAGACATGTATTTCTGATGCAATGGAGGCACGCCTACAGGGCTGCCATAAGGGACCTGTTCCACTCTTCCTTGAGGCAAAAATCTAGTATGCTGACCAAAATTGAAACTGTGGGCTTAGGATTTGCTTCTCCTGTGCCCAAGAAATCTCACAATGGACATGCGTCCCTAAAAATGTCCTTTCAGCTTCAAAGAATCATCCTTCCTAGGACCTTCATGAGTCACAGGCTGCATCCATTTAACTAACATTTTTTCATTAATTTGCAGGATGAATTTTCTATTCTGCATAAATGTAAATTAATACACCAAAGCATCTGGGAAAATATATCTCTTTTTAGAATATATTAGTAATTTATATCAGATTGCAGTGATTTCAAAACCATTAAAAACCTAGGCCTAGCAACACATACTAGCAAATACTATAGAATGAAAATTAGAATATCGCAGAATGGAAATTAGCATCTACAGAAACAAAGTTTTCTCTCAATCTTCATGGGAGTTGTTTGGGATTTTTTTTTTGTTGTTATGTGACCTACTGTTTGGTTGTTCCCATTTACAAGTCTCAGTGTGACAAAATAGTGCCTTTCAAATTTGTGCTGCTATACTGCTGTGTAGCATCTCTCTCAGAAAAAAAAAAATAGATATTCTAGATGCATTCCAAATTAAGCAATCCACTACCTACATGTTAATAATTATTGCATAATTCTAGATGAGTTACTTCAACGTTTTGATCCTTGCACTTAAATTATTTAGCACTTCCACCACAAGACAATGGTCAGAACACACACAGGAACACAAATTCACACAGGTTCCAAAGATGCTCTGATTCACATAGTGTTTCATTCCCCATTAGTTACAAGTACTAATATTGGCTTGCTTCAGACTTGAGGGAATGGTATGTTTAATTTGGATCTTTGAAAGGTTCTGCCATACAATTAGATCCCATAATTAGGGATGATTTTCAAGGGCACTGCAATGCCATCCTGACCAGGAATGTTTCTGTGAACCAGAACCCCAACATACCTATAATTCTCTTACTCTGTGCTTGGTTTCAACAGCAAGATGGAAACATAAGCCTGAACAAAATAATATAAGTAGTGCTAACAAAAGAAGGCTTTACATAGTCACAGCAAAATATCCCTGCAAACAACATTTATGACCACTTATATGCATATATATATGTGATATATTAGCAACGCTAAGACAAAAGTTTTTATAATTCTTGATGTATGGTATTCCAGTAGCTGAACAGTGAACATGCTATTACACAAATATGTACAACATAAAGGGAGACTTCAAGGCACACTTACATTTCCTGCAGATATGATTATAATACTATTTTATTCTACTTATACATAATCAGGCTCTCTTGTATGCAACGATGCAAATTCACTCACTGTGAGAGTCCTATTGAGGTAATATCTTGTGTGTTTTCCTGCTCGGATTACCTGTAACATGTCTACTAGGATTAAAATTATGCTGCTACTTGCTTTGTAAACTGGATGTAGTTGATAAGTCACCCAAAATTTCTTTAAAGCTGTTGATTAATTTTTTTATTTAAGGTTTGAAGAGGTGAGTAATGAACCTCCTCCTCTCATTTGTTCCCTGTGCATGGGGCTTTGCAGCAATCACAGTCCTGGCAGTCATCCAAGTCTGCTCACGTTTATTGCTAGTAACACACCAGCTCATATCTGTCACTGTTACTTTCTTCTTTTCCCTGGTGATCACCCGTTCTCACTAACAATTCCCCAGTTCTCCATTTACCTGCTGTCAAAATGATTTAAGACTTTATGCGCAAACACTATGTTTGTTTGTTTTTAAAATGTATGAAAGACAAAATCACACAAGAGAGTCTGTATTGTAATTTCTTAAGTATCAATTTTGTCTAATTCCTAAAAGAAAAAAAGCTTTTTAAAGACTTAGAATTATCATGAACTTCAAAATATTAATTGACAACTAATTTTTTACTGAGTAATAAAAGACATTGATTTTAATAGAGCTTTTCTGAATAATATATATATTGACACATTTGTGTTTAGGTGAAATGGAATTCAAGAATTATGTCTGTGATGATACTTTCTAAACTTCCAATTTATTCTGTTCCTTCTCTTGCATGAAACAGCTGATCAAGGAACTGAGCATGCTTTCCTAGATGTTTTGTTCTGTGGTAAATCCATTTATAATAAAATATTAATATTAATCCATTTTTAATAAATAGAATTGTACCACCTATATTTTTTGACTGAATACTTCTGTCATATGTTTTTATCTTCTCTAGTATCCATGGCCAGCGCACACAAATGATAATCTAGCTTCTGTCCCTGATCCAAAAAGTGAGATATTAACAAAAGTCATGTGGCTTAAAATTAAAAAAAGGCTCGATTCATCTGTTCTTCTCTGGAAAACCACTACAGTGAAAAACCTCACAGCGCATATTCTGTGCAAAACTCTGTAAGTAAGTAGAAAACATACTCTTCTGGAAAAACTGTCAAGATCTCAAGATCTTGAAAACTAGTGGCCAGAAATATCAGATGAGCCTGAGTTTGCAGATCACCTCAATGAACTGGACTGACTAGGGGATTGAACTCTTAATAGGCACTAGACTGGTTTCTTCATGGCTACCTCTAATTAAGCCTAGGCTAGTATCAAACTTAATGCAGGGTAATTATTTCCTAGAGGGAGGTTATAAGATTCATTGTGAATGCCAAATGAAGACAGATACTTCTTTTAGAGAGGCATGCATATTTACTCCCTCCTGCCCTTAGTGTAGGCAGTCTCATACTGTGGAAAAGAAATGTTTTGAGTATGCTTTCATCTCTACTTGCTTTGCCAAAGTGGGAACATGACAGCATGTTTACTCCTAAAATTTTAAACTCAATCTATCTAACTAAACTTAAATGAATCAAAAAGACTACACAGTCTACCAGCAATGACAGAGCATGTTAGAGCCACATACAAGTGTTTAACAACATATTTAACATTTTAACATGTACCAACATATAACAACGTGTTTAACATTTTAAGTTGAGTAGCATGTTTAAGTTCTATTTATACACAGCAGAAAAGGAAGCTCTGAAAAGAAATGTCTGCAGGCACCGTGAATATTTTACACTTTCAAACCACAGTAGTTTGAATTGAAGTACGTGCTAGGAGTATGTCCCTGTAGTATACAACTAAAAATGCTAGCAATATTTGTACTAAAAATATATGTTTGCACTTGCTTTATGATGGAAACGAAGGTAAGAGCAGGCAAAAAAACTCCCCATAATTCAGTTTACAAAAGCAGTGCTCCTTTTGTATCACTCTCCTGGCAAGTCTAGTGATGAATTACCTGAGTAAAAATAAAATTTTTAATTAAACTTTTTGCAAGTATTTCTACATGGTAAGGGGATTTGCCATTATTTCTTCCCAGAGGAAATAATTTACCATAATTATTTTAGATTAGATTAGATTAGAATCATAGAATCATCAAGGTTGATCAAGGTTGGAAGAGACCTTCAAGATCATCCAGTCCAATCATCAAACCAGCACTGTCACTGTAACCTGTAAAACACTGAACCACATCACCCAGAACCAGATTCAGAAGTCTCTTAAACACTTCCAGGGAGGGTGACTCCACCACCTCCCTGAGCAACCTATTCCAATGCCTGACCACCTTAACAGTGAAGAAAATTTTTCTAATGTCTAATGTGAATATGTCCAGCCTCACCTTAAGGCCTTTCCTCTTGTCCCTCAGATTTTGGCATAGTTTTTTCCCATAACTGGAAAAGTTAAGGAATCAAAACATATTTGAGGTCAACATTATAATTTCTCTTTCTCTTCTTTAGAGTGAAATTTATAATAGGATTTCAAGGTACTCTCTCCAGGTTAAGAGCAGGTCATAATAAGTGGAGTAATTAACTAATGTATGGCAATGCTCATTCTAGTCCAAGTGTAACAGAATGAAGGTCTCACTGAGAAGAGACTTGAGAGTTTTTTTAATACTTGAAAGCTACTCCATTTTCTTGCCTTTTAACAACAACATTTTGAAATCACACAATTTGTACTTCCAATTAGAGTTTACGTAGTGAATGGCAAAAGTGTAAATCAGAAAATCTGTTCTTCAAATTACCTGGCTTCTCCCCCAAAAGGGGAGCTCTGATCACACGTTCCTTTCCAATGCTGTGCTGATCTGTTCTAAACAAGAACATTCACAGGGGGTAAGTCTGACATCAGTAGCACCTAACAGGATGATACAGTGAGGAAATGCTATTTCCAAAAATCTCAGCCTAAAGTTATTTTTTACACAAGCTGACTTGCTTAATCAGAAAAAGATTTTTATTAAAAATAAACAGTAAAAAGAGGTCATTTTGTCTTAAGATGTACACACAGAAAAAGATCTGCAGTGAAATTCTTTTCTCTCCTCATAAACAGCAATTTCTTTTACATCTCATGAAGAAATGAGAGCCAACAGTTGCACTTATTTTTCTAAAACAATAGCAGTTTTTGCATTAAAAATTAGGTACTCTTCTTATGGAACTCTCTGAGATTGATGTTAGAATCAGTGGAAAAGCTTCTAAAATATATTTAGAATATTTGTGTTGTATTAAAGCTTGCTTGCTCTCATGTCTGCCCACGATGAGTGATGGACCAACAGACAATGTTGTCCCTTTGTACCCTGATTATGATATCGATAGACAGTGAGGGTAGAGCAGGGATTTACTCTTTTGCAGGCAGACAGAAAGTGGGATTAGGATGACTTCTAGCTGCAAGATCCAATGTAAAAAAATAACCAACCCAAACAATCTGTGACAATTAACAGCTGACAGTATTTCCTCTGGACCAAAAGAGAAGGAGAGATTGGAAGGCAGGGGATGAAACCTTAATTGTAACCTGATTCTATGTTTCTTCTTTGCAAGGAGTTGACTCTTAATGTAGGACTTAAATTAAGAATTAGCATCTTCTGTTTTAAAAGCTTAAGTATGTATGTGAAGTATATCCCCAACTACTAAGTCCTGAAATATACAAATAGTATTAGTCAAAATTTAAGAGATAAGAGATTTGATCTGTCTTAAGGGTTTTTAAGAAGACCTTTTCTGTAATTGTAGATTTCATTGTCTTCCACCTACATATTCCATCACTGGAGACAGCTTGAATCACCAAAGACTTTTAAACACATTTAGTGAAATGACTGTATTAGGATCCTCTCTGTGTGCTCTTAACTTTCGAGACTGAAATTTTTTATAGAAAATATCTCTGTGCTTTTTTGGGTGGATGTTTTAATGCCAGTCACATGAGAAGGCCTTTCAGAGAAGAAGCTGTACATTAATAATAATGCCAGGTACTTAGAAAAACAGAATTTCCATCAGTGGACAGATTCTTTTTGATACGCAAAACTGTATCTACTGGTTTAAAATTGCATTTCAAGAAGTACATGCTCATTATCTACAAATATAAAGTAATGTAGTTATGAATATATGCTATCTTGATTATCTTTTTGTCTTAAATATAATGGAGGATGATGTTTATAAATAAAGAATAACCTTTTCTGAATGCTAATGGTATAGCCTGGTCAGTCTGAACAATTGGGTCAGATTAGCACAGCAAGCTATATGACTTTGAAATGTATGTTTTACCACACTTTGTCACACATTTACAAGAAAGGGAAATTCTGAAATGATGAAAACAAGTCAGCACTACTCATTTCTGCCTAATAGCATCACCACTTATACACTGTGCTTAAAAACCTGTGCATGAGTTTGCTGAAGTAGCTGAGGGTGGTAATATATGCATTCAGGAATCAAACTCCTAATTAATTTAGATCTTATTAAAGTTATTTAAAAGTGAGAAGAGCAGAATTCTTTAAACAATCTGGCCTCAAAATAGGACAGAAATTCCCTGCTGGCATTTTTGTTTATTTTAACAGAACCTGTTCTACTCAGTTGATTTCATTACTTTTTCCATAATGGGATGCTGGAATGTATTTCAAAATAACAAGATTGCACAGACATACCATTAGTCATCAAATGCATTTTCTATCTGACTTCTATGTGGAGTATAGAAGTCTTGCTTGTATAATAATCAGAATTTTAATCATCTGTCTGTAAAATTGGGTATTGCAAAAGCAAATGAGCATCAGAATGATGAATAGAAACATTGAAAGAAATGCCACATGAAGATCTGAAAAAAGAAATGTGGAAGGAGTGATTTAGTCACATCCTCTAGGACAAAAAATGTCTTTAGCTACTGTGACAAATTTTCTAAGCAGGTAACCATCAGTGTTCTCAAAAGAAAATGCTGAACAATGAACCTTTGCACAATTAAAAAATTTTCATGTATTTGACTCAAATCAGGTCTCTGAAACACAGGAAAATATTTTTTTTTCTAGCAAAAACCTGCAGACTGACTTTCTTACTAGCTACAAATTATTTTCTAAAAGGAAAACATAGGCACAAACATAGAGTCTACAAAAGCTTTAAAATCCTAGAAATTAATCTGACAATTTTCCTGGTCCCTATGAGATCAGCATCCTCTAAGATTTCACTTGAATAATTTCCTTAAAACCATTCCTTGATTTTCCATCTCTACATCATAAACAAGAGGAGCAAATAAAATTCTGTCTGTATTAAAGTCAACAGCAAAATCCGCTTTAACTTCCAAGTTGCTCTTGCATGATGAAAGAAACCTATCATCTTACAGACATGAAAGCATCTATTTTTTTTCTCAGCTTGCCTGATCTAAGAATGAAAAGCAATGCACACTTAACAGATGTCCTACCTTTCTTGTGTTGTGCCCTCATCACAGGTTTTTGCTGGCATTTTTCTCCCTCTTGTGTCTTTGGTGGTGTTTTTGTTGTCAATGTCAAAATGGAGTAAGTTATGGGAAACTTCTGTATCTGAGACCAATGTTCACACAAAAGCTATAAAGACAGTCAATTCTCTAATTTACTTTCATATTTACAGGTCATGTCTTGGAGTCTAATAGACAGCTTTAAAATTCCATGCATCTGTTGTTTTCTCAAAAAAATAATGAAAAACAAAAAACAAACTACACTTTTAAAATCCCATTAAAATTCATGTTAAACTCCCAAGCACATTAACCTTAGAGTCTGATGCTCCAGAAATATCCCATGGCCATTTTTTCTGAAGGCTTACATTTCTACATGCCCAGGCTGTAGCCCATTAATAAAAAAGAGTTTCTCTACAGCTTTTAGATAGAATTTATTAGCGTGTTCAATCTTACATCTTAAATTATCTACTAACATTTGTTATTTTGTTCACAAATGCAAGTAAAAATTTCTCCATACTAGAACATAATCTAAGTCCTTTTCTTGGTAACAAAGTAATAAAAATATTTTTAATTAGGAAAAAACATAACTATATGACACTTATTTGAATGGTATCCCAACTGTTGTTACTAACCACATTTAAGTAAAATAGACTAAACTGTGAAATTAAATTGCCTCTTGGTTTAGAAGTCGATTTCATCACTTATTTCAGCTGCTATTTCCTGCTTTTGTATTTGCAATTCAGCAGTACTAAACCATAATCCTTGCAAGTCTTACCCTGCTTATTGTGCACACACAATTATATTGCATAAGCAATAAAAAACATTGATTCCAAATCTGAGCTGATGTAGATTTGCCTAAACACAACTGACATATGATGTTGTTTCCCATTCTGCCTTAACAGAAATCCTTCTGAGGAATTCGTGACACCCACCTTCAGCCACTGACACTGCCTGGTTTGTCTTCTGAAGATCACTCTGTACTAAGATGAGCTCTGCCTGAAAAAAAGGGGTAAGACCGAGGACTAATTTTGCAACTCTGAATCTCTTTGTGACTAATTTGTTTTCTCGCGCTCTCTCTTAATTGATCATGGTTTTCTAACTAGGGCATTTAAGTTAAATGCCAAGGGCTATGTAGCACGCACAACGTCAGAATAACTTTCTCATTAAAACATCAGAGGACAAAGTCTCAAGGAGAATTTGTAATCAATATTCTATGTTGTCCTTTATAATTCCTTCCTTCAGTGGCTGTTCCTGGCACTGTATTTCTTTGCAGATCCTTTTACAAAAAGGTAACTGGAGACATGTAGACTCACATGAAACTAAATTTCACCAAAGAATGTTGTTTGTTTCTAAAACAGTTATGATTTCACACACCACAAGCTGAAAGTGAATGTAATAATAGTTTATTAGAGAAAATTCTGAAACTTTAATGGTCTTTTTAGTCATTCCATGCTCTGGTAATGCTTCAGGGAGGATTTCCCACTGGTAAAGGCTCTCTAATTTAAAATAAGTGAAGACATCAGGATGTGAGTCATTAATTGTTAATTATACTCACCTAACTTTATTGGTTTCCTGCAGAGTATCCAGTTAACAGTGATCTATAGACAGATTTTTTAGAATACCTGTAGACAAAAGAAGACTAAGGTACTTTATGTGATGGTTCCACACCATCTGCTACACTCTTTGAATAAAATGACAGTAAAATGGATTAAATCCAAAATGATGTAGCAGATGGCCTTGACATAAAATGATGGTATTCATGCCTTATTTTTGCATTGTTTTTATTTACTACTGAAGAGAACAGAAGAAGTTAAGCTCCAAATTCTATTAGAATATAGTAAAATTATTTAGAACTATAAAGTATGCCAGAAGAAAATTCTCAGAAATGTAGCTTGTAAATCCACTGTAACATCAAGGGGAGAAAACAGCATCCTAGATTAATAGAAATTGTTAAAAAAGAACTTCTGTGTGCCCCATCCCTGGAAGTGTTTAAAGCCAGGTTAGATTGAGGTCTAAAGCAATCTGGTCTAGTGAAAGAAGTCTCTGCCCATGGCAGGGGGTTGGAACCAGATGATCTGTAAAGTCCCTTCCAAAACAAACCATTCTATGAGTCTATGTTAGTGAACATCTCCATTCATCCTTCTTTCTACCCTTTCTAAGGCTGGCTTTTTAGCTATCCTCCCAGATAAGCAAACCCTTACTGGTGGAAGAATCTTCTGTTTCTTAATCCAGTGTTCTTTCCTCTATGTCTTCCTGAAATTGTCAGTGAGCTTCATTTTAAATAGACACTTTAATTAACTTTTGAACTAATTTTTGGGAACCAAGTAAATAGTAGCTAAAAATGTATCTATTTTGTCAGTCATTTTTTCTTTGCTGTGAGACATTAACTCAGTGACCTGTTCTCAAAATACTTAGTCTGAATGGCTCCAGTGTGATACTCCCTCTATTTGTGATCCAGTTTATCCCCAGCAACTGCATTAGCAGCCTTCAAATAGTCTTTTCATAAAATTAGACCTCACAAGTCATTATTATTTATAGACGAAACCTGAAAAATTACTCACAAGTGAAGAATAAATAAATAAAAAAAATAAAGAAATACTGTAAAGGACCTTGAATCAGATTGATTGTGACATAAGCAATAGTTTATTTTTTTTACGTTAGAACAGAAATTTTACCTTACTATTGCCTTTTGCAACACTATCAGCAGTAAACTTGTTTCTCTGGCTAGACAGTGAGGTGCATTCCAGGTCTCTCTGAGCATTACCTCCCATTACAAAACACTTTCATATTATTTTGTAGATGGAATGCCAATGTATTTTACACCCAATTCTGCATTGTACAATATAATTCATGGTGAAGTAAGAGCAGCCTTCTTATGAAATTCAAGTTGCAGAATCAGCTACCGAACTACTTTTCAGTCCCCAAAATAAACAGAGACAAAAATAAAGTGACAAAAAAGTTACTGGGAAGAATGTGGTAGCATTTAATTCCATGATGCAGTGACAGGTGTTAGGACACAGAAGAATAAATTCTGTAAAAAAAACATGCAATGAAAGTATTGGGAAAAATTATAAAGTCATATTACATTATGAAACAAACTTTCCCATGGAAAAACTACTAGAACCTGATCTAAGGAATCTGCTTCTATAATATTTTTTTTGGGGGAAGATACGATTCCTCTCATGTATATGGAATTGTTTCTTATTATTAGAAAAAAAGATAGATGAGGGGATCTAGAGATAATGGAATGCTTTTAGCTAAGTCACAGAGTAAAAGATAACTGAGGATAAAAGTCATAAAGCTCAGTGGGACATCAGTTTTTTAGATGTAAATGTTTATATAAATGGTTATGAAAAATCTGTGATGAGAACTGGGAAAAATTATGGGGAAATGAGCTGTCCTTTTTCATAGACATCTGAATAATTGTGTGGAACATATTCTAAGAACAAGAAAAAATAATAAAACATAAGCCATGACCTTCTTAGGAGGGTCCTTCTCTTAGGAAGTAACACAGCCTTCCTTCATTAAACAGTTGAGAGATTGTAACACTGGCACGTGACTTAATCTTCTGTGCAGGACTGCATATTCATATCACAACATGATGATAGAACCATGAAATCAGGGCAGCTAGAGCAGCCATAAACAATGAAAAGAGACAAACTGAAACAATGCATTAATGAAATATCAATCAGAAAAGAAACAAAAATACACCTCAATACTATATTGCAAAACAAAAAATTGACACAGAATTATAATATTTTTCTCATTAATGCCATAAAACTACTGCAAGTGTCAAGCTGCATATTTTTGTTTGAAACATCAAATGTCTTCCTCCAAAGGAAAAAAAACCATTTCTTTCATACTTCTGACTGACTTAAATACTTGACTGCTGCCAAAGAGCCAGACATAGGTCAAAACTAACTGCAGTACTCTTAAAAAGGTTTCTGTACTGCTTTTGAATGTATTTTATTGGAATGTTAATCACCCAAAAAAAAAGACCTAAGAAGAGAAAAAGCGTGTCCTCACTGTTATTTTAGCATGAAGAGTTCAATGACATTAATTTTATTGAAGTATATTTTCATGGATTTTTTTTTTATTATTTAGCTGGATCCTGAAAGTTGTGAAAGGCCATGGAGGCAGCAAAGGACTTTCAGTTTTCTTTACAAGTTCATAACCTCTTTCTTGAAAGTCTGATGAATCTAAGACAGATGAGACAATCATATGGAACAGTCTGATGTGAGACACAGAGAAGGGATGCAGCACAAGAACAGCACAGATCCTCAAATCCTACTTTTTATAGGAGGAGTGACACTGTAGGAGAGAAGGAATAAAGGATTTGCAGAACCATAAACTTATGGCAGATGGATGAGGGAGAAGTTGAGACTAAGACCAAAGGCAGTCAGTCACTGAGACAGAGAAGGGAAGTAAGATTTTGTGATTGTCTCCTGGAAACTGCTTTACAGAAGTCAAATGTTGCTTGAATCTCTATCTTCATAATTATAACATACAACAGATCTGACATGTAATCATCTGCAAATAATGTATAAACCCAAAAATTTTTATTTGTATCAACGGTGTTAAAATGGTACTTGTGTTCACTGAATTGTATTTCTTAAATTTTAAGAGTAATGGACTGCTTTGGAATGAATTGTGTGACTCAGGTTGATGTGTCAACTCATTTTGCTTATGTCCACTGCTTAACAGACAGATCCATTCACAGAAGACCCCACTACCTTTGAAATATCATTGTTGTGCAGTAATGACTCTCTTCTTCCTTCAGAATCCTGGGAGGACTCCTGTAGATTAATCATCCTTTATCTTAGAAGTAGAGACCTCCATGACATAGAGCTAGGTAGTGCTCTCTATTCCCCATAACTGAGGTGCCCAGAATTTTGATATTCCTTTTCACACACTTTACTAGGAGAAAATAATAAAGATAATTCTGTGAATAGAAACACACCAGAGACAAAAATTGTTGACTCTTTGCTAGTCTAGGGTACAATGCACAGCTCTTGCAACATAATCTGCCACTGCACTCAACCGCAAGAGACATCACGTCTTCTATTAGGAAGATAAGCTGGATATGGGCTCCTTCTTTAAAGAACCAACACCAGACATTGTAAGTGTAGGCAGTAGAACCTGAAGTGCCCTTTTGACCATGGACCATCACTTCTCCAGTTATCAGGAGGCAGGAAGTAGTTGGGATCCACTCTATGACCATCTATAATTTAGCCATTTCTAAATAAGAACAAAGAGATGAGAATATTTATTTCATGCAGAGCTAAACCTCCTCCCAAAATGCTGAGGTGATGTCTCTTTCTAGGCATGATCCAGAAGAAAATAAATATCAAATGAGTGAGAATCAACAAGAATTGCATAATTTTGAAGGCAAATATACACCTTGTCACATATGCCTTGATATCAGAATTAAAGCCTGCTTACAAAATCATACATAACTTTCAGTTCCTGTAATATAAACAGAATCCTTAATCAAAATTGCACCTAAGAATTTGTTCTTCTCTCCAATTGTCACTCAAAAATATAATCTTCAAAATTTTCAATTCTCTTATCAATTAATTCTGTCAAATATTGTGGGGGTTTTTAACTAAAAAATGTTGTTCAAAGATATTTAATCTACAGTTCTGATTTTGCTTGGTTTAGATTTGCTTGCTTTATTTTTTTTCACAGTAGCTAGAATGGAGCTATGTCTTGGATTTGTGCAGGAAAAACTGTTAATGGAGGGATGTTTTCATTATTGATGATCAGGGCTTGCACAGAGTCAAGGCCATTTCTGCCTCTCACCCCACCCCAATCTGTGAGCAGATTGGGGGAGCACAAAAAGCTGGGAGGGGACACAGCTGGGACAGCTGACCCCCAACTGACCAGAAAGATATCCCACACCATATGGCACCATGCTCAGCCTGTGGAGCTGGGGAAAGGAAAAAGGAAAGCCAGGGCTTTCCAAGTGATTTGCCTTCCCGAGTCACCATCAGGCGTGAAGGAGCCCAGCTTTCTTGGGGATGGCTGAACATGTGTCTGCCAACAGGAAGTGGTGAGTGCTTTCCCTGTTAAACTTTATGTCAACCCACGAGTTTCCTTGCTTTTTGTTCTTTCACTTCACTTCCCCATCCCAGCAGGCAGAAATGAGTAAGCAGCTGTGTGGCACTTAGCTGTTGGCTGGGGTAAAACCATGACTCCTGCACTAGCTTGCTATGGATGAAATCACACTAAGAGGTTCCAGAGAAGAATTATGTATTTCCTCCTGCCACTTTCCCCTACAGAACTTAATAACTTTTTTTTGCTAAAAATTGCTGATGATTCTTTCACACGTTTATACATGTTGCCTATTTATACATAGATAGTCATGATACATGGACTTATGTAGCAATGCTTGTTATTTTATTTTGCTGCTTACTTTTTTTTCTTTAGAGAACAAAAAAGTTCAAGATTATATATTTTAGAATATCTAGGTACTAATGAAACTATTAAAAGCTATGATTACAGTTTTCTTATGTTTTGATAGCATTTAGGTTTTCTAGTTGCATAGTCAAGCATAAAAGTACAAATAAAAAATGTTCCCTAAAGGGTTCACAGTCTATTCTGCCCTTGGTATTTTTTTGTTTCATTTTCGTAAATACATAAAAATTACAAAACACAATTCTTGCTGAAAAAAATATGGTATATTTTTCTGTCCTTATCAAGAATTACAATATCTGACATAACAGAGGAGGAAAGCTTGGCCTCTATGTCTGAAACACTGGAAAGACTTGTGTGTTTAATTCCCACTGCTTACAGTATATTGTTTATACTAGAAGGACTTGTATGCTTAATTCCCACTGCTTACAGTATATTGTTTCCAAGACAGAATGATCTGAGAGGCAATAACTTAAGAAATCGGTGGATCTGGATGGAGACAACCCTGAACTAGTTCTGCTAAGTGTTGACTTAAGTTCTACTGTTTCCCCTCAATGTTAAAAGTCCTCCAAAGTGGACTTTAGAGTCCAATGAGATTCTCATAAAATCTTTCTATTAGGCTTCAGATACAATCCAAGCTAGAAGAGCTGGGAGCATTTACCACACAGTTCGTTGAAAGGCATTTGTTTAATTGTAAAACAATACCACCCACACAAATAGCTAGAAAATAACAAACATCATGCTGTGTTCTATACTTTATTGTTGGCATGCTACAGAAAGATGAAGTGCATTCGTTACCTTACCATGACAGTGAACCAATCTATCTATTTTGTACTGTTACAATTTTAAGCAGGAAAGTCTGCTTTAATAACACAAAAAATAAGTCCAAGTTAAGTCAAGGACAGTTATGAAAACTATTTTATGTACTTGCTCCATGATCATGATACATTTTGACAATAACATATTACAATAATTACTCAGTAGTCACTGCTCTTTAAGATCTTTAAAGTTAAATACAAACATAAACTATTATTATAAGCATTAACACATAAAAAAGGCTCATCAACATTTAGGGAATGTTGAAAATGAAAAGTATTTGAAAGCAGTTAATGGAATGTGAAAGTATGTATTTCCATATGCCTAAAAATTAGATAACACTTCAAATCTCCAAGATAATATTCAATCCATAGTTCTGGCTTGCAATTTCTCCTTCTTCACTGCATATTTTCAGGACACAAGTATTTTAGGTGCTATTTTTTTGTATTCCAGTATTGTTACGGCTGGGTTTGTCAGCTACATAGAAAAATAGGTCATTTGTGTCAGAGTTCCTTTTAAGAGAAGTGGAAGCTTTTCATGAGAACTTCATAGTACATAGCCAGGTATGGCATGTTTTCTAAAAAAACCACTTTTTTCTGGTTTTGTGTAAAGAAAAATATAACACAAAATGAAGAAACTTCAGAGAAGTATTGAAGTGATAATGCCACACTTCATTTTCAGTAGAATTCATTTTTTAGAGCTCCTTGCCCATTTTTTCTTGGTATCTTCCTTGACAGTTATATAATTCACATTTACTGCCTGAAACCTCAGGACTTTCTCTCCTTTGCCTTTGGAACTTGCCTTTCCCAGCATTTTAGAAGAGTATTCTCCTTCTAGTTCATAGCTTTCCTATTTTTCCCTATTACTTACTTCAAGTAAGTATCTTTCTATTGCTTTTCATTAATTTTAAATACATCTCCTCCTCTTTCTGGCAGAACAAAGTTACTAGGATTCTGCAAAATGAGACCTTATGGAGGCTTCTGGGTGAGTCCACATCCCACACACTGCACTAAACAAGCCGCCAGGCAGCAGATGCAGTTTGGTAACCTTCAAACACCCAATGACAAAACCAAGCCAGCTCTGTTTGAAATTCTGCTGTGTTTTATTGCAACATCAGTGTTGACTGCATATTTGGAAATGGCTTCATAAATTTTATGGGGTTTTTTTTTCTACTTGTTTCTTCCTTTCATTTAACCTCACAAATGCATTTCTTCTTATTACAGTTGTCATACAGGCAGCTAAAGAGCAGCCCAAAGTTAATTAAAGACAGAAGACAAAAGACTGGAGACCTAAATGAGAGTTAGTTGTTTGGACATTTGTATAAAACATGATGATCATGTTAAAATAGCCATATTGTTGCTACAAATATTAATATACAGTAAATTAATTTATACTTTGGGTAGTTTGCTAACTACCAATAAACCTAAAATTCTCATAATAAAATGCCATAATGTAATCCTGCCAATCAACTAGAAGTTTTCTTGTCCTTCTCACATGCATGCCTCCTCTTGATATTAATAAGACTACGTTACATATAAACAAATAAGCATCTTTGTCAAGAAATGTTAATATTTTCTTTCTCTTGAAGGGATTATTAATTTTTATGTTCAATTATTTTTCAGTACTTGTAAACAAAAATTTCCAATAGACTTAAAAGAGTGCATAGGGGCACTCATTTTGCTATAACAAATTAGTATTTAATCCAAGAATAGGAGAGTTTGTCACAAACAGCTTGGCCAATAGCCATAAATTTTAATGATAGACAGATAAAAGCAGGCAGAGTGCAGTATCATTTCTAATACAGTAATATAGGCATTCCCTTGCATAACAGCTCTCATTATGTAATTTCCAGCGGCAATGTAATTTATCTACTGTAATTTGCAGACACATTTAAAACTAAATGTGATTAATATTTATGCAGCTGAATTTTTTTCCAAAACCAGATTTTATTTTATTTTATTTGACCATGTTCCTCAAATTAAATTTTTTCCTTTCATCTGTCTGCTTGATAAATCAAGGAGAATATATACATAATGATTAATGCTAATAACTGCATTGCAATAATATTGTGATGTACTGCATTATATGTCCTACTGGAATTAAATCTAAATTCTTCCACCTTTCATTAACTGAAGAGTGGTAGTAAAGATCATAATATATATGCCAAGGGGATAGCAGAGAAACATGTAAAATGTGCTTTTTGCACATTCTCTTAATTTATAAAATGGCTTATGCTTTAATTTTCTTAACGCTTTTTTATTCAATATTCGATTTGCATGCAAATTGAAATGTTTCAAACTACAATATATTTAGATGTGCATCTTCATTTCTGTAATTTCCCTCTTCATTCCTTCCCTGTCAATATAATTTCTTCCTGATGAGATTATTTTTGCAACTTGCATGAAGAAGTATATTGTAATTTTCCTGTTTTGTAAATAATTATGTAGATTATTTTTGAACAGATAGCCATCCTTTCACTGTAAAGAATCCATATGCTCCTGTGGCTGCTCAATAAACAATGTTAAAGTGTCATGGCTTTATTAAACGGTATCCTAGAAAGAGTTAGTTCTATCTTTTGAAAAAAACAAGCATTAGAAACAAATTCTGAGAAAAACTAAGACATTTTTCTTTGTGCACCAGTAAGGCATCAGCCTCTTCTCAATCGATAATCTTATTTTTTATTCATTAAAAACATTCAGAAACATAAAAACTCGCAACACTTTTAAAATTGAAAAAAAGATGTGTTAGAAACATAATTATTTTAATAACTGGATTAAGTTTCTATCACTTTTTATTCTATTAGAACTTGAGAACTCAATTTCTAGGTACAGGGTGTTATGGATATGATTCCCTATTTGGAAAGAGACAGCTGTAACACTGTCCTTTTTTCCCCTATTTTTCCTGTAATTCAAATAAATATTTTTCTAATGCTTTTCATTCATTTTAGAACAAGAACATTTATGAGACAAAAAATGTACATCTGAACTGCTCAGTACCTTGGTGCAACCTAGCTCCCTGCTGATAGAAAGCAGCACACTTAGGATACAGTTTCTGAGCACCAGAGCTGGTGACAAACCTCCAGGATTAAGTTCAACTGAGCAAATTTGGAGTAGTATGTTTTGGGTGCAAGCACCAACACTGGCTGCTGGGCATCACTTGTACATTTACATCCCATTTGAGATTTAGTACAATATTCTGCAGCTCTCCTCTGAAACCACACCAGGGTGGTTTTTCTTCAAATAATGTGCCTGTACAAATTGTAACCCCAATATCTGAACTGCACTGTGCAGGGACAATTCTAAATTTTCATTTAAAAAATAGTGATTTTTTTTAAATGTATGGCACCACCTACAGTAAGAATAATCTAAAATCACATACTGGTATTTAAGGCAATTCTAAGAATATTGCTTTCATCAGATAGACTAGGAGAAAGTAAGTCTCAGACAAAAAAAAAAGTGACAGAAAAATGAAAGTACCAATAATAACAGCAACAGAGTGACCAAGACAGTTTAAACATGCAACATAGTTTACTCACAGGAGTAAAGCATGTTTTTATCAGTGTGTCTCTGCTGAGATTATTTCTTCCTAAAATTTTTATTTCACAAAGATTTTCAGAGTGTGCCCAGTGTGGGAGGTAAGGAGGTGGAATAGAGTTCCAAGAGTTTTGCTAAGGAAATCCATAATTTGGAGTACTTCCCAGTGCAGGAATAGCATCAGTCTTTTTTTTTTTTCTCCACTAAGCAAGAATGATAACAGCAGCATTCAGAGCGGATAGGAAAAGTCAGTAAAGACTGGGTTCACTAATGAGGTAAGTGGAAAAAAAAGGGGCGGATGTTGGAAGCAGGGAAGGGGCCCTAGATTAGATAATAACTGAATGAGGTAGGTGTTCTCTTTCAAGCACTATAAGAGGAAGAGCGAAACTCTGAGGGATGAAAGAAACAGAAAGGAATGCCTGTGCTAGAAGATGAAAGAAAAGCAGAAATGTTTCATCTCCTCTCTAAGTAAAGGGAATGTTTCAGAGAGAGAAATACAGAACAGAGTGTGCTATCCTTTCAATGCTCCCAGAGGAAAAAGGGTAAGTAGATTAGGGAAGTGAGGGTCATGATAAAGATCATCTCTTACTGATCCATAAGGTCAGCTTTTAAAAATATTTTAACCACAGAGACCCGTGGAAAGAGGCAGCTGAGTTTTGAACATTCACTTGTTACTTTGGCATTCCAGAAACACAACCACTGTTCTTCCAGCTCAGCCTTCTCTTGTCCTTTGTGGACCACTCTCCTCCTTTCTGGTTAGAGGGTGGGATCATACTAACACTTTTCTCAGCATGAAAACAGAGCTCTCTGCACTGTGCACATGACAAAACTACCATTTTCTTGGCTCACCAAAGTTGCAGAGTCACAGAATATTTGAAATTATTTGAGAGCACCTCTGGAGACTGCCCGGTGCAACCCACTGCTCAAAGCAGGGCCAGCACCCACAGCTGCAGGATTCCCAGTCAGATTTTTAATATCTTCAAGGATGAAGACTTCACCACTTCCCTGAGCAACCTGTTCCACTGCTTGATCAGTCTTAGAGACTGTGATTCTGTCTTCCTCAATACTCCTTCAGATATCTCCAGGGTCCTGCAGCAGGAAAAGATTGTTTAGTGAAGACACTGTACTGAGTTCTTTAAAGCGTTTGCCACAAACATATAATTTCTAGATTTTATTCCATCACTGACATAAATACATGCATATATTTAAAAAAAAAATTAAAATCATCTTCCTGCCAGTAAACATATTCATAAAGATCATTTAAAGGCAGATACTAAAAGAAGAAGCTAACAGTGAAAACAAATACAACATATATGGAAGAACAATATATTAGAGAACTCAAATTATCTTTATATCTGTTAGTACATAGTGCTTAGAATATGATTTTAGAAAAACTAATTATGCTACTCTGCTCCTAGTGTACTTGTATGATGGACTACAAGTATCCAGAGTTCCAGTTAGTGTACTTCTCCAGTACGATATAGTGCAAATATGAATTTTAGTTCTTGACTAAGGAAGAAATATGTAATTGTCTTCTCAAACACATTTTCACTTTGAAATCTTAGGATGAATTCATATGAAAAATTTGATCCACCTTTACAGGAAAAACTCCTCCTACTATAACTTAATGGCCAGGAAAGAAGATAAAAGAGATTAAAGTACACAGAAAGAATATTAATTTACTTTTTTCTACTATACTAATAGTAATAATTTAAAAGAAATCTCAAAAGAGGTTTTTCATATAACTGTTTCAGTGCGTCCTTATTATCTAAGTAGTCAGACATGACTTTGTCCCTACACTCAAAGTTTCTGAAATTGAGTAATATTCACAGTTATGAATTTTATTGCACACTTCAGTACTACAGCTAAGTACCAATTTATATGTTCCATTTTGTACAGCACATTCTGCCACTGCAGCCCTCTGAACTCTGTTTAACATGTTTAACTGTTAACAGCCAGGCAGAGCCTTTGTCTTACTGAGCAGACGTGCAAAAATAATGAGGTTCAACAACACCACACCAACGCCAGATGACCATTTGACCTGAGATTTGACACCCACAGGGAAAGGCAAGCTCCACATCTTGGCATTTTATGTACGCACGACTCAGTATATTCTAAGAATTATGGATTGCGTTCCAGAAGGATTGAAGCAACACAAGAGAGTGGGACGACAGTATTTTTTTTTAAAGCAAACTTTGGTACAAGAAAAGATATAACCAAGATCAAAAGATAATTACAATACTTTTGAAAGATATATTTAGATACAAGTGTGTGGGGAAAGAAGAAAATTATCAAACATTCCAGGAACAGCTAAGTACTTTGAAATAACCTGAATACTGAATATTGGCATGCCAAAGGAAATTCACAGTAGTTAAACAGCTGTTTTTATCTCACATCAGGAATGAATAAAAGAGGCTAAAATTGTGTAGAGTTTAAATGAGGTCTTATCTGTTGCATTATTATAATGAAATGAGTGCAGTTAAGACACAAAGGAGCAAGTGTGCTTTCAGGTGGATACTACCTTCCCAGAAAACATATGTCTAAAAACAGATTAAGATATCATTTACACTCATGAAGCAAGACAGCAGACAAGACAAAAAACCCCCACACTTTTTATTGTATATACACACACATTCACATACATATATCTCCATGTATGTGTGTCTATATAAATGTATATATATGCATACATGTCTATGTGCACACACAGGTAGACTATCAGCTTGCAATGTTCCATTATTGAAAAATTCATTATTAGTATTTTGAACAACATTTTAATTTTCTTCTGAGAAAGCATATTAGAGTTAAAACTGCTGTCCAAGTTTATTAAAACATATAATACACATCAAAGTAAAATAGCATATGCAGTCAAGATGCAAATACTTGATAAAAGATATGCAAGGAAGGAAATTAATTATTTCAAAACTGAAAAAAGATTTTTTCTTCCCCAGCCTATTCAAGAAATGCATACACCAGTACAGAAATCTCCATCTAGGTCAAGCCACTGTCAGCAAAAGGGCTCTACTGACAGTGGAGTTCCTAGTAATTATCCAATTAAAATAACATATATCAGCAAAAGCACTTTACTTCTTAAATTAGATAAACTAGGGGCTTTTTTCTTCTTATATAACATAAATTTTCTGTGAGTAGTGGAATTAAAGATGATAGCTTCCTGAGAATGTGTGCATTTTATTCCCTAAACTCAGTTTCTGTGTCATAAAAGCCTTTCCTTCCCTTTTTCCCACCACACTAATGGCAGGAAACTGTGTGTGTTATGGCTGGTCAATGGCTACACATAACCTAATTTTGACGTCTAGTTACTGCTCAAAAAACCCCCCAGCTTTAAATGGCTTTTTCTTCCATTTTCATCAAGGAGGAGCACTAACCGAAATTCCTCTACTAAGCTGACAATACTCACCAAATTTTCAGGACCCTAAAACCTTTTGCCTTTCTGTCAAAATGGGTTGAAATTGACTGGATTCATGTGTTTTAGAGGTTATAGACAGAGAACACAATCAGACAAGTTTGTTTTTTCTTCCACAATTGCAGGATTCAAGAGCAAGTTTTGAATCTGAGCAAAAGCCTCCATGTCGAAATGTACTCTTAGATTTCAATGTTGATTTTCTTCTGTCCTTACACATCAAACTCAGAAAATATCAACCCTAAAGTCTAGCCCTCTAGACTATCTTTACAGTAAATGAGAAGAATTAGTGTTTTAAGGTGAGCTATGGCTTACCCCACAGTAATGCAGACATCTAAAGGGATCATCTGAGTCGTGTTCCTGAACTTTTCTTGAGGCATCTATGTAGATAATTAAGTTTAGAAGAGAAAGAAACCTCACTGGAGATTCTTTTAGGTAGAGATTATACTAGGAATAGGAAGAAAGTAGTAACAGGTAACAAATGTCTTAAAAGGTAATCAGCAAAAAAATAGGCAAAACCCATGAGTTTTTTGAATTAATGAATCTCGATTTCAAGAAACTTTGGAAAACTTATTTTTGAGTATTTCATAGCTAGCAATATGATTGATCCAGTCTGCAAAACTGAGGTTTTAATAGGCAAGTCCTTGAAATTTGAATAGGCAAATCCTTAAAGTGAATTTAGGAGGTTAGTCATTCTCCACAACTGCTATTAATTTAAAAACAAAAAAAAACCCCTAAAACCTCAACAAATTCAGTCAGTAGTCTTTAAGTTGCCTTAGATTAATATTTTAAAATTCAGAAAAATATTGTAACACACTAGACATCTAAGCCAAAAAAATTTCCAAAATATCATCTGTCGTATGAGAAAGTAGATTTTTTTTCTTATTTTCCTGTAGCAAAGGTACAAGAGCTAATAACAGAAAGTTCAAGTGTGTTAACAGTGACTTACAGCATCCTCATGAAATTGAATTGTAGAGTTCTGCTATTGAACTGTAAGAGACCTAACCTTTCTTCTCAGCCCCCACTAAATCTCTTTGTATGGCAAATACGAAACATTTAAATTAGCTTCAAAATGTCAACAAGGTTGTGATGCAGACTTCAGATCTTGTTTTGACTTCATTGCATAGGAGCTGTCTACCAGCTCTTCGGAAAAAAGTGGTGTGGCTACTGGGCCCTTGGTCACCTTGTCATTCCCATATCACATGTTTGACTGTTAATCACACCTACATTCCCTGTGCTAATCACTATTATAACCTTCTGTATTTACACTGCAGTCTCGTTCCTACTTTTTATCTTCTCTTTACCTTGAAGTTTGATACTGCTACTCATGCTTGCATCACGAGAGATAGGATTTGGACCCTTTGCTTTTTAAATTCTTATTCATACATTTTGGCCACACCAGTGTGTTACTTGCAGTATTCCTCATTTCCTTCCACAAACCAATCCATATATATGGTCTCATCCCAGTTTATCAACCAGCCTCAAAGAGGAGATCCAGATGATTCCTGCTAAATTAAATACAGAAGTGACATACAGTCCATTGAAAAGATATTTTTTAGCAGAACATAAAAACTTACAAGATAAATTCTTTGCCATAACTAAACCTAACACAGCTACTTTTCTCTTGAATACAGGATATGAACCAATCCAACAACATAATCACAATACTTTTTTACAGGAACTCTGCATCAAACATTACTTTTCTTCTTCATCCCTCCTTAAATCTTAACAGAAGATTTAAGGGAAATCTTAACAGAAACATCGTTCTCAACAAGAAATACTGTATAGAATACTTTAGGTTGATAAACCTAAGTTAGTCATCAGCAATGATAAAGGGAGTTACATAGGAAGGTGTTAAAATGAACATTAAACAGGATAACTCCTATTGCTGTTAAATTTAACTAGCTGGTCAGCACTTCTAAATTGAGTTATAATGACATAAAGAGTTTTTTATGGTATAAATGACACTGACAGCACACAATCAATTAAAAGAACTGGGAAGAGCTGAACTAGATGGATCTGTACTAGAACACAGTGAAGGAACCATTTTAGAAGGATTGTATGTGGATTTCTTCTAAGAGTGAAAATGAAAGCTGAAATGCAGCTGTGTGAAAACATTCAAGCAGGTGACATGCAGTAAGAGCAGAATCATGTGGATTATTTAATAAACACTGTGAGCAGTTCCACCCTTCTTTCAGTGTGATTGCACAGGGGCAGCAGTGTGCCCACCCCCTGCCTTAATTACAGAGTGGGAGCAACAATGACTGAGGAAGCTGTTATTTCCATCACAGCTCTGTTAACCTTGAGTTAATAAAGTGGATTAAAATTACTTTCCACAGCTCCCATAGTAAATAGTTGAAGATCCAGTTTACCAGACAGATAACACCTCCAAAAACTTACAAGCAGACCCTTGATGCAGACAAGATGAGATGATATATATCTGTCCCTTGGTCATAGCATTTATTAATTTGTTCAAATATCTATAGCTGAGAACACAAAATTAGGTTGAAAAGGTAGGATTTTGTTTTGCAAATCAGAATTTTACTGATTTTTAATTCTTTGAAAATATCAGGGTGCTTGTTCTGCCTGATTGCCCTGTTTCCTTCTACACTGCTTTTCCTGTTTATATAATAAAGAATAGAATCATAAGAAAACATATTTATCTTTGTATCATCTACTGCCCTCAATCGCAATAGATTTGGACTGGTTATAATGTTATGAACTGAAAGGTTTGTCCTTTCTTTGATTGCTGTCATATGAAACAAAATATTATCCAGCAGAAAGAAACAGCTAGAATTTAACTACACAAGTATCCATATTTTAAAAATTTTGGCTCCAGATACTTCTCCCTCCACATATTGAAAAAAGCAACAGGTTATCTAATTTGAATCTGTGCACTTACAGATGAAAAGTGGACTGCATCTTTCAGTCACTAAAGCATAAAGAATTTTTTCATCTGAATATTAGGGGGAATCATCACCTCCTTGGCTTACAATTTCATGCCACAGCTCTGATCATCAGAGATACCAAAGTTAGAGATCATTCAACCTAAGTGCAACATTGCTGTTGGCAGTGTTGGAATGCTTCAATGATTTTAGATCTCACTTTCCACAATAATCCATTAGAGTCCAAGTTTGTTGTGACTCCGAGGTGTATCTTGAAGATCATATTTCTTATCTAGGGGCACCAAACAAAATGAAGCTTCCCTTTTCTAACCTAGGCTCTTAGCCAAAACTTAAAGGCAAGCTGATTCTTTCCGTTACCACGGAGAAGCCGGTGATGGTGTCAGACATCTGTGAAGCAGCTCTATTTCTGCTAAAATAGTGCACATCATTGCTTTTCCTGAGCACACACAAAACCCCCAATGAATTGAGGGCAGTTTTCTTGCTTATGATGCTTTCTTATAGTGCATTTCCAACTGGGTATTTATAAAAAGACAGCAAAATGATTTGATAAATGTGTTCCTTTCCTCTGGCTTATAGCAACTTCCATTTTAGAAACAAAAAGGAAAAGTATTGGCATCATTTCCCTATGATAAACACCATAAATTTCACACACTGCACCGCTACTACTACAATATACTACATGCGTGATGATGTGTTCATTGAACTGACAGGTAAGAACACCTACAATGTAATAAATTTTATATAATTAATTTACAGCTATTCCCTCTTCTAACTTTTCTCCTGTTTAAAGAACTGAGATGGCTTCCTCAAACTTTTTAGAGAAAACAGAACCTATTTAAATTTATATATTTTTTGTATATTTAATGCACACTGTTATCCAATGACATTTGATTTGGATATACATGACAATCTCTAAATACATGGTTCCAAGCAATGTGTCTTTTCCTTCACTCCTGGACTGAAATAAAAATTAATTATAGCACTATGCAATTAGTCTATATTTCACTAATATTTAGCTCTTTGCAGCAATATGCTCTTTCTCTCTTAGTCAGCTGATCATATATTTCAACCATTTAAACTGTACTTATTCTCCGCAGTAAATGGCAGATAATAACAGTTTGGGGAATCTCAGCCGAAATGCCAAATTTGCAGCTACTCATGAAAGGGATAGATTCATTAGTTACACTCTTGGAGACTTTATCTGACTCATGTTATCACATCAAGGGAAAGAAAATAAAATTGGTTATACAACCTGGATTCTTCAACTTGCAGCCAAAGTATCCCAAGAAATATACTGAACAAAAAATGACCATATTATTTGATTAGGTATTACTTAATATTCTGTGGAGATAAAACAAGTGTGACTTTCACTGAATCATCATCTGCCAGAAAAGAGGAAGAGCATCTTTGGTCATAGGCTTGCCAAGTTATGAAGAGGGCTTTAAACTACAGTTGCCAAAGAAGGGGAACTCAATCCATCCCACTCCTGGCAGTCTCATGCCAGTGCCAGCAGGAGATGGCCAGAGCCTGGAGAGGGATAGCAGATCAGCAGGAGGGCACCTGAAGCGCAGCACAAAGGAATTCCAGCCACTCCAGAGAGTAAGGTGGCCTCATCAGAGGCTCAACTTAAATTTCTCTGTGAAAAGGCACGTGGAAGAAACATGAGGAAGAAGCATGAGGAAGAAAAAAGAAAAGTGAAATTGTAGGTATGGTGGTGATAAAAGGAAGACTAGGGAAAATATGAGCCCTCTTCAGCAGGAAATAGGAGACCTGGTTACTCAGGATATGGAGAAGGCTGAGGTACGTAATGACTTTTTTTCCATTGGTCTTCCCCAGCAAGTGCACTACTCAAGTCATAGAAGGCAAAGGCAGGAACTGGGAGAATGAAGAAGCACTCACTGCAGGGGAAGATCAGGTTTGAGAACATTCAAGGTGAGGTAAGAACACTCAGAGGTGCAGAAGTCCATGGGACCTAAAGGAACTTGCAGATGAAGTGGCTAAGCCACTCTCCATCATCTTTGAGGAGTCACGGCAGTCTGGTGAAGTTCCCACTGATTGGAAAAGGGGAAACATAACCTACATTTTTAAAAAGGGAAAAAAGGAAGACACGGGGAATTGCAGACCACTCAGTCTCACCTCTGTGCCTGGCCAGATCATGGAGCAGATCTTTCTGGAAACCAAGCCAACCATATCCTGCATTGTATCAAAAGAAGTGTGACCAGCAGGTCGAGTGAGGTGATTCTCCCCCTTTGCCCTGCTCCTGTGAGACCCTACCTGGAGTACTTCATCCATCTCTGGGTTTCTGAANAAACCCCCAATGAATTGAGGGCAGTTTTCTTGCTTATGATGCTTTCTTATAGTGCATTTCCAACTGGGTATTTATAAAAAGACAGCAAAATGATTTGATAAATGTGTTCCTTTCCTCTGGCTTATAGCAACTTCCATTTTAGAAACAAAAAGGAAAAGTATTGGCATCATTTCCCTATGATAAACACCATAAATTTCACACACTGCACCGCTACTACTACAATATACTACATGCGTGATGATATGTTCATTGAACTGACAGGTAAGAACACCTACAATGTAATAAATTTTATATAATTAATTTACAGCTATTCCCTCTTCTAACTTTTCTCCTGTTTAAAGAACTGAGATGGCTTCCTCAAACTTTTTAGAGAAAACAGAACCTATTTAAATTTATATATTTTTTGTATATTTAATGCACACTGTTATCCAATGACATTTGATTTGGATATACATGACAATCTCTAAATACATGGTTCCAAGCAATGTGTCTTTTCCTTCACTCCTGGACTGAAATAAAAATTAATTATAGCACTATGCAATTAGTCTATATTTCACTAATATTTAGCTCTTTGCAGCAATATGCTCTTTCTCTCTTAGTCAGCTGATCATATATTTCAACCATTTAAACTGTACTTATTCTCCGCAGTAAATGGCAGATAATAACAGTTTGGGGAATCTCAGCCGAAATGCCAAATTTGCAGCTACTCATGAAAGGGATAGATTCATTAGTTACACTCTTGGAGACTTTATCTGACTCATGTTATCACATCAAGGGAAAGAAAATAAAATTGGTTATACAACCTGGATTCTTCAACTTGCAGCCAAAGTATCCCAAGAAATATACTGAACAAAAAATGACCATATTATTTGATTAGGTATTACTTAATATTCTGTGGAGATAAAACAAGTGTGACTTTCACTGAATCATCATCTGCCAGAAAAGAGGAAGAGCATCTTTGGTCATAGGCTTGCCAAGTTATGAAGAGGGCTTTAAACTACAGTTGCCAAAGAAGGGGAACTCAATCCATCCCACTCCTGGCAGTCTCATGCCAGTGCCAGCAGGAGATGGCCAGAGCCTGGAGAGGGATAGCAGATCAGCAGGAGGGCACCTGAAGCGCAGCACAAAGGAATTCCAGCCACTCCAGAGAGTAAGGTGGCCTCATCAGAGGCTCAACTTAAATTTCTCTGTGAAAAGGCACGTGGAAGAAACATGAGGAAGAAGCATGAGGAAGAAAAAAGAAAAGTGAAATTGTAGGTATGGTGGTGATAAAAGGAAGACTAGGGAAAATATGAGCCCTCTTCAGCAGGAAATAGGAGACCTGGTTACTCAGGATATGGAGAAGGCTGAGGTACTTAATGACTTTTTTTCCATTGGTCTTCCCCAGCAAGTGCACTACTCAAGTCATAGAAGGCAAAGGCAGGAACTGGGAGAATGAAGAAGCACTCACTGCAGGAGAAGATCAGGTTTGAGAACATTCAAGGTGAGGTAAGAACACTCAGAGGTGCAGAAGTCCATGGGACCTAAAGGAACTTGCAGATGAAGTGGCTAAGCCACTCTCCATCATCTTTGAGGAGTCACGGCAGTCTGGTGAAGTTCCCACTGATTGGAAAAGGGGAAACATAACCTACATTTTTAAAAAGGGAAAAAAGGAAGACACGGGGAATTGCAGACCACTCAGTCTCACCTCTGTGCCTGGCCAGATCATGGAGCAGATCTTTCTGGAAACCAAGCCAACCATATCCTGCATTGTATCAAAAGAAGTGTGACCAGCAGGTCGAGTGAGGTGATTCTCCCCCTTTGCCCTGCTCCTGTGAGACCCTACCTGGAGTACTTCATCCATCTCTGGGTTTCTGAACATAAGAAGGACATGAATATGCTGGAGTGAGTCCGGAGAAGGGCCACAATATGATCAAAGAGATGGAACACCTCTGCTATGAAAACAGGCTGAGAGAGTTGGGGTTGTTCATCCTGGAGAACAGAAGGCTGTTGTCAGAGGGTCAAAGCATAAGGAAAAGTCAAGAGATTAAAGTTGACACATGGGAAATTTCAAGTAGACATAAGAAAAAGGAAAAAAAAAAATTACCATAAAGTTGGTCAAACACAGGAACAGGCTGCTCAGAGTAGTCAAATATTTCATATTCCTGCAGATACTGAAGCCTTGATTGTACAGGAAGGTAATCTTTAACTTGATTTCTTTGGAGCAGGAGGCTGAACTAGATAACCTCTAGAGGTCTCTTCCAACCTAGATAATTCTATAACTGTTATGGACACCATAAATAGCTGTTTGAAAAGTAGCTACAACAGGAAAGTACTTTATCTGTGGTTTCATAGGGCTTGACATCCAATTCATGTGTGGATATGTCTACTGCTACTCCAGACTGTTCTGGGTAGTCAAAAGTGTGGCTAATTTGGGATCTCTCTTTACCACAAAAACAGCTGAACACAACTCAGAAGTTGCTATATGACAGAATGAACCCCAAAAATAGAGCTAGAGAAAGTTCTGTGAAAAATTAATCCTGTTCATTTACACTCTCAATCATTTTAGAGACCACTCCATCAAAGCTTTGTCAATAGTCTTGCTGCTGATAACAACCCCTGCACTTTCTAAAAGAAGCTTTTCAACCAGCCCACCTGAGTCCATGTCCAAGTGAGCCTTCAGATCATTTCACAGTTTAGGTGCAGATAGAGGAAACAATTTGCCTTCCTGTAAGCAGTCAGATGGAGAAACTGAAAGAATGAGAATTTCTTTGCATTAAAGCAGTTACTCAGAAGCATTATATTTGCCTAATACAACTTTATAAATGCATCCACATGCTAAACATAAGAGTTTTTTATTGGTCCTGTAAACATTACACTGTCAGCTGCAGCATGGACAATATTAAATGACTTGACTGAAAAAGAGAGCTCAAATGCTCTAGAATGTACGTCCTTATGGTAACATCCATAAGGATTCTTTGTACTTAAGATAATCCACTCCATTCCTGTAGATGTTAAAATTTGGAGCAAAGAGAAATGAGCATGATGTGATAAGTGCCACGAGCAGGCTGGTTTTGATTTATTCCTCCTCTCCTTTCATCTTCCTATCTGATTTCTCTCTGGATAACATCTGCTGTCCCAGATGATGTACTATTGGTGCTGTACTTAACAGAGCTTTCTCAAATGCTCTGTAAAGGCAGGAAAGCTGTCTTCAGGAATCATGAACAGATGATCCACGGCAGAATGTTCACTCTTGAGGCTGACAGTGCAAAGTAGACAAATGAACCATGTGACCATTAAGTTCTTACTTTTGCTTATGTTTATACTTTACTTTCCTGGTGCTTATATGGTGTTCTGATGCTGCCACATGCAGGAATAAGAGTGCTATGGTATTCACAGACTCCCCTTTTGACTCCCAGTTACCCCACTTGAAATTTCTGGTTTGATTCTTCCTGGCATGAGTTCCCCATATTTCCTTATTAACAAATTATCAAATACCTGTATGTGTATATACATATATACCTATCTTATTAAGTCAGCGCAAGCTGCAGCTGGGCTGTGAAATTAATAAAACGTGTTAAACTTCCCAGGAAATATGATTTAATTAATGGTTTTCTACAAGGATGCTAGTATAGTTTTTCATTTTCTCCCCAAGCAGTGCAAACAAAAGGGTTCTAAGCATTTTGATTAGACAAGATATTTTCTATCACAATCTACCAGCTACCCGTGAGCTACCAGAATAAAGGGAAAAGGCAGAAAACTGACCTGCTACCCTGCAGCCTGACCTTTCATTCAGAGAAAGCCAGAATGGAGTCCTGCGTTTTCAGCCAATTTGAGTTCTAAATCTGTCCTGATTTTAAAGCATACAACTGAAGAAAACAGATTAGCCCAGCTGGTTTAGCGTTTCAGTTTTGTTAAAAGGACCTTTTGTGATAGTGCAAATCAAGACAGAAAAAGGTGCCAGGTATTCTTATGTTCAAATTCTGTGTTTTTTCTGTTGCCATAGCTTTGGAACCCTTCTCAATTAATTAGAAGTACCACATCACCATTTTTACGTAATTTTTGTGGTTTGCCTCCCTGAGTTCATTTTTTGCTTAATTTTTTGTGGTTTGCCTGCTTGAGTTCAGAGACCCCAAGAGCCTCGAAGCTCATTGTCTAGATCTTTAAGACAAAAACATAATTCATGGCAAATAGCTTTTAGAGTAGAAATATTTCTATTAAAACATAAAAAAAGAGCCTTGAATCCTGAAATCTGGCCAAACAGCTCAGTGTTTTGGGATCTCTTTATTTCTTAGAATAGGAAGATTCCATGTAACTTGATGATTCAAAGAGTAAGGGACTATTTTAATGAAAAATAAAATTTTACTTGGTTTTTGAAAATTTAAATATTCATACATCTCCCTTTATTAAAGAGCATGGAGATATAAGTCAAAAGTTGTAATAAAATCGTATCTGAAATTATCTGAAGACTGTGCCTTAAGCAGCTGAAAGATACTCTAAAAAATCTGATTTTGTAAATAAATTTAATCTTTTTTTTTTCATTACAAGCCTTTTTTATATTGAAGATTGTTGACTATTTTTCACATTTAAAAATATGTGAAAAATTTTGACATTTGGCTATGTCAGGTGTAGATACAGGGTTTGAGATTTACTTGTGCTGAGTAATTAACAGCAACAACACTGTCCACAAAATTTCTTCAAAATAATTAACCATTCTTTAAGGAATAAAAACATAATAATACAAAGAACATACAAATATATCAGTGAAGGAAATGGACATCACTCCTTCAAGCTCTGGAATTCTTTTTAATTTATACAATTATACAATTATTTTATTTATACAATTATACATTATTTCATATTCATCTCATCTGAGATATTCATGCAGTACCTCCTGCACATTCTTACTATCTTCCTATCAATCTACTTTATTTCCTTATGACTAGCTTCCTATCAATCAACTTTATTTCCTTATCACATCTGCTTAATAAGATTTACTATTTTTTCAGATATCTAAGAATGAAACCTATGTTTCTCTTAGTAAAATGTGCTAGCAGTTTTTGCTGTACTCTGGCTTGAATGAATCACAATTCTTTTTATCTTCTGGCTAATCTTCAATGATATCCATGAAAGAACTGCTTTCCTTCTTCTCTCCTGTTAAGAGATGTAACTGAGAGGACATGATAGAACTAGTTTTAGTTCATCTGAAAGGTCAGCAAAGAGCAGGCTGTCAAATTTGACCTAACAATAAGCACCTGGCCTGTAGGAGACTGGGGACTTTTAAGACATTAATTTATGTGAAACAACTCAAAGCAGGTCCAGTGACAGATGTAACGTACTTTAACTTAAGACTTTTATTTTTCCCTGCTGACATATTTTTATTTTTCATAATGCAGTATTCATTTTGCTACAGTAAGAGAGGCTGTCACTGACTATAGCAGTCACATGAAAAAGAAAGTTAGTGAGACACCTGCTTATTTCAGCATTGAAGATAATCCACTCACTACAAAAACAAACTGTTGCAAGATGAGAATGAGAAATCTGTGCCAAAATGCTCTCCGGCCTTGTAGCTAAGGTGATGCTCTTAACAAGCAAGGTCTTGATTGTCTTCGGAGGGAATTCAAGCCCAAATCTTTCCCTTTACATCCCAGAGGCTAGAGGAATTATCTGTAATTAAGGTCAGGAGCTTTCTCCTGTTGCACTTGAGAAGGGCAATTAACCTGACTTACGCTCACACTCAAGAACAAAATTTAGTCCTGGATCCCAAATGGAGGCAGGTGGTTCTGTTGATTCAGGTGGGCAACATGCTGAGTTAGTTCTCTCAGAAAAATCTCATGCTGTGAGGTTTTCTTTGAGAAGCTTCTCTAATTTTTTTACATTCCCATTACTTATTCTAGTTTTCTTTGGTTTGAGAGGTATGAAAAGGAGGAAAAGAAGTTTATTTGGCTAGGTTGTGTTTACTGTTCATTGAAGTAATGTGACACTACATAACATATCTTGTTCCCATATCTCTGTTTATCTCTATTTTATCCTCCCGAGACAAGCACACCTAAATTATTGAAAACTATGAAAGATTTTTAGACTTTTAAATTATACATTATATTTTGAGCTGGGGTGACTGTATGATACTGTATTCCTTATCATCTGTCCTATGCCAGACATGAATCCTGTGCTTTTCTGCACCTTTAAGAGAGAGGCGGGGGAAGCCAGTGGAATTCTTTTGACGGTTTGTGTTCAAAACAGAGATAACACGCTGGCTCTTCTCCTCAGCTCTCAGCTCTCTGCAGCAGGGACGAGAGTGGCATTCTCTTGCTTTTTAGCTAGCTTCTTGTTTGTTAGCTAAAGCACAGTTTCCTGGGACTTTGGCTCCTTCTTCTCTCCTGGACTGTTCAGCAACAACAGAACATCACCGGGAGGCCCTACACCATGGCCTGGAGGGGCCCACGCAGAACCCCAGCTCCAGAGAGGAGAGAGCCATACCCACAGAATGGAATCTGAAATCTTCCCAGGTCTTCTCCACAACGAGAGGTTTTATTATTTAACATTATTCATTCTCTTTTTCCGTGCCTGCATGCACTTTGCTCGTTAAACAAATAGGGCTTTTCTCACTTTCTTCCAAGGAATTTCTTTCTGAACCTGGTGAGGGACAGGCTGCTGAAATCTGTCTTCTAACAGAGGGACGTTCATTTCTGATCTTTTTCCTCAAAAAATTGTCTCAAACCAAGACAAATAATAACTGGCGCCCAATGTGGAGCCCAGAGCAAAGTGAAAAACCATGATAATTATTACATTTTAGTTTTAATTACTTTGTATTGGGGTAAAGTAGTTACCATGTTGGTTGAGTTCATAATATCTCTCTGGTTTGAGGTACTAATGTCTTTCTGGTCCCTAGGCCTGTTTGCCTATCCACAGATAGGCAGAATTTCCACTTATGGAATTTCCCTGGTGATTTTTGGCATGTGAAGCAGAAGCTCAACATTGACTTCCTTGTGACTCTCACCTACAATCCTTTCGCAAATAATGTTATTGACACCAGTAGGCTTAGCCCAAGAAAGGAAAAAAAAGAAAATATTTTACCTAGAATGTTAAGCAGGTATTAGAATATACTCCAAAAGAGTTATGAAAGGGACCATTTAAAATTTATGAAGCACCAATGGAAGATGGTAGGTTTTTTTCTTTCTTTGCTATATTAATGCTGTTACACTATCTTTCCAAAAATACTTGTAACTTAAAAAGCAGAAATACGTGAGGATGTCTATATGTCATATTCCCACATCTACCAGCCTCGGCATCTGGTTTCTAGACTGAATCTGTGGAACACAGGGATGCATTAAGACCAAATCAGAAGTTACAAAACAATTTACTTGACTTGTTTTAGGGTAAATTTCTAAATCTAGAAAGATGAGCAAATATATTTAACCATGAACAAAACTCCCAGTACATTTCTAAGACACCATAACTGTTATAATAAAATTCTAAAACTGACTGCATAACCAACTTTAGCCTCCTCAGAAAATATTTCATTTCAGTTTTGAAAGGAACACTTTCTGCTTTTAACACATAATTATCTAGCTTTTCTTAGAGAGGCATGTTGTTGCAGGCCAGATAGAGATCATGTTACTCATTAAATATGCATGATGGTGACATCACAATCACATTCAATCACAAAATTTTAAGTACTTGCATTTCATCAAGCATCATTTTGGGAAGTAACAGCCCTTCACTTCAGCACTTCAAAAGACAGTCTTTCATTCCATGCTGTGTGAACCAATGTTCCTGTTCTTAGCCACTGGCAACTTCTGGGACTGTGGTGCAACACATGATATAGTTAAAAGTCCTCATCTGTTATGCCCAGTGTGACCCTGGGAGAATTACTGATGCAGTGACAGCTCAAAATTTTATTTTCACCCTTCCTGTATAACATCAATTAATTTTAATTTTAAAATTAATTTTAAAAAGCAACATACTCGCAATCTATGTCCAGGGCAGAGCAGGTTAATTTGAAATTAGCAAATCAACTTACACTACCTAAGGACAGAGGTTTGATATTCCAGGAATGAGAAAATATCTTTCTTTACTTGGGTCTTGAGATGCCACTGTAACTCAAATTTTTACTTCCCTTTCAATGAATCATCACTGGCTTAGAAATCTTTGTCAACATAAGAAGGACATGGATCTATTAGAGAAAGTCGAGAGGAGGGCCACAAAGATGGTCAGAGAGTTGGAGCACCTCTTCTATGAAGACAGGCTGAGAGAGCTGGGATTGTTCAGCCTGGAGGAGAGAAAACTCCAGAGCGACCTCAGAGTACATTCCAGTACCTAAGAGCGGCTAAAAGAGAGCCGGAGAGAGACTTTTACAAGGGCATGTAGCAACAGACAAGGGGCAATTGCTTCGAACTCAAAGAGGGTAGGTTTAGTTCAAATATTAGGAGGAAGTATTTTTCTTCANGCTTCCTCTGCTCCTCTCCCCACAGCAGAAGAACGTAGAGGAGTAGTGACCTTGAAGCACAGACTGCTTTGAAAAGTTCCTCTGGCCTTTTTTCTTTCCTCTCTCAGGCTCAGTTTAAAGGCACAGAAAGGCACAGGAATCATGTCTGGGCATAGAGCGATGATAGGGGATACACCTGATAAAGTCACCCCAAGACAATATCTCATCTCTGGAAGTGCTCAAGACCAGGCTGGATGGGACTCTGAGCACTCTGGTCTAGTGCAGGGTGCCCCTGCTCACAGCAGCAGGGTTGGCACTGGGTGACCCTTAAGGCCCCTTCCGACCCAGACTAGTCTATTTGATTTTATGAAAATAAACACTGAAGAGTTTGCCCTTTTCAGGTCACTCCACGACAAATAACTAACTGAGCAATACTTACACAGAATATATTGTCCTTACACAGTAGGTGTTGGAGAATAAATTATCCTACTTGCAGCACTCAGGATATACATGATCCAACACAGATTTCATTTCAGTTTCAGATCTTCCTTTCTATTTCACCACACCATTACACTCCTAGAAAATGAACAAATAAAATCATTGAAGAGCACAGTCTTTTTATATTAATTTACTAGTTAATTAAGTTGCTGCAGTAACTGCTTACTTAATTACATTCTCCCATCTACATTATTCCTTGTTATAAACATTTCTTCTGACTCTTATTCCAAAGAAAGTCATAACTGTCTTGCCTTGAAACCACCAAATTGGTTTCAAACAGCTTGTCCCAGTGTTCTGGTGTTCTGGTGCTTTAATAATGACAATTTAAATGAAAAAAATCCATAACAAATACAAAACTAAGATAACTATCCAGAGTAGGGGTTTACTGACACATTAGAGAGATTATGTTCCTCCTGAGCTTTAAATGTTTCTCCGTTCCTCAGACCAATCTGAATTTGAGATCTGAGTTCTCATCTTCAGGTGAGCATCCTAAAATGAGACCAGCTAAGGATGTACTATGCATGAGATATTTGTTATGTTGAAGATGTTCCTATCTGTGAAATTAACATGTACTCCTGGAAGAGAGTGAAATTCTCCAAAACTGAAGGCTCCAGTGCTACTCATTACTCCAGTAAATTTTTGTTTACATGAAGCATAACATTGTCACAGAAAAGATAAAAAATGTTTTGGTCTGGGTTTCTTTCGTTTCTATGTTTTCTAAAATGCCTTATAATTAGAGGCTGAGTAGTAGGAGCAGGAATTCGAGATGCAGTCTTAACTCCAGGTTTTAGAGTGCTCAGGAGACCTCAGCTGGAAGGGTGTTATGCTCCCTGTTCCACCAGTCTTCTTCTAGTATTGTTCTATTATTTGTTCTTTGCTTTTTAGTGTCACCCACACATAGAAGCCACCCAAATGCCTGAGGGGAAAAGGAAATATAGTTTAAAAAAATCAAAGTTTTGTTTGGATTAAAAATGTGCAGTTAAAGAGAAAGGAGGAAAAAGGGTTTGCAGAAGGCTTTTCACAGTTTTCCACAGCCTTCTGAACATGTCGGAAGGAAAGAGCATAACTTCAAACACAATAACAGAGAAGAAAATCAGTCACTGACATGTTGCCATCTATAAAGATAATTTTTGGGGTCTATACATCATTAATTACCAGTGTCATGTATAACAACTGCAATTTACTCTCTATATTTCCCTATGTTCCTAAGAAAAAGCATGGACAAAAGGATGACTACCACCTTGGCTGTGTCCAAGGACTGAATCTAGGAAAACCAAGAGAAGCGGTCTTTAATCGCATATTAGCGATTCATAGATGAAGATACCATTCAACAATAGGAAGTCGATTTCTGACTTGCCAAATCAAAAGCTTTAACAGGCAGGTATGCTCCATGAATGAAGTGGGACAGAAGGGAGATGTAACAGAATGAATGGTGATTGCACCATTGGAAATCTAAATGCCTGCTTGCAACCTAGAGACCAGAGAATGAGTGGGCAGGTTGGCAACCTGTTTGTGTTAAAGCCTGTGTAGGTAATACCAAGGCAATTTAAAAGTCAAAGGATTCCGGTTTTCATGGTTGTTAGTCTGCAGCTTCTGATGCTTTACCTACACATACACACAAAACCTACAGATTAAAGTAAAGAAGGCCTTCTATTTAGACCAGTCTGACAAAAGATCAGAAGAACATTCATTTTGTTTGATGCCAGAACCAATAAACATAAGCACCCTGAAACATTAAACTTATCACCCTAGAATACTGAATTTAAGAGTGTTTTTTATTTGGTTAGCTACAGAACATGCAATGACTAAATATATACAAAAAAACTAATGGAATTTTTCTCTAAAAAGTTTCACAGTATAGAGTCCACAGTTCACAGGATAAATGACATTCTGAATAGAAACTAAATGAATACAAACACAGTATAGGCAAGGTAGCCCAGCTATTTATTTAACATTTTCGGAAAGAGTAAATGAAGAATGTGACCTTTAAAGTTGTTGGTCCAGAACAGACCCTCTAGCCATGCTATTTTTATTTATTATATTCTTCTTAGAGTCAAAATCCCTTCTGAAATACTTTTCCACACTTATTTATTAATTAGCTACAGTTAAGAAAAATGTATATACCTGAGGAGTTTAAATACTCCATGCTATTGTCACACACAGAGTCCTCCATCTGCAGCCAGCCAATATCCATTAGATCTGTTGGGTGTATTTCTGTATAGTGGATGAATTTGGGTTGTTTGCCATCTGCACTTGAATTACAAAGTGCGATTATCATATTCATCTACAACCTCTGATGAAATCTTGCTGAGATAATCTTTTGAGCCTATTTGCCCCCTCAGGTATAGCTACCGTAATAATACTTTGCAACTGACAGGCAAAGAAAGTTAGGGATCTTCAGCCTGGAGAAGAGAAAGTTGTGTGGACACCTCATAGCTACCTTCCACTATCTGAAGGGGGCCTACAGGGAAGCTGGAGAGGGACTGTTCAACAGGATCTGTAGTGACAGGACAAGGAGTAATGGGTACAAACTGAAAGAGCGAAGATTTAGGTTAGATATATGGAAGAAATTATTAACTGTGGTCGTCATGAGGCACTGGAACAAGTTGTCAGAGAAGCTGTGTATGCCTCATCCCTGGAAGCGTTTAAGGTTTAGGTTGAATGGGGCATTGAGCAACCTGGTCCAGTGGAGGTGTCCCTCCCTATGGTAGCAGGGCTGGAGCCAGATGATTTTTAAGGTTCCTTCCAACCCAAACCATTCTATGATCACTATTCTATAATAATTAATATTCTATAATTTTGCTTTACATTCAAACTTAAAGTTTGGCTTTAGCTTCACAAAACGTGCTAATTGGCAAATCAAAATAGGGCCTTTCAGACTAAAAAGAAAATATCAGAACTGATAGGAAAACAATTTTCAGTTACAGTATTCTAAAGGTAAATTTCGGGGTGAGTGCCATTCCCATGGGAATTAAGGTAGGTAAGAGGGGGGACCGGAATGGGTCTACACAGCAGGAGTGGGTCCCATTCTTATTAGCCCAGGCACAGCAGCATGGTGCTGAGGTCAATGACAGCTCTGTAGAAAACCATGGGCCTCTTCGTTATGTACATCTGCTATTCAGTGGTTATTTCTCAAACTTAGCGCAGTGCTGCAAACACATTTCCTTGTCACTGTTCAGGTTTTCTGAGCGACTTAGACATTGCTTTGGGAAATGAGCAGAACTTGAAACAGAGTAGCAAAGTGAGGGGATATTTGTCTGATGGAACACCCCTTTTCCTTAGCTCCATTTTTTTTTTTTCACCACAAAGTTACACACTTGGAGTTGTTTAGAGGAGCGCTGCCTACACCCAACTAGCTGGCAATAACACCACCCTGTAAACAAGACCAAGATGTATCTTGGAGGACAGGTTTTGTCATAACTTTAATTTTTAAGATTTTTTTTCCCCCTCACAGCCTGTTACTCTAGCTGGCGTGCATTACAGTCTTTTAAAGGAACTAAAGGCTTTACAAAAACATATAATGGGGGGAAAAGGGGTGGGGGGGAAGTGTTCTGGGGAGGAAAGAGGCATTTTGTCAAGTAGAAATTTTGACAAAAGGAATAAAATAAGGTGTGGTGAGCAGATGGAAACCAGCTAAGCATCACACATGATTTTTAGTCTGGAAAGATGTCAAGGAAACCTGCCACAAAGTCATTGCCAGAAAAAAACACTGTAGTGAACAAAACATGTAGGTTCTATCAAAAAGGTCATAAATTTCACCTCAACATTTAGTTGTTCAATGAACTAATTACAGTAACACATTTTAACTAAAAAAACTAGGTCAAGTAAGGAGAAAGGAAACCCCTGAAGTCCTTGGCTATAAATGTGTTCTATATAACCTACCAGGGAAGAATTATTTGAAGATCATTCAACTTAAACTCTCCAGAGATCTCTGGTTGGACATTTATTATTTTCTGACAAGAAACCCGAGGTTCCTTCCAAACTTACTGCTCCGACTTACTGCTCCAGTTTTAGAATGGAAATCTCAATGGAACTTGCCCTGATATAAAAATGGACCATAAAAATCACAGTAATGAATCCAGCTCAGTGACATGACGAGTACTGAAAGTCTCTTTTTTTCAGCTTCTGAATTAATTTTTTAAGAGTCAGTTTTTAATGTTTAAGAAGAATTAAATTTCTAACTGATCTTTGAAATCACAGCATGGAAAAAAATATTGGATTAAAACCACCTGATTCATGAAAAGACTCCTTGAAAACAGTACTGACTAAAACTGGTGTTTCTACCATTTTGACTACATCTTGGTTAATTTAAACTGTTCTTCCTAAGCTTCTATATATTCAAAAATGACAGTGAAACTGTATGAGAAAGATATAAGCTCCTAGTTTGAAGACTGCATTTAGACAAACTCTTCCCTACCCTGCATAATGGGAAGGGGCTCTTTACCTGGTCCTCTCTACTTGCCAACAAAAACATAGCTCAGCTCAGAAAGAGGAGATTATAAAAAATTTACCTGACTAATTTGTAGGTTAATGTAAAACAATATAACAATATTGTTTAAAGTAAAACCTTGAAACATTTTTGCTCCTTTGAAAATAGTTACTTTTTAAGAAATATGTATTAGCATAATGAGGAAGAGAAAAATATTTTTATAAATTGCTGTAACTCTTACTTAGGTATTTTCTTAATTCCATAGAAGTTTGTGTATTTAGTCAGAATAAAAGTGGCAATAAGATGCAGTCTTACAGAATATTTAGGTATGTAATGCATATTTTGGCTGTATCTCTAGACTTCCGATCCCCAAACATTCCTATGTTTGTCACCCTTGAACAGAGAGGTTTATATATATTTATACTTAAGTAGAAATATCAGTCACTACTCTATATTTTGCCCCAGTTTTGCAATAATCAATTGCATAGGCAATAACTGATCTTTGTTATATTCTGGCTTCCAAGAAACTGGTAAAAATCCTTGCAATGTTTCCATGAGAATGACATTACAAGATGAACAACCACATCAGGATGTCGAGTTTCCCCTGTATTTCACGTCACACAGGAAATCACAAGCATTAGAGGCATTTTTATCTACAGGTAGGAAAACAATGTACCAGTGTTGAAACCCGTAAGAGCAGCCTAGTATACTTGCTAATGCTAACGGTGTGTTATAGGTCCCTTGATTTCCCCATGAATGCAAACCTAGTTTTAGATGCTAAAAATCAGAGTCTAAGATCACACTTAACTACCTCATGTCCTACTTCAAACTATCATTATGAGGAAAGGCGACATCATAGTTTTCAACAACATATTTGCATTTTCCCACCTCTTTTTCCTGTGTCTGGTTGTAAGGTCGTGTTCACATTATTACCTGTTCCAAAGAGGCAAAATTCCTCAACACATCAACACCTCTGAATCACTGGCAATAAAAGTATAGATGCTTTTCCTTGGCATTGCCTGTCCCACCAGCCACTACATGTGCTCTAGTGTGCAGCTTCTCACCATATGTAACAGCAAGGAAGTTGACATGCATTTTTTCTCCAGCAGCCTAGACAGTGAGGTCCAGCCTTTTGGTAACCCATAGTCAGAGGGACTGATTTCTCTTGTATACATTTGATTGCTTCTGACATAATTACCTCTTGATGATGTTAACTCTGTGATGGGTATCACCCAGTCTTTAACCAGGCTGTACTTAATCATCATTTTATAAATCCTTTATTTTCATGCTTTCAAACACTAAGATAATACTTGTTAAATATGTAAAGTGTACTTAGTGTTGTTACTCCCTGTTTTTGTGTACACTTTATGTTCAGTAGACATGCAAGCTAAAGCCTCTCTTCTTTGTATTCAACTGGTGATTAAACTCACATTATTTTACGAGATCTGGAAATATTTTTTTACCATCTTGATCAGTCTTTTCAAGTTAGTAATAGCCTAAACAAGATTATTTTCCAGGAAAATAATCACAAAACCCACCTGGACATATGTGTGAGACTGGAAAAAAATGATTACTGGCTCCAAACAACTAAGGTGTGTGTGCGAGGAGGAAAGGGCAGATCAAGTTCTGCAAAGGTGGAATGGTGCTCCGCCTCCCACCCCATCCCTTTTGGAGCCACAACCTCATCCCACAGTGGCTATCAGACCAGAAGCCCTACCTGAGGGGGAGTTGTGGCTACAGGAGGCCAGAGCAGATTAAAAACCATTGCATAGAGATGCACGTGGCCGCGACCCTATTGTCCTTGAATTTCATGGCATCTGAGAACACATTGGATCCAAGAGTGATAGCTGTATCTTGCTTGTCTTTCTCTTTTTTCTCTCTTTCTCTCCTTTTTTTTCTGCTAATTTCCTCTTCTTGAAGTCTGGGTAATTTAGAGTTGGATGAGTTAGAGTTTGCTAAATCAATGCTTTGTGAAATGCTTTATTTTGATTGAAATTTTGCTTGAAATTTTGCCAACTTCCTGGTCTTCTAAAGTTTGCCAGTAAAGTTTGTTTTTTGACATCCCAAGAACTTTTGTCAAGTTCTCCTCTGTGCCACCTCAGGGAGAAGTAGTACTTTAAGCCGCTTTTAAATAAACTCACCGTGCAATGACCGGGGATTTACAACATGTTCCTCCTTAACCTGCACTGGGTGACCTTGCCTTGGCAGGGGGCTTGGACTAGATGATCTACAAAGGTCCCTTCCAACCCCAACAATTATGTGATTCTGTGAAGTCCTCTCTGAAGGGCAGACCAATTATTCCAAACAGCAAACAGAGTGCTCTCATCCAATGCAAGAACATGGTGTTGTGTAACTAATGATATATAATGGACAAACTCACAGCTCAGAAGAACAAAAAACTGAAGTTAAGATAACACCAAAACTGTCTGACAGATGTTTTTGACACTTCAGAGCTTCAAAAGTGGATGAAAATATTTGACTAAAAAGCCCAGCTTTACACTAATTTTCTTGTATCCCTACAAAATCTGATTTTAAGGATACATTTTGACTACATCTAATTGAGAAGGTATGTAGTTTACCATCAAGTCTACATAGCATGGCCAAGTTTCCAAATTATGGTGAAAACTAGATAGTAAAAATGCTTTTTTTGAAAAATAAGGCAAGTACTTCAGAAAAACATAATATTTTATATGCTATAACTTGTTAATACTGATATTCGGGATTTATCTTTTTTGTTTTCATCTCAGGCTTCCAAACACCTTAAGAGCACTCAGCTTCGAGTTCCCAAGTAAAATAAAACGGGTTAATATTCTGTTTTAATAGTTAGTTGTAAAGAAAATTATTTATTAACAAAAACATAGAAAAAGCCATATAACATGAATTTCAGGCCCAGAAATACCATGTTTTATTCTCAGTCCTCCAGTCACATAGGCAGAGAGGTTATTTTCAATCCCAAATTTTTGTAGTGTTAGTGATTGCCTTTTTTCTTTTACAGCTCTCTTCAAGACTCTCTTGACACTCAACTATAATAACAGATTTTTTAAAAAGAAGAGAAAGCCTGGAAGTCACCATTGGCAGTCAACCATTAAATGTGACTTTTATTTCCTCTCATCAGACAGAGAACCAATAAGTTATCTATGAAGCTGAAGCCAGGAGCTCTCTTATACTCCATTTTTACAGCCTAGGCACACTTCAGTGAGGGCCTAGTGACATAAATAGTTTTGTAGAAGCCTGTAAGACTTAATAAAATAAACACCAGGGCAAAGAATGTGTATATAGATCCTTATGGATCTTTTAGAAAGAGAAGGAGAAGAAGATTTTATTTTGTAGCACTCGAAACTTAGTTGAGAAGTAAAAAAGACCTTGGAATAAAACCCCTGTTCTTTTGAAAAATGCTGTGGGTTTTCATTTTTATTACCTTATCCATTTAAATTATGGGACTTGTTGGACAGTACTGCTAATTATTTTCCTGTCAGAGGCTTCTGCACTCTAACTGGCAGAATTGTTATGAGTTCACGGATGGAAATGGTACTTGAGTGTGACAGGGGACAGGTAGGCAATATAACACAAATGTCCAACAACCCAGTTCATGTCATGGAAAAGCTTTAAACTGATTCCATCAACACAGAAAATGCAAAGATAAAAACCCTGTCAGGATGAAAGACTTGAATTGTCTCACTTAAAAGTGGTCATCCTGGGAATGTGTCCAAAACAAGGAATACAGCTTCACACACTACCACTACCAGTCCTTAAGGATTCAAGTGCAGGTCTCCACAAGCTCCATAATCAATATTACTCACTTCACTTTTACTGACACTCTTCCATGATATAATTTCCTCTTTACTCTGTTCTATGTGTTGTACAACCACTTTGACTTAAAGGATTTTCAGAACTGAAAAATCAAAAAGCTTGAGTTTTTATACAAGTGGCTGGAGGAAGGAAAGGTAGGCAAATGCGAAAGAAATGCTATTTCTCAGAACCAGAAGAAAGGTTGCAGAAAAAAATGCATATAATCATCTCAACTGACTGACCTTCTGCTAATATTGTACATTTCATTGGCTGATTTGGTCAAGGTCTGCTTTGCTTAAAACAGCTGTTCTGGAGACACATGATCAGGCAGGCCTCAGTCAAGAGAAAGGCAGAGTAAACTGCTCCTGTTAGCACAGGGCAGCAGTACAAAGATGCTTCTTATTAGGCCACTTGCAGAGTGAGCCTACATTAAATCCTGGGAAAGTTTCATCAGAACAGAAGACAGCCAGTACTTCTTAATTTGGATGAGTCCATTTGCATTTTAGACAATCTAGCAAAAGAGAATAAACAGAGAATTAACTAACTGATGCTGGAAGATTAGATTTTTCTTCCTCCAAATGACATGAATTTAGGGAACACGTCTAAGCCTGCAAAACTGGCACTTTACTGTGTATCATATAAACATTTTTTAAGTGGTAATACTTAGGAAAAAGACATGATAACAGGTCAGATGGCTTGTAGTGAGGGGACTCATACCTCATTATGGAAAGAGGGACCAGAGACCTCTCAGGTGTGATTCCTTCTTCTGGTTTGTCTGGAGGGATAGTATAGTTTTTAATTGACTCTTAACCACAATAAGGATCTGGTTTAATAAAGCTTTTCTCAGAAATCAGTTCCTTTTTATACGCTAGTGTACTTGTTTTGGCTGTGATACGGCTGATTTTCTTTATATGATGTTATGTTCTTCGTTTGTGCTGAAAATAATGTTAATAATACAATTTTAATTACTGCTGAACAGTGCTTACACAGTGTAAGGACTGTGAATCTTAAAACAGGATGCTATTTATTCCAAACAGAACAGCAATGAGCTCATCACAACAGATAAAAACCTCGTTCAGGAGCTGTTTGGATAAGTCAATCTATCATAAAGCAACTAAGCTTCAAGACAGCAAACATATTTGCTGCCCAAAAGATGTAAAGACAAAATATGTTTGTCTTCTGCAGATGAAGATAATCCCACAATCCTTCTCCACTATCCTGTAAATCAAATCTTTCCCATGAAACACATGAGAAGTCTTGTGTGTCCTATTCCTCTCCCTTCTTTCAACTACAAATTTCTGATTCAACCTCTGCGAAGATATGCCTGAGTGGTTTCTCCAATGGCCCATCCATCAATCAGTACCCTAAGACTTCTGGTCTTTGTAGTTGTCTCCATTATCAACTTTTGTTCAGGGTTGGTGTGTCTTTGAGTATAATACAATAATTTTCCTGTCTCTTGACCTGTCTTTTTTATCTATGCCATGATGCTTTTTTGCTTGTTATATATACCCCCTTTATATACTCTTTTATATAACTTTTATGTATTCTTAAGGGCCTTTTAGCCCACATACTTCTAATTCTTCAGGTTTGATAAATAGCATAGACCCAATATTCCCTTAAGCCAGGAGACCAAACATCTCAGAAGCCTCAGACACCAAGGTCTTCTCTGGAACACATTTTATAAACTAAGATACAGGGGAAAGTTCCTCGGGGAGGGGGGCTCGCTCAGCCTCTCATTGGGAATCTTTGATAGATATGCTAATTGGCAAGGCCTATAATGTTATACCCAAGCTATTGTGGGTGTGCATTTCGGGGAGTGCTCACACGGGTGCATTTGGTGTGCATTTCAGGGTGCATTTGGATGTGCATTCCAGTGTGCTCCACCTGGACAGAGTGCACCAAGGATCCTTAAAATAAATACCCAGGTAAAATCCCTTTTTTCCCTTCTAACCGTGTTTGGCTCTTGATTTTAAGACCAAGGAAAGACATCATTATGCTGAGTAGCCATTAATCAGATATTCTGACAATAATCCTTACATTCTTCCGATCATTGCACTAATTTTAAAAATGTCCAGCATTCCATGAGGATTAACATTTTTTGTCATTTTGTTGGAACACTATCCTTATTTGTTGGCAAAACAGAATAACAGTCAAAAAGATGTAATTAATTTTTTTACTTTAGTGTTTAACCTCCAATTCCCATGACTAATGTTTGTAAGATATCAAAGATTTTTTTTTTTGCTCCCAATGAGTCTATTTATGGAAAGCAGTCATATTTTCTCTTCCTACAAAAACTGTAACTAAGTGACAGTGGTCAATTAGGGTAGATTTTGAGTAGCTCCTAGCACGTCATTGTCACATTGGATATGAGTGACAACACTTCAGTTTCTAATGTGATAGACATATACAGCTGGATCGACAGTGACTTTAGCAGACCAGTTTTAGCTTATTGTCATGGTTTAGGCATGGTATTCCCCAATTTAGTGCTCCCACTGTCACACGTTTTCCGTTCCGTTCCAGCTAAAAGCACAAAAGGTTGAGATAAGACCAATTTACTGGAAACAACAATGAGATAAGAAAATGAACAGTACCAGCAACAATATTTATATCAAAAGTGTACAAAGAGAGTGTGTTTTACATGCAAAATACTCACCAGGCCTGGGACAATGAAACAATGGCAGACAGACCCTCCACCCACCACATTTTTCCAGCACTGGAAAGAAACACCCTTTCTTCCAGGAAGCAAGAGAGAGACTCCCCCACCCCTGTCAATGACCTAAGATGGTATGGAATAACATTAGGGTCCTGGCCATGCCCACAGGGTTCCAGGCTCTGCCCTCTCACAGCTACTGTGAAAAATTAACCCTGTCTGTGGCCAAAAACAGGACACTTATATGAAATTACACTTTTTTATTTCCTACTTATTTGTACTGTCTACCTACTGGTTCACTCAGGCTGGATTATAGAGACAGCAACCAGTTCACATAGGCAGGATTTACCATCCAAATTCTTATGAAGTACTCCATGCCATGTCAATACTTTTTGAGGGTTTTGTTGAATGCCTAAACAATTACTTGGGCTTTTCCTGAAGATCTTTTGGGACACTCAGTGGAGTGAACATAGAAGAAAACTTGAAGCTTTTTTGCTTCAGCTTTTTTTAATGGTTATTCAGCTAGGAAAGAACACAGATTGAAAACATTTCATTTTTCATTATTTGACTTTTCATTATTGATGGCATTATCAAGTCTGAACATGAGCCTCAGTGTTCCTGAAGGAATAAGCATACTTGCCTTATTGAAAATGCCACATACCTTCTCCTGAGTTAAACTTTCCCCAGATTAACTCAGGAAAGGATACCCGGAAACACATCTACAGCAGGACTGAAACAAAGAGTGCATAACTATACAGAAAAGCTGAGAGAGGTCATCAGCTTCTGTGTGAAAGGAAAAATTCATCATAGAAACCAGTAGATTTCTATAAAACAAGTCAAATTTCAGTATTTGTAAAATCACATAACTGAAGTGCTACCTTCAAGACGCAAAGGAAGACGAAAAATAGTTGTATTCTATGAGGACACTTGGGGAATCACAGTTTCTTCAGTTACACAGGTCCAAGACAAAATACATTGAATATTGTTTTCAGGTTTTGGCCTTTTTAGCACAAGACTCTGAGGTGCCAGAGTGTGCCCAGAGAAGAGCAACAAAGGTGGTAAAGGGTCTGGAGGACAAGTCTGATGAGAAGCAGCTGAGGGAGCTGGGGCTGGGACCTTATCATTCTCTGCAACTACTTGAAAAGAGGTTGTAAAAAGAGCTGAAGGTAGGTCTCCTCTCTCAGGTAACAAGTGATTGGATGAGAGGATATGGCCTCAAGCTATGCCAGAGGAGGTTTAGGTTGATCATTAAGAAAAATTTCTTCACCAAAAAGGTTGTCAAGCACCAGAACAGGTTGCCCAGGGAAGTGAATGAGTCATCATCCCTGAAGGTATTTAAAAACATGTGGACGTGGCACTTAGGGAAATGATTTAGTATTGGACTTGGCAGTGCTGAGTTTACAGTTGGACTTGATGATCTTAAAGGTCTTCTCCAACCTAAAGGATTCTATGGGATAAAACACATGTAATGTTCAGTTCACAATTGCCCTTGCACTGATGATGTTACAGAACCACCATGAAGCTAGGAAAAAATCATTGTTTTGCTTATTCAGTCACTAAATCTCAAGTAGCAAGGCCTTTTTTGTCAGATATATCTCAACTGAAGAGCTGATGGGTACAAGCACTAGAATTATAGAAGATGAAATGCACTTTTGGAGCATAGCTCCACAGCCATTTACTGCACCTTGATGTGCACTGTGGTACATGTACAGTGGAACCCTTGGAACCCCTAAGTAATAATTACCCTTATTCTTGGTAACCATTTGCGCTACAAATCTCTTCAACTAATTGTGCTGCACTGTTAACTAACAGAGACTCTTTAGCAGCCAGCCTTGAGTAGAGACATATAATAGCAGAACGTAATCAGCACTGCTTACACAGTCAGGTGGCTTCTAGGGATCAATAAAGATTCCTGTCTGCAGATGTGAACAGAAAGCCGGTTTAACCTGGGTCAAACCCCTCTGAACTCACAAAGATATAGAAGTCTTACAGGCAGCTGAAATATATTAAATTACAGCAGCAGAATGGCAGTTCTTTTTCTTACTTATTTATGGAGACCAAGAGAGACCGACAGATTTATTTATGGATTCAAGAGAGCAACAGATGGTATTCATGTTCCAGTACACAACCCCTACACATTTGGAAGGCAAATACTGAATGAAGCTCTCAGTAGCACCTGCAGCGCTTGCCATTCTAAGATAGCGTGCTCCTGATGGCACTGCACACCTGTATTGTGGCAGCTGACAACGTCAGTCAAACAGCTTGCCTCCAAGCACAAGAGTTTCGGGTAGAGGTCGAGGACGGCAAACATGCAGAAGCGGTTACTGGATGGAGAGACAGTGAAGGCTGCACACTGATAGTGCAGCTCTGGCACTGAGCACCAACTCTTTCAAGGAGTTCTTTTCTCCCAGGTGCTATATATGGAACAGTTTGCTCCTAGTCCTAGCCTTTGCTTTTCTGCTCTTCAGCATAAACCAGTTTACTTTGCAAATTATTTGAGAAGATGAGGTATGCCCAAATTTAGTCCTGTGTGAATGCAGTATGGTTACAGTTGTCTTGAAACTTTTGCCTCTGACAGTCTAGCCGATATTCAGCTTATCAATTTAAATTCAATTAATCAAAGAATAAGATAATAGCACCCTTAGTTGTCATTAGGTATCTTAACAAGGTACCAAAGTTCCATATATTATAGAAAACTTAGAAGCCTTTAGACAATTCAGAAACTGATCTAAAGTAATCCCGAGGAAACACCAGAAGGGGAAGAGCACTTTGTTCCCACTTGTGCTTGCAAGGGGGTCTCCTAGTGTGCAAGAATTTGATTGCACAAATAAAAGCTAGTTTGCTGAAACTAGCTCTATGAGCAATTTGAAAAGGAAGGGATCTACATTTTAAGGACAGAGAAAGGCACATATATATCTGCCCTAAAAGTGCTTACTTGTACAAAAACTTGTAGGCCGCATTTTGTTTGCAGATGTTACTATGAATGTGACATCAAGCAGCCCCTCTAGGTACATTAGGATGCTAAACCACCAGAGAAACTCAGAGGGATGTACAGGGGTGGGAAAAACCTTCAGGGCATGGTGTGAAAAGAAAACTTCATTACAAAATTAATGAAGAGACTTTCATTAAAACGTATCAGTATACAGTCAAAGTAATAGCTCACATATACTGAAAATGATCTCTAAAACAAGGGTGAAATAAATATGCTTTATCCCAAAAGAAAGAAAGACATACAGAAAACAGCCTGTTGTTCCTTCTTTCTCCTCCCATCTTAGTCAGTTTAAAGTAATTGAGAAGCAACTGCAGAAAACCTACAAACAAATCCCAACCCTGAACACTTTCTTTAAAGCCACATGCATATTCTGCTATTTGAAACATTTTCCTGGGATCCTGAGCTGAATTGTATTAGGTAAAGGGAAAAAAATTCTGATCTTCCATATTGTGCAGGAAAATTAACAAAAAGAAAAAAAGAACAAAACCCCAGCAATTATAGAAAAAAGGGGAAAACCTGTATTTTGTTAAAAGCATAATTCTTTTGAAAGATATGTCATAGGGACTTCTTTTCTAAGGGTCTTTTTGGTATATAAATCCTCAGCAATGGCTCCACAGCATCAAAGGCAGCTGAGTGCAGTCTAGGTTGGAGATACTCTCTCCTCAGCATTCCCACAGGGCTGAGAGCTTCCTGGTCAGCATTCTCACTTCGGGTAGGTTAACTCCTGAGACTTCAGGGGCACTTACAGTGCTCTCCAGTTTCCCTACATACGAAAATCAGGAACTAGGCTTTGCTTCTAGATCCTGCTCCAGTCACCTATGGATTACCTGCTGTAAATCCTTCACACTTCCACTGCCGTAGCACAGCCAGTATAGAGGGGAAAACAAAGCAGCCTCCCTTGCTTGTCATCTGTCAGCAAGTACATTGCAGAGCAGGCTGAGAAGATACTACACCTTCCCTGATAGCAGCCAGTACCATTAAACAATGTCACTCAGCAGGCACATGAAAATTCTTTCCTTTCAGCCTAGCAAAACCCAAAGCCATCCACTTGATCCAGCAAGCCAGCAGTTTCTCCCTGCTCCAGCTTTTGAGCAGGTTTTTCCCCTCTAGCCTTCTGGCTGGATTTCAGCCAGCTCTTCAAAGTGAAGGACACCAAAATCCTCTGTAAAACCGTGAGGAGTGAGGTAACTACCTGAAACAAGGAGAGAGAAAAAAGCATCAAGGCTGACATCCCAGAACTGGGAGGGCAGATAGATGAGGCTGGAGAACAGGGGCAAGTGTCTTAGGTAGACAGGTGAGTGACTGAAAGGATTTACAGGAACAACCGGATCACTTTCTCCCCTAATTCCATAATCAAAGGTTGTCTGGCTCATGTTAGGTCTCTAAATGGAGACAGAATACTCCTGTACTCTGTTAAAAAATTCTCAACATTATCGATCATGCTCTTTTTATATTTGCCCTTAAATTTCACCTTACTGCTGAGGTTTTATAAATAAGATTTGATCTTTTTTTAATTTTCTTTGAAGGTTTCCTCTAGCAGAGAGAAAAGTATGTTGTATACTTCACAATATATGGCAGTGCATTTCCTCCTATCTTATGTACTACTTTCTTCATGTATTTTTTTTCTGTCAGGCTGTTTTATGGGGTTTCCAATTATATTATTTTTTTTCTTCTGTCTCAAGCAGTGGAACCTCAGTGATTGATTAAATAATCAAATTAGTAACAATGAGTCACAGAAGGTTTCAACTGTGTAGTTCTCAGGGAAGAATTTGCTGGATGATTACCCCTGATGTAGAAAATAGTTGTACCTATACTTGTGTGTTTAATTATATTTAAATTTTAGACAGGAGTTTCTCATTCTGGAGAAAACTATGAAATACATTCAGGTCAGGAGTCTTTGTTGCAGAAGCTGGGCCCCTGCACACCATTTTTATTCCCGTAATAATTTCTAAAATAGACTGGAGAAAACCACAGTAACTTTAATGAATGATTGTATTATTATAATATAAATTATAATAGGACATCACAACTTACTGTGTTATTTTTAACAGTAGAAAATATATGTTATTTGAGAAAAAAAGTATTTTCTTTGGAAACAGCTGAGATGAAGAATTTTTCCTTTGAAAGAATGCCAAAGTAGCTCTGCTAGAGCAGCAAGAGCATTTACTGACAGTAACTAGAGGCTTAGATCTTCAATGTGTCTTCCAAACACCAGCCTGTTTTTCTCTTAGGAGAAGAATTAAAAGTAGTACTGGGAACAGCATGGGGAAAAAACAATCAAGATTTTTTTACAAAGTTCTGTTCTAGGATCCTACAACATAGTATTTTAGAGCTTTGTAACACAGGGCAATTACAATCTGTCACTACTGTTAACTCTTGAGGGTGGAAAGACTCAGAAAAAGTATGTGATGTTAAAACCAAGTATTTTGCTTTTAGTTCTCATGATATAGAACTGACTGCAGTGTCTTTAATTTTAAGTCTAATGTGTAATTTTAAGCCTAATTAAATGTCTAATTTTAATTATGAGTGAATGTCAGGCCACTGAGATTTGCCTCCTCAGCCTTAGGTGCTGAAGTTCAGGACAGAGTCACAAAGACGGTAAAGTAGCAACAGCAAGGCTGTGATAATTCTTTCTGATGCTGAAGAAATCGCAGTAAAATTAACTTTTCGGTTCAATCGATCCCTATCTCAAATGCTTGGATGCTGCTAGGAGGACAAGGACTTATTGCCAATAATTTGACTGAACCTATCAACAGTAGTTAGAAGCAAACGGCAACCTCCCCAGCTATCCAAGATACTACAGCATTTGTAAGAAAAAAGCTGAAAAGCTCTCTTTCCCCTTAACTAACATAGCCACCATAAACACATAGGGGTCACTGCAACACCAACACAGAAGCGGAAAAACTCTAAGATTAGCTTTGAAAATGTGGGAACACGGCACCCTGACTCAAGTGTGTGCATATCTGAGTACTGCAAATTTGTATCCTTTTTGAAAAGCACTGATGAACAGTTTGATGAAGTCAAATTTTTTAACACATTATAGTGAAATATCAGCCCATGCTTTTCACAAGACTTATTCTGGCTATTCGCCTTTTCACTAAACTGGCAGAAAACTGCATATATTCCTCAGGTTTAACTTCACCTAAAAAAAAAAAGCAAGAAGAAGGTTTAATAATTTTAAGTTTTATCTCCCTCTAAGTCAGCTGGTACACAAATTTAAACTAAATGTTGGTAACAGTCATGAATTTTAACCCAATTTTGTGATCATTAATTGGTTGAAAAAAAATAGGAACGCTAAGAGTTAACAATCATGGCATGTTGCAATCTACATGAACCTGTCAGATGAGCAATACAGCCTCCTTGGTGGTCATGTATTACAATGGAGAGATTTGGCAGAGCAAAGCACTTCCTACCAAGAACTTCCTGGCATTCAGTGAGTTTAGTCTGGGTCTGCCTGTAGCCTAGTCCCTTGGATTAGAAACACAGGATCATAGGATAAGCTGAGTTGGAAGAGACTCATCATGATCATCGACTCCAACTCTTGGCCCTGCACAGCACCATCCCCAAAAGTCACATCATGTGCCCGAGAGCATTGTCCAAATGCTTCTTGAACTCTGTCAGGCTTGGTGTTCTGACCACTTCCCTGGGGAGCCTGTTCCAGTGCCCAACCACCCTCTGGGTGAAGAACCTTTTCCTCATAGCCAATCTACCTGCCCTTGACTCAACTTCAGGCCATTCCCTCAGGTCCTGTCACTTATCACCACAGAGAAGAGATCAGTGTCTGGCCCACCTCTTCCCCTTATTGTTGTAGGAAGCTGTAGACTATGACAAGGTCTCCCCTCAGTCTCCTTCAGGCTGAACAGATCAAGTGACTTCAGCTGCTCCTCATACGGCTTCCCCTCAAGGCCGCTCAACATCTTCCTTGCCTTCCTTTGGATGCTCTCTAATAGTTAATTTCTTTCTTATATTGTGGTGCCCAAAACTGCACACAATATTCAAGGCAAAGCCACACCAGTGCAGAGCAGAGTGGGAGAAGGTGAATTCACGGAGATTATTTTCAGATTTGCTTTAAGAACCTGCTAAAAACTCTAGCAAACATGAACCCTCCAAATACCTGTTTCTGCTACAAGTGGCACACCGCAGAGGGACGCAGCTTGAATTTGCACCATAACGACCCTAACTTTCCTAAACAACCATATTTGCATGTGGGTAATCCATGGGCAGACATCTTAGATTCTGTCTTTCAGGCTGTACTTTAATCACCCTACCACTATCCTCAAAGGACATGAATATAAAAAGCAATTCTTTTTTTTCTTAATAGCAGCTCTTCTCCAAGATGAGCAATAGTATCTTCCACAAAGCATAGCCATTACGTCTTATATTAACAACATCATGTATGCCACTGAGAGTTTGATTTCTTATCCGTATGTGTTATGATCCAATTATTAAAATGTTTAGAGAGATGGCTCTGGCCGAATCAAGGTACCAAAAAGAACTTTTGCTGAATATATATAGCAACCTTGTGTGTAAACCAAAGCAACCTTTGCTTCACACCCTGAGCAAATGGATTTATTTATAGCATAGAGCTTCTTTGGATCAATAGAACTTTGAATGATACTATGACATGTACACTGATAAAAGATACCAGTTAGACAAAAAATAGACTATTAACAGAAACTAATGGTAATGTTGGATTAACTTTAGGGATTTTACTTACAGGTTGAGAACTCTTTAGAAAAGTTCTATTAGCACTAAAGTCTTCACAGTCACCTAAGATAATGCTTTCTTTCAAATAATAATAAAAAAATGTTATGGAATTGAATTTAATTTTCTTAATCTTACTGTATAGAAAAAAGCAAGAAGTCTCACCTTTTATATTCACAGAACAAAAGTAGATTCATGTAATCTCCTTGATAAATGTCATGTAAATTGCAGTATTTTCAACCAGTACATTGTAATTTAACGACCTTTTAGTCACGAATAACCAGAACACTTAGTACCTTACAATAACTGCAGAGAAACTGAAAGCATTCAAACATTCAAAAGAAAGAAAAAAGGATTGAACTGTATACTCTCAGTGAGGAATTCATAAGTTCTTGTGGTATCTTATTGGAAGTTCTATAGAATGATCTTATGTTGTGTAAGAAAAATGAATGACACACGAGCACAGTGGTTTAGTAACATATTTGGGGATAGGTTTAGACAGCAATAAATAAGGGCTTCTACCCTAAGTATTTCACTACGATACTCCTCCTTGATCCTCTTCTACTGTCTATTTACAGATCATTCATTTATGTAACAGTAAGTAAAATTTATTTTTTCATTAACAACCACATATATCACTATATATTACCATTTATCATTTATTTTGATATGAAATAAAGAATACAATGGGATATAATGCACCACAGTAAACACATAAAAGTTACAAGTAGTGCAATAATATTTTTTAGATTCTTATGTTTGAGAGAAATGCAAACATGCAAGAATGCAGTTATAGTGACTGGGGCCAAGGAAATAATTTTCATATTTAGAGATCTTTTTTTTAAGGTACCCTATATCTTTCATTTTTGTTTTCATGAGAACTGAGTTATTGAACAGCTATTTTCAGGTGCTACTTAAAAGATTTAATCTTATGATTTATTAACCCTGATGACAACAATTTATACGGCCAAATGTACCAGAAAATATTAGATATTGCTTTGAATAAGGCAGTGTCTATCTGGGTATTTTCCACAGAAGTATATACTTGAATATCATATTTTAACAACAATCTTAAGCATTCAAACAAGGTATGCAGTGAAATCACATGAAATATTTTCCATGCCCAGCTGTCATTTGGAAAAAATAACTGTAGATTCTAAAAATCTGAAAAATTCATAAGGCACATAATTTCTGCCCTTCAGCACTCACTCTTTTTGTAAATGTGTCACAAATAGAGATGCTATGAGATTCCCTTTTAAATGGTGCATAGGCTTTGGTATAGAGGTACATAGGAGTAATGATCATTGTGGGTCCCTTCCAAATGAATTATTCTATTCTAGTCTAGTTTAGTCTAGTCTAATCTACTTCTATCCTACTTATAATCTAATGGATAAGTTCTTAGAGTACTGCCAATAAAATATCTTTTCTAAATAATCAATATGTTAAGTCAGAGGTAATAAATTTCATACGGTTACAACTGACAAATTCCTAAAATACCAAGTACCTAGCTTGTTATGATCAACTGCAAAATTTCCTGCAGATTAATAAAAGTGAGCCAATAAAAAACATATTTTTGGAAGATGAGTTTATACAAAATTATTAAATGCTACAATTATTTACAATTTGTTAACCCTGCCTGAGTTACAGTTCTGCCTCCTATTTACATTTTGTCAAGTAAAATGCATCTTCAATTTATACAACTGAATAGTGAATACTGCTTTCTTTAGAAGTTCAATGATTTGCCTTGCTGCTTTTTCATTTACCCTTTCTATCAGTCTGACTGCTTATTTCTGTATCACAAAGGGGAAAACACTGTTGACCTCACTAAACAAACCTAAATCTTTACACACGTGATTCAGCTGTACTTCTAGTATCATTGTTAGAAGAATGAAGAAACAGACAAAAAACCAAGCCAAACCACAAAGCTGTTTCTTACTTTTTTAACGCATTCAGGGTAAAAAACCTTAGGCAAAATCAATTCAGATATTAATATATGCATCAGTCTTCAAGAACTCCAACAGGACTCAATTTGTTTTCTGGTAAAAGCTGTAAAATCAAAGTTACAATTGGGAAATAAGTACAAAATTCAAGTCCACCCAATAATTCCAACTGTGGCCTAGCTGGATATCAGTGCTGTGGCTGCATGCACACCCAGCACCCTCTGTCAATGACTTCCTGGGTGGTGCAAGAGCTTCCTAATTATTCTCAGCATTGAGGAGACAGCACTTGAGACAAAGTCAATGACTAAGCCTTTAACCAGCTTCACACAAAAATTCTGTTACAGGAGCTCCCCAGCTGTGAATTAAAGACAGCCTTGGAATTTTCCTAAACAGGCCCTGCTGTGCCTAGACTCTTTGATAGCCACCATCTGTATGCTTCAATGCATACACTATTCATGCATAATTTATTAATATGCATTTATTAAAAATGCAGCTACCTTGGATAAAGAGTCTGGCAGGCTCATTGACTCCTTCAGGCAGTTTCTGATGCAAGACTGACCAAAATACAGAGATATAAACAGCCAGCAGAAAGGATTTTTTGTGCATTTGACAGAAATGGTCATATACTTTTTTTATACTTCATTAAGGTAGGAGATGTTTTTGTGTATAATTTAAAACAATCAATATAAACATACCTATGAGATGCTGGAGTGTTCATGGAGGACTGAAGGCCAATGAGTTATAGGAAATAATTGAAATAGCATCACAAGTAATCTTAACCTGATCCAGGTGAACACACTGCTGCAGGGATTCTTGCAATGTAGGCTCCTGCAACTAAACAGAAAACAATCATCTCATTCAAGAGACTGGTTTCCTGTAAGGAGTGTTATGCTCTGCCAAGGTGCCATTTCTTTTTTTAGATAAAAAATTCTGCCTGTGAGTGTCTCTGCAAGTTTCCAGGGCTTAAAAGGAGATACCAAAAAAACCGCATTAATATTAACAACAAATATATCATTCTCTTTCAAAATACATTGCTATCAAGGAATAGTAAATTTCCCTTTCATAGTATGAGACACCACAGTTCCACTATTGTGCAGAAAAACTGGTACTATTTTTGAACCCATGCGAAAGCAAAAAACTTAATGACAGAAAATTAGATTATTAAATTTGAACCCTTGTATATCTATACTACCAAAAAACCCGCTGTATGCCTGGATCTTCCTCTAGTTTAGGTATTAGATGGAAATATTAGTCATGTACATTAGCTCCTTTGACACAATCAAAAAAAAAAGAAAGGAAAACCCTGCATGACTAACACTGAATAACACAATACCTTCCACCTCATAAAATGAATCAGGCATACCATATCAAAAGAAAAGAATTGTAATTAGATCAGAGTAGCTAGGCTCTGCCTAAAGGCCAAACACTCCTACAGAACTTGTTCATTCCTTTTGGTAAGAAGACTGGATGTACATGACAGCAGTACAAAGGGACCAACACGATTAATACACTTAACTTTGCGTCTGCATCTGGAGCACTAAAAATGTTGCATAACCCTAGCTAAATCATTCCTCCTCTAAAATTCAGGAAAAACAACATCTATAAGGGTACTGATGCTTGAATGAGACAGTGCCACAAGGTGACTAGCTAATTTCCAATAACAAAGTTGAATTATCCTCTGCATTTTTACATAACAGTCTAAAAGTACTTAATACGTGGTCACATTAGTACTTTACACAACCATTATACTCCATAGACTCCAATACAACAGAAAGAAACTTCCATAACATTAATAACTTTAGCTAAACAAGGAGTCTCATTAAATTCAAAAGGATGAGTCACACAAAATACAGTGCTGTGTATAAAAAAATTTATGTCTGTATCCTATTATGTTTGCTTTAAAAGACATGAAAAACAAATCTGTTTAAAATAACTGGCTATGCAGTGGCTCTAAAATACTATACATAAAAAGTTCTCAGAAACTGACATACTGAAATTTTTGCTGTATTTCATGTGACTCTGATCTTGCAAAAAAACTGAATGAATTTACCTTAATATGTATGAACTCCACCTGAGAAAAGTAGACTACACAAGACTACCGAGCAAGCATATCATGCGTTGTTTGCAGAATTACACTTTAAAGCTAGTGCATACTGAAAACATACAAAGCAGTCAAAGCATCACAATCATTGGGTATCAATTCAGACATAGACACCCACCCATGCTTTGGTACAAATGAGAAAACTATCTGGGCTTCCATTTGACAATCTCCTTCTTTTTCCACTAGACAGTTCTGTTTGTATAAGAGTTCCCAGTTGAATCTATGAAATAGTTACTCAAGAACAAGTCCCTGAACATTTACCAATCCAACATTTGCAGTAAAAATATGTTCCTACAATTAGGACAAAATATACAAAATATTCATTGTGTTTTTACATCTAAGTCTGTGTTAGAAAATGACCCCTTCCTTAACTAAGCAATAAAAGGCTAAATAGTTATTTCAAAAACATTTGCATTGTTTTTTGTACTTGAACTGCACCACAGTAAATGAGAGAAGAAAATAATAATTGACAGTGGATAATACTTCTTGCAAAAAGCTTAACTAAATGGTGAATGGGTTCAATTTAATTGTGGCCTAAGGTAGTGATACAGAGTACTGTTTTATGAATGGAAGCTATAGATTATAGAATCATAGAATGGCTTGGGTTGTAAGGATCCTAGTAGATAAAAACTTCTAAGATTTGCTGATGTAGAAACTCTAGGGAGACAAATTATATGGGTTGTAATTGCATTTTAGGACAGTCTGCTCACAGTGCCATGGAATATCTTTCAGTATGGGATATATGGGATATAATTTCAATGCCAAAGTTCCATTCTTGTGTGCATTTTAATTGGTATCTCAGGAACTCAAAATCTGGTGAATTGTTTTAAGTTTAAATACTGCACTAAGTTTAAATACTTCCAATTGGGCAATACTTTCCTTAGGTAGTTATTAGCTAGGTAGAAAATCAGCTCTTGCATGGAAAGAGGTACTACTCCCCACCCAAAAAAAAAGATCTACCTCATTTTACCCCAAGGATCAGAAGTTAGTGTAAATGAATTCAAGCAGAAAATTCTGAAGCTGCTAAATATTTTTCAATTTATTTACTTATTCTTCTGTGTTTGATGTTCTGACTCTGTTTTTTAAATTATATTAAAAGACTAAGATGTGTAGTGTCTCTCTGGATAAGAAGCATAAGAAGTAAATATGCTGGGAAAAAAAGAAGCCTTGAGACACTTAAACCCTGTTCCTGTTAATATACAAAGGATATGCACATATACGTATTGTTACTCTTATATTTCAGTAATACAGGGGGAAAAACAGCATTATATGTTAAGACAGAGGCCTATATTACTAGTTTTGAAATGGCTGACAGAAGTTCCCTGTTTCTTTTTACCCTGACTTATTCTGTGCGTTCTTGCAGAATGCTTTTTCTCTTAAATGATTTATCCTAGCCATGTTTCACTACACTGACCCTGGCTGTCTTTTGGTATTTGTTTATGCCTTCCAGTTGACTAGTGTAAATAGCAGACAGAACTAAAACACTTTCAGCTCCTCGTTCAGATTTGCAGGTTCACAGAGGTTCCAGTGCTTAAAACAACATTGGTTTAAGCATTTATCTGCGCTCCCATTCTCGTGCAGAAATAAACAGACAGAAATCAAGATAAAATCCAAAGAAAGCATTTAAGATGGAATTGTCTATATCAGAGAAAACTGTTAGGTTCTAAAGTCTTCTGTTTACTGTAAAGAATTTTTTGTTCTTGTTAGACGATATTACTCACAAGACTGAATGAGTTCAAACAATTACCACTGCTTCAGATTATATACTTGATTAACTGTCAGAAATTAGGGGCTTTATTCAACAGGTAACGTACCAAAACTATTTTTTTGTATAATCAAGTTAAACTACTGGGCAATCAAATCAAATTATTCAAAATGCAGTTTCTGGAATTACTGAGAAAGTTTAGAGATAATAAACCTCTTAAAAATTCTGAACTCATTTAAACATCCTACCTGCAGTATATTAACTCTGAATTGTATCATACCTCTAGGAAAACACCTGATGGCATTGTTTCTTTAAGAGGAATTGTCATTAAAATCTTCCTGAGTTATTCTGGACTTCATCCAAAGCAATAAAATATTTTTCCTCTTATATGTTATAAACAATGCTGTTTCTTTATTTTATTTAGTTCTGTAAATAAAAGAAATAACCAATGCCAGGCCTGTCACGTAATGCAAGACCTGATGTCTGTATGTGTGTTTAAGAGAGAGGGACAGAGGACAAGAGAGACTAAGATGAGAAAGATGATGAAAAAGTATTTCTGCAAACAGATGGCAAGAAGAGTTTGAAAGCATACTTTTGAGACTAGGAGCAGTACGTCTTGTGCTGCACTCATTTTCTTATATGTCACTTCTTGGATCTGAATTCAGTATCATGAACTCCAAAAATTTGTAAGAAAACATAGTAATAACTAAAAAGTTTCTTATTGCATCAAATCAAAAAATATTAGGCTCCTGGAATCCTAGTTTTCTGTGCACACAGATCTATAGTCTGATCTAAAACTTCCATTCACAAAAGCTTGACCTTTAAGGGCACTCTTATTATTTTCTTCATCAGTCATTGATTTTATGCCTCAGTACTTGAAGTCTGCTCCTTTCTGTCTATAGAGGGCCTTATTCACTCAGTTCTCCTGGTTGGACAGTTTGTAGCAGACCTCCACTGGAATGTCACCTGTCCCTGCCCTGCTTTTAATCCTGACCCATACATTCTCATTTGGCTTCTCATCCATTCCAAAGTAGAGCTGGTCATTGACATAGAGGGAAACACCCTTCCTCATCTCCCCTGCCTATTCTTCCTAAAGAGTCTGTGTCCTTCTATTCCAACACTCCAGCCATGGGAACCATCTCATCATATCTCCATTATGCCAATAACATTCTAGCCCTGCAGGCATATGCACATCTCTAACTCCTCTTCTTTATTCCCCATGGAACATGTCTTGTATAGACACATTCAAGCTGGGTCCCCAGTGAAGCTGATTTACTGTCTGGAGTGGCTGAAATTCCTCTGTGCCGCCCTTCAGGCGCTTTCTTGCTGACTTGTCATCCCTCTCCAGGCTCTGGGCATCAACTGCAGAGAGGTCATTTATGATCCTCTGGTTTTGCTTCTTCTCTGATATTATTGGGGTGAAAAATAAAAAACAAAAAAATCCTAAGCAACCCAAACAAACAATTGAATAAACAAACAAACAAAAAAAGGTTTTGTTAACAGATCAATATTTTGATATTTTAATGAAAGCAGTATATTATGTTTTCAAACATCCACAATATGTGAGTTAAAAAAGCTGTGCACTGGAGGTGCTGAGTAAAGTTAATTTAGAATTTGTATACAACATTGTTTTCATGATTAAGTCTTCCTTTGCTGTGCAAGTTGGGAATATTTTTAATTGGGCCCACCTCTTACTCATTAGAAGCAGGCCATTAGAACCATTATTAAAGGCCAGAAAGAAGTCAGAAAAATACTGGTAATAAAGGGAGACCTTTTCTGTGCACAGATAATTGAAAAAATAGTGTGATAGCCTTTGGTGATGAGGCTGGATGTATAACAGAAGGCAGGGGAGCCCTGTGGTTCGCATTTACTTGATGTACAAGAGAGAACTTCAGCTTCTTTTCCTGAAAAATAGCTCTTCAAGGTAAAGAGAAATAATCATAAAAAAAAGCAGTGATTGCTTCTTTTTGGGTTGGGGAGGGGAGATGTTGGGGTTTGTTTGCTTTTTTTTTTGTGTGTGTGATAATAGAGTCAGCGCATAACACTTTGAATATCTAAAGATTTTCATTCTCTTGAGCAAGGTTTTAAATTTAAGTATTATTCAGAACAGAAGTGTATTTCAAGAACCTTGCTCAAGATCATGCAGGAATGCTAGGACTGAACAGATCATAAATCTGATTTCCCAGTTCTGTGCTTCGATCAAAGAATGTCTTTCCTCTCCTCAAATGCATCCCAAAAGCATACCTTGAAAATAGCGTAGGGACCAGTCAAAGAGATTCATAATTACAGCTTGTGTTTGAAAGAATACCTTGAGGATGTTTGCTCATCTACAAATTTAACCCAGAAGCTAAGGAACTCTTTTGTTTCATCCAAATCAATGCACATGCATTTGAAATTTAGTCCGTGAAATGCTTCTAAATCACAGAATTGGTGAGTATTGTAGAAATCAGCTGGGGAGGAGGAAGTTCAAGCCCTGTGGAAAACCCTGTGAAGCTCCAGGCAGGGCTTGCAGTCACAGGCCTCTGTCTCTCCTGATGTGATTTATCTCACTAACACAAGTCTCTAAAAGTCAAACATGCAAACCTGAGCTATGGTTTACAGTATGCATAATTATGGAAGGAAAGTCTATTTAATTTACCTTGTGCAAACCTACTGACATGTTCAGAAAATAATTTAATATACAAGTAATCTACTCCAGACAGAAAGAGAGGATAGCTTTTTTTTTTTCCCCTGCACAAGGGGGTGTACATAAAGCCCAGTTACTAAGCACTTATTTCCTAGATTCCATGTGCATGAAATAATGCGGCAGCTCCTCTTCATCACTTCCACATTATGTACCTGTAAAGAAACATTTCCATCTACTCTGGGCACTCACTGTATAAGCATGCAAAGTTCACATCCATGAAGTAGTTGTTACTCATTTTCAAACTTACTGTCAGTACAGCCACTTTTCTTTTACTTTTTAGTTTTCTTCACATGCTGAAGATATTTCTACCTGAAGAGGAGGAAAAATGGTAACTGTGTGGGTAGTTACCATTTATTTTTATCTTGGTTTTGCTATCTCATGGGCTTGCAAACCATTTACAAGCAGCAAGAACAATTATTCAAGTGGAAGGCAGGTGGATAGCACATCATTACAGCATTTCCCAAGTTCCATTAAACAAGCACAGACCTAACTGACTCTGAAAGCGCTTATAAGCAAAAGCAAGTAATACCCTGCAAGAAATAGCAGGAAGGAAGGCCAGTGTTCTAAGCACTATCATGATATCACACTAGTCCACATTGAGTCAGATAGAAGAAAATCCTTTAGCATAATCAATACGTTTTTCTGCGTTGAAGCAAATATTAAAAGGTGTATGGAGGTCACAAAGTGTTGGGTATTGGTACTGTTTGGATTAGTTTTCGCTGAATAGAAATTAAAAACATATTGCTATTATACTAGGCTCTAGTTTGCTTCCAAGCAAAATGTATATCTAAGACTGTGTGGTAGGTTGAACCTGAGATGATGGACAGCTCTTTTGACCAGTGGCGCTTTTCAAAATTTCCATATTTAAAGCCTGGGGGACACAAGAAGTGCCCTTTTGGGTTTTGCAGTTTCCCGTGGGGAAGGGGGAGGAAGATGGGTCCGAGGCTCCATTTCTCAGAGTGGCCTCAGGCCTCCCCCCCCGGCTGGTGCCGGGGCACGGCCCTGGGTCCTTGTGGGAGAGCCCCTCAGAGCCCCAGGCAGCTGAGGAACGATCAGAATTGCTGTCATGGCCAAGACCACCCGACTCAGTTTCTGAGAACTCCCTTTCCACCCCCCCTCCGCCCCTCCACGTGGCCAATGGAGATCCTGGCAGGGGCCGATGGAGCTGAGAGACTAACATCGGGGAGCCAGCAGCACAAAGGGAGTGAGGCTTTTCTCCACGGTAAAGCTTAAAACACCAAAGACTTTTCATCATGGCGACTTCAAGGTCCGAGAGAAAGAGAAAGCAAGTAAAACCAAAGATGGCGGCGGGGAAGAAAGAGGGCGGAGTCGTGCCATGCCGTGCGGAGCTTAAACGTGCTTTCTGCAGACCGTGGTAGGAACTGTAATATTCGAAACTGGTTTTTTTCTCTTTAATCCATTTAAAGACATGGGGATATAATGAAGAATTCTGAATGCAGCCTGGGTAAGAAAACAAAGGTGACCGTGCCTAATTACCCAGAAGTGGTGAGGAGTTGTGAGAGACTTTCAAAATTTTCTGTGAAGAAGAGAGTTGTTTCAGACTGGAATTTGTCCATCCTTAAAAGGGAAACCCCAGGTGTGGCCCATGGTGAAGAGACTGTGATTTCTTCCCATGGGAGAGATGCTTTTTGCCGGTGGCAGATATTCTGGGCAGATTTGCTGGCTGGTGCAATTTGGGGACCATGAGCAGCGAAAGAGAACTCTGTTTACTTAAATAGTAGAAAGACTTTTAAGAACTGTGAATGCTGACCAAGAATCATGTTTTGTTATCCTTTGTGCTGGTTTGGGAAGGAGAAAAGGGGGGGGGGCGTTGGTGGAAAAGGAGGGGTTTGCTTTAATTTCTTATTATTTATTTACTTTTGTTTAGTTCTGTTAATAAACTTTTTCATTTCTTTAAGTTTTGAGCCTGCTTTGCATTCCTCCAAATCTCCTATCTCACAAGATAAGAAAGGCGAACCAACCCACTACAGACTGTTTTAAGGAACAGCGCTTAAAGAAGCCCTGCCAACCCACTATGGCGTGCTGACACAGATTTCTAGCCTTTGCCCCCTCTTCTTTGGAAAAGGAAAAACATCTCCAGTGTTTGTTTCACATCGATCAATCTCCTTTGCTGTTCTTTAGATTCTCCATTCTGTCCCCAAATCCAGCTGAAAATATCTCTTTTCTGTACTCTATTGAGCTTCAATATCACAGATTTCAAAAAGAAGCATATTTTTTCAAGCAACATTTTTTAAAAGTTATGCATTTATTAGGTTGTGCCTCTGGGGACAGAATTTATAAGAGAATTGTAATAGAATATAGACTGCTGAGCAAACCAAAATTGTTATTACACTCTAAATATAAGGAAAAGGCAGTATCGAAAATTATCCATTGAAGACTCTGCCCCATACACCTAAGAATCAATCATCAAAGCTTGAATTACTCACCCCAGTCTCTTACGGTCATAATTTTCCTTTTTTGGTTTAGACTCCTAATCAAGGATAAACCTGTCTTAAGTGATTCATGTACTTATTTTTGTATATCGACTATGAAGAATACCTTGGACATCTAGTGCAGCTTTACAGGTGTCACAGTTAGACCAAGGGCAATGCACTTCAAAATGTGAGGAAGCTGCTTCAACAAAATTATAGATAACTTTGGAGAGAGGTGCAGAGCCCTTGGGAATCTATGGGAGGTTCACTGCACTCCAGTTACACATAAAAGTCTTGGGCTTCAGGTGGTCTCACCAGCTTTCTTCCACCAATACTGACATGGCTACACTAGCAGTCTGCACCCATTCCCCATGCCTCCCTGAGTTCACCCTGAGTTCTCTTTCTACCAATGCCTTCTAGTTATAAAGAAAAGGTAAGTATTGGCTTTCCAACAAACTTTTACAAAATTGTTGCTGCACTGGAAAAAAAGCAGGACAAATCCATGCCAATTGGTATACATACCAAGCCACCCAAAGTATGGATAAAAACCTTACCACAGGCAGAAGGAGGACAAGAAGCTTATCAAGATACACGTCCCAGAACAGCCTTATTGTCCATACTACAGAGGTAGAATAAGCACTCACACTATATTTTAGACATAGACAGTACAAAATCATATTCTTACTCATTATTATTTAGGAGCAAAAGATCACGCCTTCTGAAAAGGATGCTTGGATAACCAATTATTTTGCTCTTAATAAGCACAAAAAGTGAATTAAAAAACCTGAAGGTTTTAATCATCAGATTTCAATACAGATGAAACATTTGCATAAATTTTATTTTGCACCAAATACACAGCTTGTCCCTAAAGGACAACTAGCTACAGAAAATCTGTTTTCAGCACAAGAAATTAAGCAGGATGATCAACTTGCAGTGGCTAAAGGAAGCTTGCAAACAGGCTGATAAAACATTTAGGGTTGAGAATCTTAAGAACATAACTAACTTTGCATTCCTCATCATCCTTCATTAGCAATATAGTAAAATCATTAGCAATTTAAATCAAGGCTATACTTTACACAAAATCTCCTCTTAGGATTAGTAGAAATAGAACAGCGTGTAGGTAAAAAATTCAGTTACCAGCTTTTTCTATATCTGAATCATAATCCAGTGCATCTCACTCAAGGCTCTAACAATTCATTCAAGCTTAAAGGAAAAATGTGCTCATCACAATTCACTCATTTCTAGTGAAGATGTCTAGAAGACTTCTGTTACAACAGGACTGAACATTATTTTCAGTCCCATTAGTTTGTTCATGAAAGTAAATATAGGAATGCATCTCTAGGAGTCACTCTGAAAGTGCCCAAGTCCTAAGTGAAGCTAAATCCCAGCCCCAGGCATAAGCAAGCAGGAAGATTGATATCCAGAGCAGTGGAGGGTGGAGAGCTCATGGGAATGCAGCCTGTTCCTCAGCTGCAGCAACAGATCAACAAAATCAGTCTGCTATCACACTGATGGGAGTGATCCTCCCAATTACACTATGAAAACACCTGAATTCCACATTTATCTGCTGTGTGCTAGGGCACACTCCAGCACACCACAGCTAATGAAGACGTCTCTTCACAAAATTGTCACTTCATAGGTTTAAACAGTTAACTATACCCCAACATTCATATTATACACATCTTCAGCAGTTTTTCATGAAGGGTTCTAAGGCAGTTTGGGTAGTTGAACATCCATTAATAATTCCAGCTGCACTAGGTGCATTTCTGGAGCACATCTGACATCCATCTGAAAATAAATCTAATTTGTGTGCTCTGAGACTGCCCCAGTCTCATGTAAAAAGTAAAGAGGAAAAAATAGTAAAAATGACTAAAAGATTCCTTGCATCTGTGCACACTTTGTCTCAGCTAATACTTTGATGTAGAGGCATCATAAGAAGAAGTCACTCAAACATAATTCTAAAGATAAGGACCATTGCCATATTCTAACAAAATTCAGTCACTATATTTGAAGGCACAGAGAAACAATATTTCTTAATACCTGGTAATTTTTTCTCAGCTAAAGAATGTTCTTTGTAATTCATTCAGCTAGCAGAGAAATAGAACCAGTTGACAGGGTAATTTTGTAGCCCTTTCAATTAGGGATTGTCTTCTCAATTTTCTGAAAGCCTGGGACATGTCAAGAATTTATTTCCTCTATATATTCACTGGAAACACTACTAAACACGAATTCTGCTTTGACTACATATCTTAAACTGGCTTGTAGCTTTCTTGGTAATGAGAGGCTGTGTGTTGCAGCAGTAATCCATCCTAGATAGGCATAGGTGCCTTTGAAATATGTGAGTCTCTGACTGAGCAGACATAGACAAGACTAGTACCTTGTTAGTCAATAAACAGCCTCATTTATATGAGGTAATAGTGGCTCTCATACTAAACTGTCTGTTCATACCTTGATACTGAGAAAGATAGATAGATTGATAGATAGATAGATAGATAGATAGATAAAAATTATTTTAAAAGAATAAACATCAACATGATTCATTAGGCTGCAGACTAAATACATTTTATTTAAGGATGGGGTTTGGAGGAAATCCATCGCAAGAATAAATGTCAGTAAGTACAGAAAGCCTCTGGAGATACCATGTTAGCAGTCGCTTCACGTAACCTTATTGTCCTTACAACTCTCTGATCCCCTTCAACACATTTTATCCCCAAACAAACTCTGCCTCGATGCTCTCTCTGCTTGTTATCTACCTTGCTTCCAATACTTTTTTCTTGTCAAGTGCCACTTAAATCCTCTGACAGTGAAGAGAAGCAAGGAGTATTATCAAAGCAACCAACAGAAAGAACCTAAATAGAAGGCTACTTAAAATGCTACATTTACTACATTTTAATCAATTGGTTTAATCTAGTCTCTCCTCTGTGTTCTGTTCATCAACAGAAAAGTAATTAAAAAGTCAGCTCCTTTTTATAAATAGCGAGAACACTATTTCTGTAATTATATGTCAAGAGTTAGTGTGGACAACACAAAATTAAAAGGGTGGAAAATATCCATTGTTTCAGAGCTGCATTTTGCTTTGGTTTTATTACAGTAAAAATTGTGCTTATTTCCAAGTACAGGACATTCTGAATCATCCTGTTATCCCCAAAAAGAAAAGAGGTTTGATACACATACTTTCAGAAAACCACTCTTTAGACACTTTCAAAAACACTCTCTATAGACAAAATATATATAAAATCCAATTGCTTTCCACCTATCAATATTACATGTCGTCCTCAGCAACAGGCATATCCAGCCTGGTAAAATTTTAAACCATTTTTTAAAGTTAATTAAACATATAAAAACGTATGACAGGTGCTTGCTTGAAAGTAAATAAAGACAAAATCACTAGATGATCATAAAAGCTACAGCAATGTTCTTTCTCCCCATGATAGTAGCTTCTTAACCACATAACATAATACACTTGAAAACTGAGTTCATTGTCTTTCTATGGAAATTGCCTCTGGCTCCATCACAAGTCAATATTCATGGGAATTTTGGAATTTCTTTTCATACCAAGGGACATTACTTTCAGAGACTGATAACAGTCATAAGATACAGTAATTAATCTGAAAAAATATCCCTCAAAATTGTAATTTCAAGTTTCTAGTAAAGTAAAAGTAAATCAGAGAAAAACAGTTGAAAAACTGTTCAGTTCTGTGAACAGGCTTTTTTTTCCCTCCCCTCTTCTTTCTTTGTTTTTATTCTTTTTTTTTCTTCTTTTTATGGCCCCATCTAAGCAGCTATTCAGTATTCTGTAAGAATTTATAAGGTATAACATACATCAGTCCCTTTCTCCTAATTTTTTTGTTGCTTACTTTTATTTGTTAAACATCCTAATTCCAGTTTTCACTATTTATTATTACACTGAGTTTTCTATTACTATCCTTTGCCTATTTTTTTCTCACCTGCCATAACTCTACCGAGAGAGCTTCTACCTTCTACATCTACCCACATTTAACAGCCTATCTGCTTCCATAATATTGTGACCTTCATCCAACTTTTCCTTCCTTCCCCAAGCTCACATCTATGTGAGTTCCAGTTGAGCCACTGCACAGACATATAGGTCCAAGAACATATTTTTTAGTTTCCTGCCTCTTTTCCTATGGCATATGCACTGAAATAATTTATTTGTTCACTTAAAAACAAACTTAACACTTAAGTTGTAAGATTATATCTTTACTATAGATCGTAACGTTGAAAAACCTAATACTTCAGCATTTAGTGACAAAAACATCATCAAAAAAATTTCTGTTGATGTTACTGCAATCATACTTTTTCTTACTTTCATTTTTCACTATTTCTTTTTGATGTGTCAATCTCTTATAGCCCTTCTGCCTATCTTGAATTTAAAAATACCTTTCTTGCACATTTTTATTCTTGCTGTATCTCACAGTGTTTTTCACATGGTACCACTGTTTAGGCAGATTGCAGCACAGGGAGACATAGGATCTGAAACAAGTTTTTCACTTCACCATTTACATGCTACACAAAATCCATCAAGTCCTCAAGCTTTATTTTACCTCAGAATTTCTCTACAGAATGGCACCAGTGTTACTCATATGCCACTGGAAAATGCTGATTGAATCACTCATTTGACATTTCCATAGTCCACTTATTTTATATCCCCTCTGCTCCCGTGGTTTAATTGTTTTCCTATTTCATTTCTCTGCTTGATTTTCCTTTTCTCTTAATCCTTTCCATTTTTCCTTACCTCAAAGAGATCACCCATTCATCTTTTCATGTATTTTCCCTCTGAAATAAAAAGATATAAACCATTTCTTTCATAATTACCAGTTTCTGGGCAGATTCCATAGATGAAGGTCAACTGCAGTGTACAAATAATAACTTAACCAAAATTCTGGATTATTTTTCCAATACTGTCTCTTAGGTGTCTGGTTCTTAGCTTATGTACAATTTGAGTAAACAAAGCTGTTAATTCATTCCCTCTCACCCCAATCAAGCCCTCATATTCATCAATGTAGCAGTGCAAGACTGTAGATCCTATTAACTGTTATATTGCCTGTCAGGCATGTAATTCCAGGCATCTTTTGTTGATCCTGATAAATCCTCAGCTGCAATGTATGACTAAATCTTGCTGAGGTCTTTTTCGCATAAGACTGCTAAGTACAACCTTTTCTATATTCCTATTCAGCCAAAACAGGTGCCTAAATCTTCCTTGTATTTTATTCTGTTTCTTGAATCATCACTTCCTTTTGGCAGATAATCGTGTTCTACCATAGCTTTTTTAAATGCTTCTAAGAACTAATCTCTTGTTCATGTGTTGATTTGACTGTGTTACCCTGATTCCCTTTTCAGGTAGCTAGTAGTGTAGGAGTTCCACACTGCTCAATGCCACTTTTACCTCTAATATTTGCCATCAAATTTTAACCTTTTCCTTCTAACAATTCCTGTGTGTTCAAATTCCTTGTTCACGTGTCAGATTACCCAATAAGTGTCTTTATTCTGCCTTCCCTGTTCTTCTTCAGCTGTGTGTGTACACATTTACATGCATTCACATGAACACACATGTGCAGAAGAGTGTGTGTGTGTGTATAGACAGGCATGTAGGAAAGCAAACAGGTGCATGAACACATAAATATGCACATGGGCACGTGTGCAAAGTCCCACATACTTGTGCAAACAGATACACATGCAGGGGGTGTGCGTGGGTAAATACATGTGGTTTATTCCTCACTGGTGGCTTTTCCAACCTTCATTAACTCATCTGTGCACATTTCCAAAAGCAATACTTCAAGCTACACTTTAGTGACTACAACTGCCTAAGCGTGGTTGCAAATGGCAGGTAAGCGAGTTCACTAGAAGTCAATTCAGGCACTCTTCGCAGGCCATAAGAAATGGAAAATAAAATTCAGCATAAACTGTTGGATGAATTTTGTAGATTATCAACTTAAAGTCAGAAAAGAATTATTTCTTTTTCTTATTTCAGACTGAATGACTTTCAGAATTCCATTTTGAACAATATGCTAAATCCATAAAGTTGAATGGAGCTTTCCAAGTTACTGTACTGGATAATGCAGTTACTGAATTGTCTCCTGAATTTGAACATGACTGATTAAACTTTATAGGGAAATAATATGGCAACAAAATTTACTTTTTTGGTCATTTATAGTATTTCTTACACCAATCTAACTAAGTTTTAATGTTTCATTCCACCTTCCTGAATTAACAAGTGCTTGTTCCAAACCATAAACTGCTATTCACAGGAAAATTGAAGTCCTCTGCTGTTTCTTTGCTTCCTCTGTATCATTCTAGAAAATAGGAAAATAGATTTAACTTGAAAACTTTTTCAAAATTAATGTTTGGTGTGTTTGTTGGGTTTTTATAAGACAACACCAATTTTTTTTTTTAAATGAGCATTATATTAAAAAGGGTAAGAGTAGAAAAGCAGCTAGAAATAGGCAATCCTAACCCCACAATTCTTTAAAGAGTTTTCATGTGTAAAACAGAACCTTTGTATCAGGTAATATTCCTCCATTATCAGAAGGAATAGCTTTGTATATAGTGACAGACAACTTCTGAAAACACTCAGTGTATTCTTTTTCTTTTACAGAAGCAAGCAGAGCAAATACGTTGTTTACAGGAGAGGTATGTCACTTGCAGCTGTAAGAACAACAAAAACGTTAAAATCAAAAAGAGAAGTCCAAGTTAGTAGGTTTTGGGACTCATAAGGCCAAATCAGCCTTCCTCCTGGAAAGAGATCTGCAACTGAATTCATCAGAGTCTCTGTTAGATTCCCAGAAATGTTTCCCAGCTCTCACTTACAGCACACATGTTCTCAAATCAAATTATTTCTTAAGGCTTATCTCAAGATTCAGAGCTTGGACTTAAGAGAGCTATGTAAAAAGGGCTAATTTTCCAGACTATTCAGACTTCACATCATGGTTTATAAGAAAATACTAGAGATTTCTATGGGTTTTTTTAATTCTATATTCATCATGTTTTTTCCCACTTGAACTTCCTAAAGTTTTTACATCACTGGGCTAAAATCCTAAGTACAGACTTTCATAAAATTTGCAATATTTTCTGACTCAAAGTAACAAGAGAAGACATTTTTATATGAGTTTCTCAACACTTCTTCAATATTTGAACATTTTACTTTTAATTTTAGAAGGCTCACCACACTACTAAAGTCTTTTCAGACTTTAAATTTTACCCACTGTCTGCAAGGGTGTGATTCTTACTACACACTTAAATAACCATTTTTATCCATTACCTTTTTTAGCAACCACAGGTATAAAGGGGAGAAATTAGCTCAATTTGACTTATTTTGCATTCTATGGCAACCTTTATACAGAAATGCAAATATAATTCATGAGATGCCACCCTCGTATAGAAAACTCTAGTGTCTACTAGTAACTAGCAATGAATTCACAACAGTTCTTTGTCCTTCTTTCCAGAACCTTTGCAAATCTCTCAATTTTTAAGCAGAACAATATCTGCAGTCTAGTTTAAAACATTCTCAAAGCAGAAATAGGTAAAGAAATACATACATATGTTAGGATCACAGTCTCTGGGGTTTTTCTTCTCCACCTAAAGGGCACTTTGTTGTATTATATATTTCAGCACAAGGCATACTTCAAAATTGCCCCTTCTTTTACATGAAAAACATCAGCACTGAGGAAAGGCATACACTATCCAAGAGAGAGAAACAAGCCCTGGAGATTCAGCAAAAAATTATGGCTTCAGAAGCACTACTTTTATCTTTTACTGTTTCAGCAGTCTTCAAAAAAGTATAAAGACTTCATAAATGTCAGACTTCTGCCTTAAACCATTCTAGAGGCTGTGAAGTTGAAGCTAAACAGCAATAGACGTTATTCTTGGCTATGGGGCTTAAACTCATAGTAGTGAGAAGACAGCTTTATTTGTACAGATTTACTTTTCATAGAGTTGGACAAAATCCGATGCTATTTCCAAAGCCAGCTGGAGAGCAGCAAGAGGGCAGGCACCTTAGAACAACACCTTAATCCCACACAGTCATTGTGGTCAATCAGGTCAGTACATTTATGAAAAATGAGGGAGGTGAAGACTGGTTTGTGGTTTGGAGACAGCTTCTCTTGAAGATGGTGAATATAACAAGAGCCACACTTCTGGTTCAGCTCTTAGACAGTCATTTATATTAAACATAAAAATGATCCTGCCCATATGGTTCAAAATGTCTTTTTTGCTTCAAGCTTCAAAATCAGCACCCTGCAGTTCCAGCAAATGTAAGAAGGTAAAGCACAATGCCATCTTTATTGTGTGCATTTCGTAGTGCTGTGTTAGTCTACTAATCATGGTGGAGGCACCTTCAAAATAAAAACAGGCATGAAATTTATAGCACTGGAATTCCTATAGATAGAAAGTAGCATGCTTTTAATAAAAGCTTGAGAATTCCTATACTATTTTGCAACTCAGCAAGTATAGCACATATCCAAAAGCTGTAGAAAATTCAATCTCAGGTGTTTATGCAGTTACTAGCAGTATTCTCACCAACGTGTCACCTAGGTAATTGTTATACATCCTACCAGCTTTAATTAAATAACATTTAAATAAAGCTATTATCTGGGGGTTTTTATTAATTCCACAAAATAACTTATTAAAAAAAATAAAAGCCACAATGCTCTTATAATCACAAAATAAATTAACACACCTCAGCTTTTAAGACTGATGAGAAACCAGTGAGCAAATAGCACCTTAAAAGTGTATCAAACATTTACATCATAGCATTTACAAGAACTATTCATAGGCCGTGTCTTCAAAGAGATGTTTTAGGCAGCTGTGCCTGTCCAATCCTTTCTCTATTAAGAGCCATGTAGTATAGCATGTGGAATTCATTAGGAACACTTATTTCTTCCTTTTGTAAGGATGAGTATCTTCACATTGTCTGAGACAAGACAATTACATTCATAAGGAATTTTATCCCTTTCTGCATGGAGAAAGGATAAACATTTAGGGAAGTTGTAGTCATTTGAGAGTTGACAAGTACACTGACATCATAGCAAAAGGTCTGTATTTTCACAGAGAACAGAATTATACTGAAGATGGTCTTTAAACAAGAGCTTAGCTGAATCCTCTGTCCTTAACTGACTGCCGAAGTCCTTCAGGCTGTCCTACAAGAAACTTCTCCCTTCTACTGCTATTCCCCATCTCAAAGTGATAAATTTGCCTAAAGTTTACATTAGAAAATCTGGATTGCCATTGTATTTATGTATACACTTACCTGTTTACCTTCTAGCTTGCAAAAAAGGAGTTGTGCATATTATATTTAAACCAGGGATTACTACATATAAGACAAAAATTATTACCATACCTACCTATAAATTGCTGGAAAAATGTGTTTATGAGACTGACTCCTCCTCCATTTTACTGTTCAGTTGTAGAGAAAATGGTTGAGATCCAGGAATCTCGTAAACCAATTAAGTGATTTTTGGCAGTACTAAGATTGCCAAGGACAATTTTTTACAGTTTAAATGCAAAATGTAGCTCATCCTTTATAAGGTTTGTGGGAAATAGTTTGCACTGTTCGGAGTAACACATACTGGCTCCTTAGAAGGTAGTACATTTAAAACACTAAAGGAACTTTGAGAAAATTGAAGAGAGGGTGTAAGTGGGTTAAAAGAAGATATAGGCCTAGGAAAAGTTCATATCTGGATAAATTAATCCCACCAAAGATGCAAAAGAGAAGCTATTACTTCTGGCCACCTCCAGTCAAGATTCTATCATCCGCATTCAGAGGCAAAGTTCGTATGTCAGGTATGGCAGGTTGATATGAGATACCAGCAGCCTGGGAAGGAACCAGTGATGCACTTAAACATAACCAGAATTGTTCTGTGTCAATACATAACTGTGGTGTTTTAGTCAAATGGGCAAGGTTGGGGTTTTTTAAGGGGGAAGGTTGTTTCTGGGACTTCCCCCCCCCCCCAACTAGAGTTTTCATATTTCTGGAAAATTCTGCTTCATTTAGAGAGGAAAAAAAAATGGCTTCTCAGTTGCTGCCTTGGAAAGAATTTATCAGAAGTACTTTCTGTTTGCAAATAAATAGGCTTCTTTGCACTTCACTTCTGAACTATTCAACCCAAATTTGTTATCAGGGTCTAATTAGATCTGCTCTGCTTATTAAACCAAAGAAAAAAACCCCAAATTTTCTAGTAGAAGTCTTATGCAGATGACAGTTTAACTGTTTTTAAGATGGAAAAGGAAAGAGGAACAATAGAAGAACAAGGTAATTAAAAACCCCTTTTACAATGGCCATCAATAAAGAGCAGCAAAATTGATTTCTTTGCAAAGCTGAATAAATTCAACTTCTCAGTTCATCCAGCAGTAACAGGCAAAGGAATTATTTATAAAATATTTTGGCAATTGGACAAGAATAACACATATTTCCTAAATTGTTAACAACTTATTCATGTGCTCTTTTCCAAAGTTCCAGTTGTCCGCACAATAGCGGTCCAATGTAGGAGCACAATTAAATTGAATACACCCATGTGTTAAGAAATTACATCTCTGGAGTCTGAAGGGTCACTTTGAAGTCTGACTCAAAGAAGGGCCTTAGTTTTTACTTGATAAAACTATAATTATTGTAAATGGCTTTGAACTAAAAAAGGGTAGGTTTAAATTGGGTATTAGGAATACATTATTTACTGTGAGGGTGGTGAGACCTTCAAACAGGTTGCCCAGAGGAGCTGTGAATGCCCTGTGCCTGGGAGTGTTCAAGAATAGGTTGGATGGGGCTTTGAGCAACCTGGTCTAGTGGAAGGTGTCCCTGCCCATGGCAGGAAGGTGGAAGTGGATGATCTTTAAGGTCTGTCCCAACCCAGATCATTCTATGATTCTATGATTTCTTCCTGAGAACAACCTGAATGTGGTAGCACAGACTCTTTCCCATGGGAATTTTTCTCTTCTTCTCCCTGTGTTTTATAAATAAAGATAAGGTTTGGATGTTATTGAAACTGTCTCTGGAAAGATGGGCAGTTCAGCCTGGCCTATCGGCCTAGGGGGAGGTTTTGAATTGACCCAATCCCGAGAAACTTTTAAAAGTCTATATAAGTTTTAGCATTAAATAATAAAATCAGAATTTTGCCTCATCCGATCCAGTTTGGTTATTGCACTCGGCAAGCGGTTCAACAGCGACACCTGAATAAATCAATTCATAGAAATATTTTGAACAGGGTCTGCTTTCTGATACCTCCCATTGCCAGAAGGAACTGTAAATTTTCAGGATTAACAACAGAGATTATTATAGGCCTCCCATAATAGTAGCAATGAAACAAAGACATTTCAGCTGAGAAGAGACAGAAGTCGGGGAAATATCATACAGTAACTTTATGTGGCATAGAGAAATTCAGCGATGAATAGCTGTTTTCCATCTTTCATAACACAGATATTAAAACCAACAAAAAATAGTATTGATACAGTTTAAAACAAAGGAAGGACTTTTTCTTATTGTACACGGTTAATCTGCATAGAGACTTTAATTTCATTAGCACTTGTCTGCAAAACAATTGAGATAATCAAGTTTATTCTCTATCAGATTTCATACAATGCATGTATGAGGTGAATGAAGAGCAGAGACCATTTTATCACCTTAACAATGAAGCATTAAGCTGCCATGTCTACCAGAGCAGTTGAAATGCTACAGAAATTAAGATTTTAGTTTGAGGAGATAAGTCTGACAACCAAAATTACTTTCTTGAAGTGCATATTCAGATAATCTTGATTCATTGCCAAATCACTTATTTGCTCTGTAAAACTATTAACTCAAAACAAATTTAGGATTAATTTTTCCACTACTTTGTTATGCTTGAGAAATATAATTTGCCAAATTAGAGTAATGCATTTTGTTAAATGAGCTTTCATTTGAAATATATTTTAAAAGATTAATTGCTTCCTATTGTGAGAAACAAAACTGAAGAAAATATTGAAAAACTTCACTGGATTTTTTGCTGGTTTTTCTTACTTTGTTCAAAAGATAACAACATGTCTCGATGAGCAAGAGCTTCCCGAGTATTTTGTCCTTCCACCCAGTCAGTGGAATATCATTTTCTCTTACATCTTTTTTCCTGGCTTAAACTCAAACTTACATCCAAGGAAATGTACAATCCATTCACCCACAAGCTTCAGCCTGAGTAGGTGCATGTAACTGAGGAGGTCATAGGTGTTGGCATCATTAGCTACCATAACTAGCGCAAAGTTTATCAGGAATGGCAGGCATGTTGAGCATCACAGTTTCAGAATTACTAATAAGTCTCTGGTGCAGACTGAAGCTTGTTTCATGATCTTTGCTGCTCTGTGAGAGGAACAATGTATAACTAAACTTTGAAAGGCATATTCATAAAAACTCTTTATCTTGTGAAGGATCATGTGGGCTGCAATCTGCAGACAGGGTTCAACATCTTAGACACCTCTAAGGGTCTGACCTCCAGCTGCTTTTGCTTAGATTTTAAAAAGCAGCTTTTCCACTGAGACTAGAGATCCAGGAAGATCTGCCTTCTTTAATCAAAATTAGCATTTTTAACCAGAGCCCCCTGTTTTTTCCATGACAAACAGACACAGATGCAACATATTTCTCCTGCAAAGTACTAAGATTTGCTTATATGAAGTAATTACTTACCTATGCATCTTTCCAGACCACTGTCTCCTATATAGCATATCCATGAATGTCTCCCAAATCCAATTCCCAACATTCACTAGGAAAACAGGTAAGAAAAGCTAGGCTATGCCTCAGTTCTTCTGAACATATATTTTTGATCTGATATAATATGGTCTGTTGTATGAAAAACCGTTCCCCAAACATCTCCCACATGGATCCTGCAAGAACTGGTTTGGAAGAAACCAACACATTTCCACAGAGAGACTGACAATTTTAGGGACAATCAAAGTGTCTACAGAACCAGCCTTTGTACTAATCAAAAAAAAAGAAGAAAAAAGCAAACCACCAAATAAAAACAACAAAAGAACAACAAAAAAAGTATCAGAGACCAGGCACAGATATTGTCAATGGATATAGCAATATGTAAACTACTACTGCCATGTAAATATCTGCATTGCTATGACATTTGCATTAAGGTACTAAAATTAATTTTAAAATAAGAATCAAAGGTCAGTAAGATTAAACATATTACATAGGAATATTTCTGTAAGAATAAAATAGCAGAAATATGCTACCATTATAGTGGTAGAAAGAGACAGCTTTTTAGTCTTTGAGTCCCAGACCTATTTTGCATAAATACTGAATTCTGAAATACCAAAAATGTTTTCTCATGGGGTGAAAAATAGTCCCTCAAAATCCCATAATAGATCTATGAATACAGCTGAAAAATATACATACTTAAGTATTTAATAAAGACCTAGCAAACAGCAAATATTTCTAGGCTGAGAATTAGCAACTTGCTAGATGAGGGAGCTTCACGTTCACGTTAAATTTGTTTTCTATTTGCAAAAGAAATTTTATGTTAGACAATTGGAGCAAGAAAACTTTTTGCATTCCAAGTGTTTCCTTTCTTTTGCTTTTTATTATGACTAAGCAATTGGAAGCTTGTAAAAGAGAATAGCAGCCCTTTAAACACATTTACCACTTATTGTGAGAAAGTGCAAATAGTGACACCAGAGGAGGTTTTATGTTGAGCTGACTGCCTATATTTTCCATCTGCAGGTTTGCAGGGGCAGGGGGAGAAGGAGGAAAGAGACTGCCAAGTATGGAAGTGTTCTGTTTCCTTCTTTATATATAATTATTCTTTTCCATTTTACAGGGGATAAAAAGCAGTCTGTTAGTGTAGAAACATTAACTGCACAAACTTTTTTGAATCATTTTATCAGCAGAGCTAAGACAGCAAGAGTCAGCATTTCACTAATATAGTTAAATCTAGAAAGGTGACACAGAGTATTCTTTCCCAACAAAAGAGAAGGGGGCGCAATAAATACTTGAAGACAAACTTTGTTGTTTGTTTTGGGCTACTAAAGTGATAATGACTACATCTTCACCCATACATCCTCATGCAGCCAAGAAGCGACATGGTACAAGAAAATTCTGTGTCCAGAGATTACATTGTACTTTTTCCCTGTCCAGACGTCTCATGATACCCTTGTGTTAAAAACATATTTGCCATCTCTCTTCTCTTCTATCTCAGTATAAGTTGCTGGTAATTCTGAGTGGATGCTTTTTACAAGTAGGTGAGATTGAATCCCCTAAAATATTTAATAAAATAAATAGAAAAACATTAATTGGAAGAAATATCTGCAAGGACTTTCACAGATTTTCACAGAGTATGACATAACTCAGTATTCCTCAGAAGACATGCAGCAGAGGAATTCCTTTTTTTGGAGCCCATGAGTAGACTAAGCTGCCTATATAGACATGTTGGGAGTGAACTAATAAATGGCATTGGTGAATGGCAGCTGAAACACTGTCCCTGTTTTGTACTGTTTGATTTCTTCAAGGTCATTTTCAAAAATAGCTGCCTTTGTTTTCATTCAAGAAAAAGGAAATGTGGTTGTGCAGCAGTGTTTATTTCCATTCAAATAATGTTCTGTGGTTCTTAGAGACTTTCCCCCCCCCATTTTTTATTTCATGAAGAGGAGTGTGTCCACTTACATTCCCATAAGAAAAAGGTTTCCACTGCGCATAAAGAAAAACCCCTAATCCCACCATGGGCAACGCAGTATGCACAGCAAATAGAAATTTAGCTTTCTAGGAAGAAAAATAACTAAATATAATTTAGAGTTTTGCTGGGGTTTTTAAAGCAAATTTTTTATTTGCCTACCAATGCAGAAATCACTAGAATAATAAGATATATAGCTTATCATGTATAAAAAAAATGACAGAGATCCAAGTAGATAGAAATAACAGGGTTATTCTAGAAATATAATAGAAATGATTACTCTAGAAATAATTCTAGAATAGTTAGAAATAAAGGTTTCATCAGAAGCACAAAGAAGCCTGCGTTTCCCTAAGAAATTGCAGAAGTTTTCCACTGAAGGGTCTACCAACCAAACAGATGGGCAGAAGGAAAAGAAGCAGCATTAGGAAAGATATTTCTGACTACTTCAGGTGTCCTTCAGTGCTTACAGAAAGTTTAGAAGAGTAAAGTTTATCAAAAACAACTTGCAGTGATCTCTGCATCACAGAAAACTTTCTTTCTTAACTTTTTTTCAATTAAAGCTAGTTTGGAATTCGTCATCTGCTCTTGTGCTTAAAATTTTCTAAAAAAAATGCTATCATTTTATTTTGTAACATGAAATAGCATAACTTTGAGTCCAGGATGCAACTGTTATGAACTAATTTTCTCAGAATTCCTATGATGTATAATTACTACTGTTTAAGACGAGTAAAAATCTAGGGCAAAATGACTGTACTCACCAGCATCCCATTACAGAAATGGTATGAATTTATTTGAATCTGCATGGAATAAGATCAAAAATGTTAAGGTACCAAGCTTGACAAATTGTTTAAGCATAAAAATGTCAGAGTCCTAAAATTAAATTTGATACAGAAATATTATAGGAATGTTTTGCATAAAACAGAGATTTCAGTCTCCTTGGCATTCCTGCTGACATGGTAACAGAGGCCCAGAGACCAAAAGAATTCTGCTGGAAAAGGAATATTCTAACTTGCTTTATAATCACTATCCCTATTCCAGTGAACACAAAAGCATGCTGAGAAAAGGGTTTTAATTTCATACTGCATGGACAAAATAATGATTTAATTTTGCTCTCCAAAACTGTAAGTGATATTAGAGTTGAATGATACCTATACAACACCTGAAACTTGGAACACCAAACAACTTAGGAAACCACAATGCCATCAGCTCTTGCCTTACAAATTACATTTTCTGTAGGATGAGAAACCTCAATGAGTTCCTGTTAACTTTCACTGAAGGCACAAGCAGTTTTGCACAAGATTCATTTTGCTGAGGTCCACAGTTCTAACCTGTTTTCAAACTACAGAGCCCTTTCTCTAAAGCCTGAGCTCTTTAGAGGAAGACCCTGAAAACCCCACAGTTTTGGAGTGGTTGTAGCTATAATTATTTCTCTCTGTGATGTCTCCAAAAAGGGTCTTAAACAGTAAAAAAAA